>BPTQ01000005.1:97841645-98138229 GCA_019973895.1 Chrysanthemum seticuspe | reverse complement strand
AGTTCAAACTGCTTCTTTTGATAATTAAAGTCTTTAAAGTATACTAATATATTTTTGATAAGTCGACACAATTTATAAAGCTTAAGACTCATTTTTGACTCGTAAGGAGTAACATTTTCATGCTGAAATTTCTGAAATTAATAGTTTTCTTCGTCAAACTTGAAAAATTCATAACTTCTTCGTTATAGCTCCGTTTTAATCCGTTCAAGCGGCCACGTTTTCGTTTTAAAGTGTATTTTCTAAATATCTAGCCCAAAATAGTATACCCACTGTCGGATTTTCCCAGAATTTAAAATATGGACAGACCCTATTTTATACGTGTCGAAATGAGTTTTTCTCGCGCCAAATCTATTCTAACCCATTCAAAACAACTCCGAAGATATTCTAATCCTACCATACACCTTCTTAGGGTGTCATGGGTTCCTAGACATCACCAAAACTAATATATAACAAGGAGTAATTATAGGATGGATTATATATATTTAACACATAAAAACCTTTAAAAATGGTATAAACATCATGAGCCTTGCATGTTTCTCAAATAAAATGATATGACCATGAAAATGAATATGAAATAAAAATATGAATATGAATGCTTACTAGTGATATGATGAGGTTTATGGACAAAAGGTTTTTCCTAATCACTTGAGGTTTTTATTGCAAAACCTATACAACAAATGATACTAGAGTGATAAAAGCTTGTCTTGAAAATTTTTGGGATGATCCTCCTTGATCTCAATGGTGGCCGGTTTTGGTATGGAAGAGAGGAGAGAAAATGATCTTTCACTTTACAAAGATAGAGTTGTATGTGTTGATATTTTGTGGCAAATGATATAAGTGTAGATATTTGTACAAGAATGGTGTGTCATCATTGGGAGGTCGACAAGGGTGTGTATGTGTTGGCTTGATACTTTTTTTTTTTATAATGTATTGGTATAAGTAGATGTAAAATTAAGTAAAGATAAGTAATAACTTGTATATGCATTTGAGTATTTAGGGTAGCGTTAGATAAAAATAAATTTTCACGGGTCAAGATAAGATATATTTAAGTCATAAAAATTATAAAAATACATTTCTTGAAAGATTTGAGTGAATAAATATTTATCGGGTTGAATTTAAGAAAACCGTCGTAATTTATATAAACATGACAATTTATATGCGAAATAAATTTAAAACACCGGGTAAACTAATAATAATATTTTTATAACTTAATATGAGTATAAAAATATATTGTGATAAATTAGTGAAAGTAACGGATCAAATGTTCAAAATAATTTATTACGCGATAACGTTTATATAATATGAAATTATGCGTTTAATGTGAAATGCAAAACTATGCATGAGCTAATATGATGAATGTAGAGTTTGAGAAATGACCAAAAATTGAGAATTGTGACATTCTTCCCATGTCAGCGGAATCACGTCCTCGTGAGTCGATTAATGATACTATGGCCCAAAACGCGACAAGGGTTCTAAAAGTTTATGCTTGTGTATGGTCTATATGATTATGTCAATGCTCATGCATATGAGTTACTCGTCCCACAAGGTACGTTCCCGTGCTATCGTGAGCAATTCCCGTCCTAAATACATGCTTTCTTATGATTAGGCTCGATGAGACAAGCTTTCCCATTCTCAAGCAAAATTTTTAAAAGACTTTTTGGTAACCGATTTTTACTTAATCCCACAACTCATCAAACAAGAACTGTCATACGATTAGGCTAAATCGGTTTAGGTAACGACTTGTTTCTAGCTCGATCTTTGCAACTCATCAAACAAGAACTGTCGCTCGGATCAAACTGGAAACAAGTGGTTTGAAGAAAATCTTTTAAAAATTTGGCTTAATTACGGAATTGCTTACACATATGAGACTACTACTCCCTTCATTGCATGATTCTTCCTGGATTAAACATAGGTGATCAGGCTATGTATAATTTAGGAGTAACTATGTAATGCTTGGACTAATCGACTCATATGATGTTTGGTGTTGAGTCATAAGTCCGCATGTATAAAGAATGTGCACTTATAATGATATGATGAGATGCTATGATGATGTGGTTATAGTCTAGGGTCAATGATGCAACCTAGTTCTCTATAACCGATGCTCTGATACCAATCTGTCACACCCCCAAATTACCTGTTTTGCAGCGGAATGGAATACCTTGGGGAGGACTGTCATAGCATCAAAGTTACAGTTATATTGAACGACCTAAAGTGTCGTTTTGAAAATATCGTTTGATTCATTAAAATAATCAGAGTTTACAAACATTAAGTCCCAAAAGAAAATCAACTTGTGCGAAAATAAGTTTGTTACAAGCCAAACGATGTTTTAAAATGCATAAATCCCATGTGTGACGCGTCGTCACCACGACTCTATGATATGTCCAAATGTATGCCATGAAGTGAATGCCTTAGATACCTGAGATAAAACATGCTAAAAGTGTCAACACAATGGTTGAGTGAGTTCATAGAGTTTGGTTAACAAGTAAAGCTTTTAAAGAACGTTCATGCAACAAAGGCAAAGTTTTTGGTCATATAGATTAGTCCACAAAGCAAAGGCATCGTAAATCCACTCAGTTCCAAGTTCCGCCCATACAAAACTTGCAACCTGTGTGTTTACAACCCACTGCTAAAAATAGTATGTCAATCATGTATGCATGTATCATAGTAGTTAAAAGTATAAATGTCACCACAAGAGTCTTCCAACATATAAATATTGGGATGTTTGTAAATTAATAGCCTTCCAACAACTTAATTTGGAGCCACTAATTCTTGTATGTTTGTAAATTAATAGCCTTCCAACAACTTAATTTGGAGCCACTAATTCTTGTATGTTTGTAAATTAATAGCCTTCCAACAACTTAATTTGGAGCCACTAATTCTTGTATGTTTGTTCCAAATATGCATATGAAATCAAGTATAACCCAATCAAGTATATAACGCAATCAAGTGTAAAGTTTAAGTAATGTTGTTTGGCAAAAGAGTTTAAATGTTTGGATAAATAAGCATATATCTCACCCCAAATAGTTTATAGGAATTTAAATGAGTAAAAGCGGGGTATGAACTCACAGTAATATGTAAGAGTTTAAAGTACTTGTGAAAGTAAATGAAAATAGTTTGAGCATGTATCTCCCCCAAAAGTTTGTAAACAATTAATAGAAAGTGGGGCTATGAAAACTCACCTGGTATGATTGATATGCTAACAAAATGAAGTGCACTAAAATGAGGCTCGGAAACTATCCACGACCTAAAATGAATGTCATGACTTGAGTTATGATATGTTGTCGTGAAAGTGTGATACAATGTTGTGCATGCAACTCCATATGATATCCATACCACTTGTACGTTTTGGAAATAATGTTTATCGTCAAAATATGTTTATGACATCCCGTCATATTATAAAATACTTTACAAGTATTTACGTTGAAATGATATCCCACGATAGTCATTTAATGATTTATTGTGAAATTATAACTTTTCGTCGTAAAATAATGTCGTTGAAATTTTCATGAAAGTGACTAAAATGGCCTTGAAAAGTTAGTCACAAAATGGTGCACGTCGAGGGTTAGGAAATGAACTCAACGGTTTTGGGAAGCTTGTATCATTATCTCAAAGTTTTAGTGTTTAAGTTTCCATCCTAGAGGTCTCGATCACCAAGAAAAATATAGGTTAAGTATTGTACTTTAGCCCAAAAGTATAGTTTAAAGGGTGGTTTTCGGCAAAGTTTGAGTGACTATATGTTATTCGTTACAACTCCGCTCAACAAACGGTTTAACACTTTGGAAAATATGCTAGGCGAACTTACTTTTACTAGAAGACATCACGTTATAAAAAGTTCTACATCATTGTTAAAAACGTCCGCCAACATGGTCCTTTAGTTGCCGTAGTATGTTTGTAATAAAGAATATATTAATTTTGCTAATAGAATTAAGTTACGGCAAGTTGGTTTATCTTGTATAATTTAATCGTTACAAGTCCGTTTTCTACGTTTTCTACATCCTTAGATTCGTGTCAAAGTATACTAATATATTTTTGATAAGTCGACACAATTTATAAAGCTTAAGACTCATTTTTGACTCGTAAGGAGTAACATTTTCATGCTGAAATTTCTGAAATTAATAGTTTTCTTCGTCAAACTTGAAAAATTCATAACTTCTTCGTTATAGCTCCGTTTTAATCCGTTCAAGCGGCCACGTTTTCGTTTTAAAGTGTATTTTCTAAATATCTAGCCCAAAATAGTATACCCACTGTCGGATTTTCCCAGAATTTAAAATATGGACAGACCCTATTTTATACGTGTCGAAATGAGTTTTTCTCGCGCCAAATCTATTCTAACCCATTCAAAACAACTCCGAAGCTATTCTAATCCTACCATACACCTTCTTAGGGTGTCATGGGTTCCTAGACATCACCAAAACTAATATATAACAAGGAGTAATTATAGGATGGATTATATATATTTAACACATAAAAACCTTTAAAAATGGTATAAACATCATGAGCCTTGCATGTTTCTCAAATAAAATGATATGACCATGAAAATGAATATGAAATAAAAATATGAATATGAATGCTTACTAGTGATATGATGAGGTTTATGGACAAAAGGTTTTTCCTAATCACTTGAGGTTTTTATTGCAAAACCTATACAACAAATGATACTAGAGTGATAAAAGCTTGTCTTGAAAATTTTTGGGATGATCCTCCTTGATCTCAATGGTGGCCGGTTTTGGTATGGAAGAGAGGAGAGAAAATGATCTTTCACTTTACAAAGATAGAGTTGTATGTGTTGATATTTTGTGGCAAATGATATAAGTGTAGATATTTGTACAAAAATGGTGTGTCATCATTGGGAGGTCGACAAGGGTGTGTATGTGTTGGCTTGATACTTTTTTTTTTTTTTTTTTTATAATGTATTGGTATAAGTAGATGTAAAATTAAGTAAAGATAAGTAATAACTTGTATATGCATTTGAGTATTTAGGGTAGCGTTAGATAAAAATAAATTTTCACGGGTCAAGATAAGATATATTTAAGTCATAAAAATTATAAAAATACATTTCTTGAAAGATTTGAGTGAATAAATATTTATCGGGTTGAATTTAAGAAAACCGTCGTAATTTATATAAACATGACAATTTATATGCGAAATAAATTTAAAACACCGGGTAAACTAATAATAATATTTTTATAACTTAATATGAGTATAAAAATATATTGTGATAAATTAGTGAAAGTAACGGATCAAATGTTCAAAATAATTTATTACGCGATAACGTTTATATAATATGAAATTATGCGTTTAATGTGAAATGCAAAACTATGCATGAGCTAATATGATGAATGTAGAGTTTGAGAAATGACCAAAAATTGAGAATTGTGACATATTTGATTGGGATGGAACCTTATAATATCAAGTGTATAAATGAAGGTCCATTTATCCCAAAGACTGCTGAAGGTTTGCCCAAACCTGAAGCTCAGTGGACTCAGGATGAAAGGAGAGTGGTCAACCAGGACCAAAGACTCAAAAGTATCATCATATCATGTCTTCCTGATGATATAATGGAGTCAGTTATAAGATGCAATACAGCTAAACAAACCTGGGTTGACCTAGTCTATATCCATGAAGGCCCATCTGATACCAAGAAAAACAGGATAATGGACCTGAAACTTGAGTATAATACCTTCAGGGCTAGGGACTCTAAAACTCTCTCACAAACTTACACCCGATACAAAACTCTTTTAAATGAACTGGCTAATGATGGTGTTAAGTTGTCCAAACATGAGATTAATGTTGGTTTTGTAAATTGTCTCCCTGAGAAGTGTTTGAACTGCTCTCAGGGACTTAGAAATGCAAATCACATTCAAAATCTTGAACTTCCTGAAATTTATGGGAAATTTGTCTATGAGGAAAACCTCATCAACAGACGATACCCTGACTTAAAGAAGTCTCAGGAAGTCAAGAAGTCCCTGACCATCACCTCACCTATATCAACTGCCTTTTTTTCTAACAATGTGGTTCAAGATTTTCAAGAAAATTATGATGATGAGCCTGATGAGAGATCAAGTGAGGAGTAACTAAATGACCTGAACGTTGAATTTCAGGAAAGGGCACTCCTTGCAAACTCTCAAAGGTTTATTAAAAGAAACAAAGGTTTTTCAACTGCAAAAGCTAATGAGGACATTGAATGCTTTAAGTGTCACAAAAGAGGTCATTTTGCAAAGGACTGTTTTTCAAAAACAATTTTTGAACCCTCTTACAGACCATCAGGGTCAAATCAGTCATCAGGGTTTAGCAAATTTCAACCTAAAATCTATCAGTCTCATCAAAACTTTCAGAATAAATCTGACCAGAACAAAACAATAGATTTTGAAGCTAAGTATAGGAAAATCAAAGCTAAGCTTGCATTACTTGAGGCCAGTCCCTCAGAACCAAAAAGTGTTCAATCTGTGCAGGGTAAAAACAAAGGTCTTGTCGTTGAAACCTTCGACTGGGATGAAGAGCCAGTCTCATCAGATGATGAAATGGTGCATGTCAGCGCACTGATGGCCCTCTCAGAGGAAGACAAGCTAGCTGTTGGAAGGAATCATGCCAGAAATGGAGAATGGGTCAACATCACAATGAAGAAGGTAAATATTCTACTTTCTATGGATGATGATTCTGATTGGCAGTCCTATATGAACTATATCAATGTTGATCTTAAGTTTGTAGAGGAGCAAAGACTAAATCTTTTTCTAAGTACAACAAGTTAAGTTTTGAATTGAATAAGTGTAGGGATGAGTTACTTGTGTTAAAACAAAACAAGATTGAGGCTATCACCTTAAAAATTCAAAACACTGAATTAGTTAAAAGAAATCAGGCTCTTCAAGATGAACTTAAAAAAGAAAAAGAAATCATTGATAGTTGGACCACCAAGAATCCAAGAGTCTTTGATGTTGTGGGTGCCCCCAGTAGCAAAAAGAGAGTCATAGGTGAACATCATCTTCCTGACTCTCACAACAAAGACCAGAGTCCTAAACCATTTGTGTCTGGTGGCATGATTACCAATATGTTGTTTGTTCCCAAGACCAGTGATTGGATTGAAAGACTTAATCCTGAGAGTAAGCTTCCTAACTTTGACTCTGGAAGAATTCTAGAGCCTGAAAGTCAAGCTCTAAAGAGCATGCTTGGACTCCCAGATGTGCCCAATAGCACTGAACACATCTCTGAGTCTGAAGATGAATCTCAAGCACCACTTCCACCTTTGGAACCTCTTCAGGGTGCTGATCCTAGCTCTGAGCTTACTCCATTAGAATACAATCCACACTCTCCTAAAGAAAGGTCTGGACTTGGTAGAACCATCCTGATAAGACCATCAAAACCAACTCAACAAGAATCCACCCCTACTGAAACTTCCACATCCTCAGTCCCCACTGAAGCTGATCAGATTCAGCAACTGACTGAACTTGTGAGGAAGCTAACTGACAAAATGGAATCCATTGAAAAGGTCCCTGAATCAATCAAGGAGACAAAGTCAGCTTCCTCTAGTTCCTCAAAGTCAAAAGCCACCACCAAAAACAAGCAGAAGTGTGATCTGTGCCACTATACCAGTCATACCACTGACAACTGTTATAGAATCCTTTTTTGCATGATCTGCAAAAAGGATGATCACAGAACTGCTGACCACTTGCAATATGTAAGTTCTCTCAGTCAATCAAACTACACCAAAGTTGGTCATCAGTATGCTTCTTCATCCAAGTCAGCTCAAAAGTTGAGAGCTAAGCCTTTTCCTCCTTGCCCACACTGTGGCTTTAATGATCATCGCCCTGATCATTGTCTTATGAACATATGCTGTGATATTTTCGGTAACACAGCTCATAAGACATCCCAGCATGACAGTGTCATCCATGAAAGGAAAAGTTCAAAGCAACCCAAATCTATTGAGTCATCCTCAGTCTCTAAATGCAAAACCCGTGGTAGCTCATTGCACTCCACCACTGACCATGAATCGATTGCTCAATTCAAAGAGACCATGAGACCCAAGCCCACTAGTAAGTGGGTCACGAAGAGAAACTAATTCAGTTTACTACTTGTGCAGAGGCATGCCAGGGAGCCTATCTGGCATCTAGACAGTGGATGCTCAAGAAGCATGACTGGTGTGAAGGAATATCTGCACAAGTATGTAAAGGAATCAGGGCCCAAGGTAGTATTTGGTGATAACTCATCATGTCCCACTGAAGGTTATGGTTCAGTAAACTGCAATGGAATAGTTTTCTCTAGGATTGCTTATGTCAATGGTCTCAAATACAATCTCATCAGTGTCAGTCAGCTATGTGATGCTAAGTACATTGTACAATTCAATGACAAACAAGGTACCATTTTCAATGCCAACAAGGAAGTTGTGTTGATTGCTCCTAGGAGAGACGATGTTTATGTCTTAGACATGTCAACTCTCTCTAAAGATGGAACCTGTCTCTTTGCCAAAGCCACTGAAACTATCAACTGGCTGTGGCACCAGAGACTTTCACACTTAAACTTCAAAAACATCAACAACTTG
The DNA here is from genome assembly GCA_019973895.1 of Chrysanthemum seticuspe. Classification (NCBI taxonomy): domain Eukaryota; kingdom Viridiplantae; phylum Streptophyta; class Magnoliopsida; order Asterales; family Asteraceae; genus Chrysanthemum; species Chrysanthemum seticuspe. Next base: position 98,129,696 of record BPTQ01000005.1, on the reverse strand, counting down.
GCAAAACAAAACAAGGTCCTTGGCTAACCATCACTGGTTTTTGCAAAAGATAAACCATGCTCAGCCTGTAAAAAAGGAAAACATAAAAGAGCATCTTTTAAAACCAAGCAAAATTTCTCTATCAAAAGCTGCCTTCACCTCTTGCATATGGATCTCTTTGGACAAGTCAGTCCTAGATCAATCCAGCATGAGAAGTATACACTTGTCATTGTTGATGAGTTTTCAAGATACACTTGGGTATACTTTCTTTCTAAAAAGAGTCAGGCAGCTGATACTATAATGTCATTCATCAGGAACATTGAAAACCAGAATGACATTACAGTAAAACAAATCAGAACTGACAATGGTACTGAATTTAGAAATGCTGAGCTTGAGAGTTTCTGTGATGAGAAGGGAATCTCCCAAAATTTCTCATCTCCTTATACCCCTGAACAAAATGGGGTAGCTGAAAGGAAAAATAGGACTCTCATTGAGGCTGCAAGAACCATGCCCTTTCAAAGCATTTCTGGTCTGAAGCAGTTAAAACAGCCTGTTACACTCAAAACATGTCAATCATTGTCAAAAGACATAATAAAACCCCTTATGAGATATTCAAAGGTAGACTTCCTGACATCAGCTACTTTCATGTGTTTGGATGTCCTGTGTTTATTCATAACCACAAGGATCATCTAGGCAAGTTTGATGCTAAAGCTGATGATGGATACTTTCTAGGTTACTCACTGATCTCCAAAGCCTTCAGGGTATTTAACACAAGGAGACAACAAGTTGAGAAAACGTATCATGTCACCTTTGATGAAAGTGTTGAAAGCATCAGGTTCACCAGCACTTCAGTGGAGGAAATAGGAATTGATAGCTCATCAAGATATCCTCCTGATGAGTTTATCACTAAAACAAATTCCTCATACCAATCTGATGCTGACATCTCATATTATGTCTTGCCTCACAAACTGCCACAACCTACTATCAGTGAATTCATTGATAATCTGTCAGTCCCTGCTGGGATAGGTAACACTGATCCAAATGATCAGGATCCTGTAACTCAAGAACCTCTACCAGAACAAGACATCTCAACAGATGATCTAATTGATCCTGTGGCTCTTGCACCTGAACTCCCAGTAACCTCCTCAAGCTCAGAACCTAGACCTCAAAGTAAGTGGACAAGAACTCAGGACATTGAGCTTGTAAACATCATTGGTGAACCCACTGAGGGCATGCTCACTAGAAGCATGGCTGCTAGGTTAACTGCAGCTTCAGCCAATGAATGTCTGTATGCTGATTACCTATCAGATATAGAACCCAAAAGTGTCGTTGAGGCTCTAACGCACCCAAGTTGGGTTCAGGCCATGCAAGAAGAACTTCAACAGTTTGATAAAAACAAGGTCATGACCTTGATCAAATGTCCTCAAGATGTCATTGTCATAGGAATGAAGTGGGTTTTCAGAAACAAAACTGATGAAAACGGCACTGTCATTAAAAACAAAGCCAGACTTGTAGCCAAAGGTTAAAGTCAACAAGAAGGCATTGATTATGATGAGACATTTGCTCCTGTTGCAAGAATGGAAGCCATCAAGATCTTCCTTGCATATGCTACCTACATGAACTTCAAAGTTTACCAAATCGATGTAAAAAGTGCATTCCTAAATGGTGAACTCAAGGAAGATGTTTATATTCAACAACCTCCTGGCTTTGAGAGCAGTGAATTCCCTGACTATGTCTGTAAGCTTGATAAAACCCTTTATGGACTGAAACAAGCTCCCAGGGTATGGTATGAAACTCTCTCAGCCTTCCTGATACAAAACAAGTTTGTCAGAGGAAAGATAGACAACACACTGTTTGTCTATAGAACACAGCAGGATGTGATACTGGTCCAAGTATATGTTGATGACATCATCTTTGGCTCAACAAACTACAAACTTTGCAAACAGTTTGAAAAACTGATGACAAAGAAGTTTGAAATGAGCATGATGGGTGAACTCACATACTTCCTTGGACTACAAATCAGGAAAACTGAGAAAGGAATCTCCATCAGTCAAGAGAAGTATACAAGAAATCTCTTGAAGAAATATGAGATATCTGACTGTGCCTCAGTGAAGACTCCAATGGTCCCACCTAACAATCTTGGACCTGATCTCACTGGAAAATCAGTAAATCAAACCCATTTCAGAGGGATTGTTGGCTCACTGATGTATCTAACTGCTTCCAGACCAGACATACAATTCTTAGTCTGTCTAATAGCAAGATATCAGTCCAATCCCAAAGAATCCCACCTCACTGCAGCCAAACGAATACTCAGGTACCTGAAGGGCACACCAAGCCTTGGACTCTATTATCCAAAGTGCTCAGGGTTCGACCTCAAAGGTTACTCTGATTCTGATTATGCTGGCTGCAACATGGATAGAAAAAGTACCTCAGGGTCCTGTCAATTTCTTGGAGGAAAACTGGTTTGTTGGAGTGCTAAAAAGCAACAATCAGTAGCTATGTCTTCAGCTGAAGCAGAGTATGTGGCTGCCGCAGGATGCTGTGCCAATGTTTTATGGATGAAAAGTCAACTCAGTGACTATGACATCCATTACAAAATGGTACCCATCTTCTGTGACAACACCAGTGCAATTGCAATCTCCAACAACCCTGTCCTCCATCAAAGGACCAAACATATTGATATCAGATATCATTTCATCAGAGATCACATAATGAAGGGAGACATAGAACTTCATTTCATCCCTACTGAATATCAACTTGCTGATATCTTCACCAAACCTTTGGATGAACCTACCTTCAGGAGACTGAAAGCTGAATTGGGAATGCTTGACATTGAAAGTCAGGCATCTGAAAACCAATCTCAGTGAGTTCTGTGAATTGGTTCGTCTCCTTGAACATCCAAAATCAACCTCTCACTGAATGAGTAAGACTCACTCAGGGTCCCTGACATAAAGCATTGAATGAGTAACTAAATGCTCCAAGTATTAGTTACTTAAATGTCCTAGGTTGGTAATCCCCCCAATTTAATATAGGAATATATGTCTTACTGTCAGGGGTCTCATCACTTACCCACTTGGCATTAAATGCCCTCTCACACATAAAATATCCTATGGATATTTTAACGCTGCAAAAGTGCACTTTTACTGTGCATTGCAACTGTTCCCTTGAAATACGGGATTTTACAGCGGGTAGTGGTGGGTGGCATTAAATGTGGAATTTCAAACGTTTTCAAAAATCGTCTTTACATATCCACGTTTATTCAAAAAACCACCCCTCTCACCACTTTATAAATACCCTCTTCTAAACCAAAAACACACACACAAATTATTTTCTGCAACAAAACTCTGTCAAAATCCTTTCTCAAATCCAGAATAATTTGTGTGTGCTCAAAAAAGTCATTAAACCTTCTTTTGGAAAACCCTGCTTGTAAACATTTACAAAAGTTTCTCATCACAAACTTGAGAGATCTTAAATCTTTGATTGTTCTAGTCAAAATATTTTTTTTAAACCCTAAAATCCTTTTAAATGGAAATGGCTAGAACACAATCTCTCCAGTTTGCTTCTCAGTGGGTCGGGGATCTTACAAATGTTGAATTTAAAACAAACAGTGTCATAGGCAATTTTGAATACCCTGAAACTTTCCTAGCCTACAAAGACATTATGAAATTTTTATTTAACTGCCCACTGAAAACGGCCTTTGTTCAGTGTCCCTCCATTGTTTACCAAAATCTCCTCAGGGAGTTTTGGGCAACAGGCAAGGCCTTTGACCCGACACCCTCTACTGATGAGAACAACCTCAGACCCCCAGGGAATATCTCATCAGATTCAGTCTTCATGGGGGGCAACAACAATTCACCATGGACTATAAAACATTTTGTACTTCAACAGGGTTGGATTATAACAAAGGAGTTTATGTCGCCCATCCTGAACCCTCCACAGTGAAGGATGGGTTAAAACAAATCATTTTAGATCCAACTTTTTTGGACAAGACCCCAGTCACCAAAAGCTCTTTTCCCGTGGCTTGGAGGATCCTATTCACTTTCGTGATTTAGGTCCTCGGCGGGAACCACTCATCCACTGAACAAGTTAACTCTATTCAGTTGATGATGGCATACTGCTTGATGAATGGGGTCACTGTCGACATAGGGGAGATCATTTACAGTGATCTCGTGACCAAGCTACAGAGCAAAACTAGGAAAAAATACGTTTCGTATCCTAGGTTTGTCTCTTGCGCTTTGCAAGTGTTACTGGGTTCAAACTATCCTCAGGAAGAAAATTTTGGTGCTTTACCAGGCATCCTGAGCCAGTCAAATTTTCAAAAAGACCCATCCCTTGTCACTCCTATTGAATTGACGGCCCATATGATTGATGTAAACAATCAGAGTAGATCAGTGTCTCTAAACCCTGCTCCCAAAAAGAGAAAGGGGAAGTCTCAGACTGGGACTAAGACTAAACCAAAGTCTCAGGGCCCTGAGGCTTCAGGAACACAGCCTAAAAGGCACAAAAAGCCTGAGACTAAACAGACACCCACTGACCAGGCAACATCCACCCCCGTGACAATGAAGGACACTGATACATCACAGTCAGTGCCCTTGGTCACATCTACTACTCCCCAAGATCCAGAGGGAAACAAACAACCCGCTGGTAGGGGAGCGCCTTCCACAACGCCTGATGATGACATTAGCAAATCAAAGCCTTTTTCAGAGGGCACACTGATCGATCCCAAAGACTCAGGGGGAAACAAACAACCCACTGACAGGGATACAACAATCACTGACTCCGCCAAAGGCACTGGGAAACACCCACCAGTGTCTCAGGGGTCACTGGGGGACAAAGACTCGGAGGGAAAGAAACAACCCGCCGATACGGAACCCATAACCAATCCTGAATCCAGAGAAGACACTGGGAAACTCCCACCAGTGTCTGAGGGGTCAACGGGGGACAAACACTCAGAGGGATATATACCACCCGCTGATATGGAACCCATCACCAAACCCTTGCTAACCATTGCTGATGTCACTGGTATATTATTCTCAGAAGATGAGCTTGCTGACACTGAAGATGAAATCTTATCAGCTGGGGAAGAAGTGGACACTGAGGTTCAATCTGAACAAGAGCCTCAGCCGGATCCAAAGGAGCATACTGAGTCACCATTTCATCTAGAAGATAATGACTCAGACTCCTCATCATCCAGCTCTGGGGAATTTAACCGTTTTGACAACATTCTTCCGGTCACTGAAAGACAGCTAGTTCAGTGGATCACTAAAGCCTCAAGGAAGCTGTACACTGGGGTTACTGAAAGATTTTAGGATCAACACACTAAAGCGGCTGCCAGCTACGCTGATCTTTGATCCGATGTGCTCACCTTCAACGAAAATGTTCATGAGCACAGAGATCTTATGTACCAACACCTTATAAGACTGGATGAAAACCTGGTTAAGTTTCTCAAGCATCTTCAGTCGTGTGGAGTTAAAATTGATGAAATCAGGGATGCTGTTAAAGAAGACCCAGCACTCAATGCCAAAGTGCTGGAGGCCACTGAGGTGTATGTGAAAAATTCATCTCGACTCACTGAACTGATAGAAATGCTTCAATCTGCAAATGTTCAGGGTCTCCAATCTTTAGTTCAGTGTCTTCAGACCTCAGTTGACTCGTTGAACACTCAGGTAGCTGCTATGGCTCATGCCTCGTCTTCTATGGCTTGGAATCTTGGTCCCCGAATGACTGCATTGGAGATCTCTCAGGCTAACTTGGATGCAAAGGTCACTGGTATTCAGGCAGATACTTCAGAGATTAAGGCCATGATCACCGAAATCTATCAGGCCTTCAAGGGTCAAGCAGCTCCGTCCCCCTCAGCACCAACTCCAACTCTTGCCCTCACTGAAGCTCCGGCAACAGTTGAGGGGGAGAATACTGCTGAAGAAACTCCTCTTCACACTGAGGGGAGGAAACACCACCAGTCTCAGTAGCTCCCACATCATCTGCACCAGTCTCAGCAATACCCATCTCCTCACTACCACCACAAACATCAACAACAACAACAACACTGACGGTCACAACATCAATCATGACAACAACAACACCCTTAGTTGCATCATCTTCCTCAGGCCAAGACAAAGGCAAAGGCATAAGGAAAACTGCTGAGCCTGAGAAGATTCCCTATAAAATCGGCGACACTAAATACCTGCTCATACCACAACAGCTGAGTAAACATCTTGCTAAAGAAGAAAGAAGATTGAAACTAGCTGAGGAAGAGAAAAGGAACAGAGAAGCACTGGCAAAAGTTGTGGCCGAAGAAGCTGAGAACATGGGATTAGATCCAAGCAAGCTTCAAAAGGGTCAGGCAGGACAAAAGTTCAAGGATGCTCAGGCTGCTCAGATGGCTGCAATGAGAAAGCAGTTTGAAGCAAAGAAAAAGAAAGCTGAAGCTGTCAGGCAAGAACGAATTGATCATTACAACTGGACAATGACAAGCCGAAGGAAGCCTGAGAAAATTAATGATGTCAAAATCATCCCCAACTCCAAACCACTAGCAATGAATGTCTACAGGGGGGTTGATAAGAGACATTTCGAGATTCATGATCCCTTACCTTTTGTTGACTTTGGGATCACTGAACTCGATGAGCTTGGTCCAATTATTGAAAAGAATCAAAATAAGGTGGTCAAGGAGCTGATGAAGATGCTCAGTAAAAGATATGAAAGGCTGAGAGATGCACCAGCCCAACTGGGAATTCAGCCTGCCTTGACTGCACCTCAAGGATCTCAACTACAAGCATCCACTGGCAAAAGGAAGAGAGTTAAGTTCCAGCCTGAAATCAAAGTGCCTGGATTAGAATGCAACAGGGAGCTTCCTGAAGGTGTAAAATTTGTGAACTGTCTAGTGATTGAAAAGCCTGAAAGAGGGCTATTTTTCATTGATGTCTATGGAAACCCAGCATTCCAAAGGTGGAGTGATTTCGATCAGGAAGGAGTGGCTACAATGATCAGCTATATTCCAGTGGCCTCTCAGATCCAATCCCCAGCAAACATCAGGTTTTGTCAGGACCTGAATGCCAAAATAAGAGACCATCCTGATAGGGAAACACTCATCACCAAGAAAGTTAAGCTTGAAGCACAGGGAATTCATCTGGACCGACATCATTTTATTTTCTTGTACTAGTGATAGGAACCATGTAATGGGATCAATAAACAATGTATGCTTTTGCTAAAATACTCAGTGTTCCTTATTGTATTCATTAGTACATTCAGTGTAAGAAGAAGCCATTTGCTCACTTACATTGATCAAACACTTAGGCTATTTGTATATCCAAATAGGGGGAGACTGTTGGGTTCAGTAAATACCCAAACCCCTTAATCTAGGATTTGAATAGAAAATAACCTAAGTGTTTAATCCGTTAAACACTATCAGGTCACTGAGTGCATAGTCTCTCAGTGAGCCATCTTCAAGATACTCAGTACGAGGCGAAGAAGAAGCCTCTCCACTCAGCAAGGCGGAACTTAATGGGTGAAGACTAAGTCAAGAAGAAGATGGTGGATTCAGTGAGTGATGACAATAACTCACTGAATCCCTAAGACTCCTCTCCAACTGTTAGCACTGAAGACAAACTGAAGGAAGAGACTGAAGGCTTTGAAGACTGAAGAATGAGCGGGACTAGGCGGGAAAAGTTTACCCAGATAAAACTAAGTCCCCAAGTGCTTTACCCAGATAAAACTAAGTCCATATCTACTATAGCCATATCTTCCCATTTATAGTAAGCGGCGATACTAAAGGATTCTCTGTTAAGGAAAGAAGCTTCGCCGCCTGACTATAAATAGCAAAGTGAACAGCAACCGAATATATCAATATTCGTGTTTGCTGTGATCTATGTTTTTGTCTTCTAGGTTAAAGTTAAAACCATACTTGTATAAATAGCATAAGAGAGTGAGTGAAAAGTTTTAAGCTTGTGAATTGTAAAAACACACACACACAAGCCAACTTTTCTCTCCTCCAAATACAACTTTATCCTTGAGATAGCTCAGTGGGTTCTAAGAGTTGTGCTCAGACTTAGCCTGAGCTTAGAGAGGAGTCACCCCAAACTTTGTCATTTCAATCCCAAGTACTATTCCGCAAGTACTTGGGTAACGTATTCTTTTGATTTATTTCTAATAAGAATATGATGTTGAAAATTACTTTGTGTGTTTTACTTACGTTAATTTCAGTCATTATTCACTATTAAATTGTTTTAAGTACTTAATTGTTTTTAAACGATAGTGAATAGGGAACAACACAATGTACAAGCCGATTAACCCATATTCCTCGGCAAGTTCATACATCCTATTAATATCATTATCGCATTCAACAATTGTCAAACCAGTTGAAAGAGAAAATAGTGGCCTACAAAAATACAAAGCCCGTATCTCACACTCAAACTTGTTGGCCAAAAAGTTAAGCATTTGATTAAAGTTCATCCTTGTGGACTTACTCAACGTATGCACAATGGTTCGCCCATACGCATAACTTAATTTGGGCAACCGAATGAACTCACCATTGTAGTGAATCTGAACTACAGGATACGCAACTACATAGCGTGTAGTACTCCTGTAATAAAGGTAAATAAATATATACAAATGAGATTAGCAAGTATAGACAAAAACCTAGTAAGGGCAAGTGACAATCACGAAAGGTTATGGCTGTCATACCTTGGCTTGAAATTAAATAAGGCAACTGGAGGCTTAGCAGCATTTTTTGATGAAAGAGAGGGTTGGGAGATTGGCATTATGACTTGTGTACAAATGTGATTTAGATGAAGATTTCATATATATTAGGAAAGGTTGTATTATTATTTTACTATTAATAATGTACTTATTAATGTATGAAAACTATGATTCGTTTATTTTAATATGGAAATAGTAACAGGGAAAGTTTTTTGTTAATTTCTTATAAGTTTTTATGTGTAGTGTGTTTATGTAATGATATGGGAATAAATGAATTAACAAACCTATTAGTGGCCCTTTTTTAATTTTTCTTGGAATGTACTGTTCAACAAATTTAGATGTAAAATGTTTAAATACTTTTACGTCGTGTCTCCCATTGTTTTTTGAATGAATGTTACACGTACCCACGGTTGCTGCATGCAAGGTATTGTATCATTATTGGTTTATGCATGCATGTTATAAGCATCTTTAATGTAGTAAATAGTTGTTATGAATCCATTGTCTAGTCATTAATGGCTTATGTGTGAATGAATATATCAATAGATGGTGCATGATAAAACAATGAAAGTGCTGTTGGAGATAAGTTTAAAACTGTTAGTATAAACGATAAAATCTATGTTTATAAAAAAACTTAATCATCTTCTCGCAATATGCTAGCGCGACGTCAGCAGGATCATCAACTTGCAATGATAAACCATGTACCAATCGATATAAAAATATACAAACCCACACACCACAATAACCAAAAATCCCCTTGCTTAGGAACGTTTTCGGCTAACCTAAATGAAATCTTATAGTCATTCGGATGTATTCCAGTCTTATCAAAAACGTTTGCTTGCTCTAGAACAACTGGTAGTTTGACCTGTAAAATAACAGAAAATAGACGGGTGATCTTGTTAGAGGCTTGTCGAAAAATGTTAGTATTATATAATCGAAATAACCTCGTTCATCACCAAATTATTCATGAAATAAAGTTGTTTGTTCAAGCCGGATTAAATATGATATGTAGTGTCCTGTTGTAAATTATAGATGTGTTCTTATTATATGTTTTTTATTCGTGATTCATAAACAACGTTCAAAAATTTGACATGTGCTTCGATATATTTGATGCATAATAGATTTCATTTCAATACATTAAAGGATAACAAAATATATCAACGAAGCAACGACATTCATGAAGATACCAAAACACAAAATATGACAATGACAGAACGTGAGAGAGAGCACATAACAAGGTAGAAGTAGAGGTATAATAATTTTTGAGCAGCTTTGCCAGAAAGGAGATTTTTTTGAGAACTTGGAGCTGAGTCTCACTCATTAGCCTCATCAGCGTCCTGTTTTTCTCAAGCTCCTCATCCTGAATTTCACTCAAGATTTCCAAAACAGCACTGGCAAGCCTGGACCCAACCACGCACTCCAACTGCTTGATCTGCTCGCCCCTCACAGTGCAACGACGAGTTAGGTCGATCACCTTTGCGTGCATGTCACTTAAGAACTTGAAGTCACGTTCATTGTCACGTACAAACAGGTTGTTAACCATGTCTTTAAGTAAGTTATCCATTTCTTTTGTAGTAAATTGTGATGTGGGTAGTGTGTGTCTCCTGACAAAAGTTGTATGAAAATGGAATATATGATGTCCGTTTATATAACCCAAATGGGGTGGGGGAAAGAGGGGGGGGTGGGGTGACATGGAGTTTATTTTGAATTAAAGTCTAACTGAATTAATGTGGATAGTCAAGTGGTGAATAGTTGAGTCATGTCAAGTAATTATAGTTGCACATTAGGCCAAGTTTAATTAATGAAGCTTCTGTAGTACTTAACGGATTCCTGGCCACAAGATAACCATTTTGGGAAACTAGTTTCAATTTGGGGGCAACTAAACCAGTTAGCCTTTTGTTTAGTTCCAAATGCAACAAAATTTTATGCCCCTTGGGTTAGGAAAATTATTACTTGAGTATGTTGTGTAAATACACACCATTAAATAGGTTTATGTTGATTAGTTTTTGGTTACATCAACTAACACACATATGCTATTATTAGGTGTACATATACTTTATATTTTATTCAATAATGCACTACCATAATATAACTCAGACTTTTATATCATAAAGTCTGAGTAAGTGTGCACTTGGTTGTGCTATCTTCAATACTAAATGGATATTTTGTAAAAAACCCAAATCGGGGATGCACATAAGTAAGAAAAACGTTATTAATGAGGAAATGACGTAATGAAATGATGGTGCTAGCTAGTGGCATGTACTTGAAGGGAACTAGTCCATTAATTTTCAAGTTTAACTATTGCACAAAAAAGGCACAATGAAACTTGTGTCCAGCAAGTTAATATTTTTGGGCAAGCACATACATACGATGGGCAACTAAATCATATGTGGCCCAACTAAATCATGAACCTTATGTGCGGGACACAATGTAAATTAAAATCAGGAAAATAAATTGTTAAAATACGGAAGCAAGCAATTTTATGTAGTTTATTTTTGGTTGGTTCTAGTTAATCTACACATATTTTAGATAATCTGTTGTTGGTTGTGGTATTCCTTTGATGTTACTACTATAGACAAGTAAGTATAACAAATGTTTATGAGAAACTATGTTGTGGGTTGTGGTAAATAAAAGGTGGGGTTTAAAATAAGAAGGACGGTTTATTAATGGTGAATAGATGTAAGGAAATGATGGTGGTACATAGCGGCATGTACTTGAAGGGAACTAGTGTGCACAAAACTCAAAGTCAAACTGCTACAACACAACACCCAAGAAACTTTGGCCAACAAATAAATTTGTTATGGGGCAACTACACAGAAATAATGGGCAACTACTCACAAGCAAGGTGTATTGGTGTCTAGTCACAAAGTATAACAAATTATAAGTTTATTTATGTATGTGTTGTCCGTAATTGTATTTTATATGTTGGTTATAAGAAGCATGTTGTCTGATCATGGGTTATAATAAGAAGATACCTGTAAGCACTCCCTAACACGGACATACCATCCACGTGACTCATACTCACACGTGTCACCGCTATCATAGAATGTTACCACTCTTGTATGTATGTTAAATTGGGCAAGACACCAGTGTTTAACAGTCTCGTTGAGAGGAATAATAACCTAAAAGAAAATTGGTTGTGTATTAGGATATAGTTAGTCAACGTATAAAATTAATAAAAGTGACGTTTTATTAATGTGGTCAAAGGTAAATACAAGAATAGAATTGTCGTGTTTGTAGGTGCTGTTAACATAAAAAATATAATAATAATATTGTGTAAAAAATTAAAAATGACTTGGTTGGAAGATTGGAGTGCAAAGTTGTTCCAACTGCTTGCTTGCATGGAGAAACTGCTAGTGTTACGAAAACACTGCTAGTTAGGTTATCATGAGGATACCATGAAACTTATACAAGAATTGACGGATAAATGTACTACAATGGAATCTAAGATCACTGGCATACAACAAATAACCTCTTCTCAGGATGACACAATCAGAAAGTTGCAGCACAGGGTAAGAGGTTCGGAGCGACAAGGGGGGGCAAGGGTTAACAGATGTAAAAGATATTGCTGATTTAGAAACTCCTTTAGCGATCAAGGAAAAGCTTCAAAGGAGAAATAAGAGAATGGCAGATAGGTCAAAAAACTGTCGATTATGGTTCAGATTCTGAGATGGAGCATACAGATTATAGAACTTTGGAAGCACCGTCCAAAAAAGGTATTTTGTGCCTAACAAGAAACTTGATGATTTTGATTGTAAATATCAAATATAGGGGAGGATTGTTTGGTTTTTTGGTTCTGTTGGATGAATTATTCAAAGTATGCATCAAATAGCATCTTTTAATAGAAACCACGACTAGTGGGAATGGAAGAACTGCTGATAGATCAAAAGCTGTGGATAAAGTTTGTTAATACGTAAAGGAAAGTTGATGATTTGAGGGGCAAATATCAAGTTTGTTCATACTTTAAAAGATGCCGTTTTTAAAGTTCCTTTCATCAACTACCTGATTATTGAGTGACCGTAAACCGTAAAAATAGCAGGAAATGAAAAATAAATGTATTACCTATTCAACATCATTCCAGGGCATGGGATACCTCGTCCCGTCTGCATAAAACACGGGCATGCCATTTTGAAGAAGAATCTGAACAAAGTAACTACTAACCATCGCCCAGTTAGCATTCTGAGGTCGTGCGTGCCACATGTAGTCAACCCATAGGTCTATATGCTGCGCATTTGGCGCAAATAAAATACCAATTTAAGAAATGGTGAATATCAAATACAAGATAAAAAAGAAAAAGTGAATAACAATGCGTATATAAACTAACCTCCTCAGTTAGCCAACCTTTTCTAGCAGGGTCTAAGCAAACTAATCGAAGCCATAAATTTTGGTCTACAGTATAATCATCTGACCATGGAAATTTAAACCGTAGTCTATCAGGATCATAGAGGAATTCTTCAATCTCATCAGACAGCCAAAGAGTTTCGACAGAATGAAAACATATACTTAGATCCTACAAAACAGCTTCAATTTATTAGTTTGACAGCGCATTACTGATAACCAAGTATATTGACAAGTTCGTAAAAAGTATCACAATACCTCTACCCAAGGTTTCACTATGTTATGCTCCTCAGCAATAGTTGGGTCGTTCATGTTAGGACCGTGTTTTTTTATTTTACGCCGTTTAACTTGCAAATTGTTTTGTGGCGAAACAGGTTCCATGAGAATCCTCTTGTCGGGTGGTAACCGACTTAAAGCCTTTTAAAAATGTGAAGAATTCATAAACGCGCGTCGTTTTTTCTTCTTCTCCTCCTCCAACTTCAACATGTCAGCTTCTTCCAACCGCAACCTATTAGCCTCTTCCAGCCTTAAGATGTTGGCCTCGGCATTCATCTTCTCTTCTTCCAACTGTAACCTTTCTTCCTCTACCAACGCAAATCTCAATTCCTCTAAAAGGAGATATTCCTGGAACAGACTAGCGGTGATTACATGTGTATATGATTGGTGCTAAACAGTCAAGTCTAAAAGACTAAAACCTGCTCAAACACTAATGCAATTAAGATCAGAGGAGTATAGGGTCTCCCCGGGTCGTTATGTCCCAGCGAGCTATGCAATGGATCAATCAACGTCTAGTGATCGAGAAATTTGAATGATAAAGGGAATTGTGATTATTATAACTAAGGAAAAGCCAACAAATTAAAAACGCCTTAAATGCAAATTAAAGAAAATTAAAAAGATAAAACCTATTAAATAAACGCTATCACTATAATTAAAATGATGTTTTTGTTTTTACGTTTTTACAAAACTGAAATTAAAATCTACGCGACGTACAAATTAAAAAGTGAAACTAAAGCAGTATTAACCCTAAAAATATGAAAATGATGTTTTTATAAACCTAATGATAAAAGAAAATTTATGGAAAAAGAAAATTATTTTTAAAACTAATTATCTAATTAAAAACTATTTTTAACTATTAATTAATTACCTAAAATACAAGAAATTAGGAAATTAGGCTAGAAAAATAAGATTAACACTTGGAAAAGTCTAAAATATCAAAATAGACTTTTCAAAACTATTTTTGTATTTTTATGACTATTTATCTATTTTCTAGGAATTTTAAACTATTAAAAACTAATTAAATCACTAAAAATTACCAAATGAACTATGAAAAATATGGAAAATTACTTTTTCTACTTTTTATATTTATCTAAACCTAAGAAAATTGAAAAATTATTTTTTTGAACCTTTTCTGAATTTTTTGTATTAAATGCTATTTAAAAAGTGCTAAAAACTAATTAAAATCAAGAAAAATAGCAAAACAGCTTATAAAAATCTGAAAATTTCAGGAAAACTCTAAAATAATATTAAGAAGCTATGAAAATTGGAAAAACAGTATGTTATGTGGAAGATAATGAAACTGATCAATCAAGTGCTTATCAAAATAAGCACTTGATAAGCAAATGAGCAAATAAGCTACCACACTGATCACAGAAGCTATGGAGTACTAAAAATGATCAAATGAAACAGTAATCAACAAGCTATAACTACAGAACAACCAAATAACACAGATTGATGATTATGATATTAAGCTAAAACAGATTTTGGTATCACTTTGCAGTCCAAAAATAAGCACCCAAATAAGCTTAAAAACAAAAACCAATTATCAAGTCTTAAAATAGACCTAGGTAACTACTGTTAACCAAAAGACCAGCCCTTTACAAGCTTAAATAAGCTCTGTGCAAGCTTGGCTAAAACTGAGAAAATCACTCAGTGTCAGCTGAGTTGGTGCAGGGCAGATGGGGCTTGTTTTGAGCTTATACCCAAGCTTATCCAGAAAGCTTAAAGCAAAAACAGATATTAGGTCCTAAAGACCACCTAGCTAACTGCTTATAAACCAAAAATCAGACCTTAAAAACCTTTAATGAATCCTGTGGATCAGCTGCAAGATCTGCACAAATCCACTTTTACACCATTTTGACTTTTTAAACAAATTGACAGTTTGACTTTGATGAAGTTTGATCCAATTTTAATGACTGAGATTGGTGTATTATGATGTATTGAACACAAATTAAACAATGTATAAGACTTTTAAACACAAATGAAGATGTTGCACACCCAAAAATTCCAACAGTGATGAATAAGACAGATTAACCAAAGGTTTGACTTTCTGTGATGTTGCAGACCTAAACCAAGACCAATATGAGTTTATTTAGATATAACAAGCATGCACCAACAGGTTTGAACCCTGAACTAGCTTCTAGTGCAGTTTAAGACTCAAACCCAAACACCCTTGTTTGTGACTGTTGTGAGCTCAAACTACTCCAAACTTTAAACCAACTGGTAATTATGATCAAGTTAACTTAATATAACTAAAATACTGCTATGAGAACAAGTTTTGCACTGGTTTAGACAGCAAAACAGATCATGCATATGAGACTTAAAAAAAATGACTTACAAGTGGTCCTAAGCCACTATGGCTTGCACAAACAGTAACCAGTGAACCTCTAACCTATCCAATTCAACCCACTAGTCCTAAATCAACCCACATCCAGCACTGCATCATCCCTTTGACCATTTCCATTGCCAGTTTGACCCTGTTTGACTTTCTTTGACCAAAGACCCAACTTGCTAGAAACTACAATGTAAGCTTATAGAAAGCTATGTGAAGCTTGTATAAGCTTATTAATACTGAGAAATGAGTTTTTTGAAGCTTGTAAACAAGACTTAAACTTGAAATTTTGCAACAGTGGACATAAACTGAAGATTATAACATTAAACTGAAATTGGTACTTGAATTTAATTGCAATACACTTGAACACTTAAGTTTAATATAATTTAACACAATAATACGAGTTTAACACTGAATTAATAACTTGACATAAAAAACGACCTAAGAAAGAAAATTAAAACTAGAAGACTACTGCATTTGCTCCAATTGCTTCTCTTTTATAATCCAAAAGCTTTGCCTCTCTCCTCTGAATGTTTCCCAACAATCTAAGCCATTGGATGGCTTTGAAATGATCTCATCCGTTCAAAATGATTTTTGGCGCCAAATATGTTATCTGCCAAATGGGGTAGAAATGGTAGGTAAGGGTGCATTAATTGATCCTTGGATGCTTGCTGAGGAGGGGGGGAACATGGTGAGGTGATAGGGTGAGTTGGTGAAGAAATGGTGGCTGGATATGGTGGGCAGACAAGGGAGAGGGAAACGGGGAAAGGGGATGGGTTTGACTGGTCTTTGACCAGATATTATAAAGGGGAGGGTCAAATTGTATTATGACAGGGGGTCCAAAAGAGGTGGCAGGGTCCATTTGGTTTGACAAGGGTCCAAGGGGGTTTTGAAGGGTTTAAATCACAAGGACCTTAGATGTAATTTCTGAAAATGCAAGGACTACTGCTGCCATTTTATAAAACTTGTTCCAAGGACTGAAAATGACAAGCTTCAAAAGTATAAGGACTAAAATTGCCATTTTGCAATTTTCCAGGGGCCATTTCTGCCAAATTTCAAACTTGAAGGACTAAACTTGTAATTTTCTCAAACTTTTCATATTTTTCACCAAAGGACTAAATTTGATAACTTTTGATTTTAAAAGGACCTTTGGTGACTTTTGCTTTTGAAATTATGGCTCAGGGACTATTTTTGACAATTTATGAAACTTGGGGGACTAAAACTGCCAATTTTGCAAACTTGATACGTTTTTCATCTGATTTTGATAATTTTGCATTTGAAACACATAAAACACTGATTTGTGATATTTTGATCATTTTGATGTGTTTCTGAGTATTTTCAGATGATTTTGCAGTTTATTTTATACAAGAATGATGAGTATTTACACACTCATCAGTATATAACGGCCATACAACTAAATGCGAAGAAGAAGTGTTAACCTGAGCAACGTCCACGTCTGATTCCGGCAACTCGATCATTTTGAGATACATGCTGTTAAGTGAATCGGAAAAGGCAGTCCTTGTGTTTGGAAAATGTGACTCAAAATCAAGTTTGTCCTGTAAAAAAATATGCATGAAATTTCTAAAATTAAACAATGGCAGCGAGAAATAACTATAGATTAGTTGAAAAGTATACCCGAAGACCGCCAGTTCTGTCATGTGCAAGAACCTGTGAAGGTTTAAGTGTTAGAAAATTCTGGCAGGTCATGTTATAAAAAAGTGAATCTACTATTCTTATATTATAATGAATATAAAGAGAACCTGAATAATACACTCAAATTTAAAAACTTGGCGATTCAGACTGGCAATTACATGATCCTTAAGGCTTTTTGTTCTGGAACTACTTCCACTCTTGCATTGTTTTGAATTTACTTTCAAACCAGTTTTCGCACGTTGGCGTGACTTTTCCAGCCTCGAAAAGTAGGTATCGACAAGGCTGTGTTGGGTGCTAACCGGCGGTCTGGGAACGTAGTCATTGAAAAAATCTTGGCTATCTATCCATCATGCAGATTGGAACTTATGTATAGTAGGTCTCAGATCAGTAATTGCAGTTGAATCCCAAAGTTTAGTAATGGTTCCAAAAAAAATATATGGTTTAGTTAATTACTTTGAGATACATACGACACCAATTTATAAATGATTCGTAATTAAAGTCATAAACTGAAAGATTGGAGTGCAAATAATATTTCCACTGCTCGCTTGCTTGAAAACACTGCTAGTTGTGGGCAATCACTGCTAGTTAGTTTCTGATGATTGTGGAAACTATAGGGGCTGTTTTGTAACTTTTTGGTGATAACATATTTATTCCCCAAATCACTGCTGAGGCAGGGTAGTGGAAACCTAAGTACGACCCAACCAATGGCAACTCCTAATGTGGAGAGTTCTGTGCAATTCAACACAGGTGGAGGAATCCCCAGACAACTGGCTAATTTGGGGGACATGGATGTTCAGGCTAGGTCTGATGCTATGTTAGACACATCCTATGATTCACCTGTCGGAGCAGGTAACACAGCTCGAATAGATGAAGGTAGTTTGGAACACCAACATGATTTAACGGCTAATGGCTTTCGACATGATGACAATTCCAATGATCCACTTCTCGGACCAGGTTACACAGGTCTAGGTGGTGAGGATACTATGAAACTCAATCTTGAATTGACGGATATATTCACAACTATGGAGTCAACTATTCAGGAAAGTGAAGAAAATGGGAAAGAAAGCAAGCTGCGATGGGATTCAAAGTTTAGAGGATGCATCCAAACAGCGCAGGAGTGAGGGTACAAATTCAGGCGAGGCATGGAAGGTAAAGAAGCAGTACTAGATGATTCTTTAAAGGCTGTAATTGAAGAAAAGGAGAAGGAAGTGGTGCATGCAATTAGTGCCAGTGTTGCTGCATCCGCTGATAGTATTGAAGTAACCACTGTTGCAACAACTGCTGGTATTATTCTAGCCAATGCGAATTCAGACGTTTCAAGTCCAGAGGCAACCACTGCTACAATTATAAGCACCACAATAACAACAGCACCAACCCAAACCTATTGCTAAGAGTCTAAAGATTGGTGAAGCTGTGCAGAAAGGTGTAGTTACTCAACCTGATATTGGAAAGGGTAAAGGGATTGCAGAGGCAACATTGAAGTTTAGAAGTAGAGAGGAGCAGATAGCTTATGATGGAGAATTTTATAAAAGATTATATATGGAACTAAATGCTAAAGAAATTGCTAAAGAAAAGGAAAGGACAGCGCAGGAAGAAGCCTCTGAACAAGCTGTAGAAGAGTGGAAAAAGCAACAGAGGTATTTTCAACCGTCTGAGAAAATTAAGACATAGATACCTATGAAGTGCATGTTTGAGCCCAATCCAGAAGATAAATGTTGGGAAGCTTGCGCGGTTGAAGAATGGATGTTGTATGCTTATCCAAGAGTACATGCTGTTAAGACTTCAGAAGAGAAAATCTACATGTTGGTTGACAGAGATTACCCTTTAATGAAGACTGTAGCCAGAAAGATGTTGGAAGTTAAAATTAATTTGCAGTGTACAAAATCAACTCATCCAATTGTTCATCCACTGCTGAGAAAGATTGCGAAGATTGCTGATTATGAAATTACTTTGCCCATAAAAGGAAAGCCTCAAGGTAGAATGAAAAGAAAGGCAGACAGATCAAAAGCGTTTGATGAAGAATCTGAGTCTGATAAGATATTGTGGGCTTAGATAGGTGGAAATGGAACATCTAATTTTCTGTGTAGGTTTACTTTTTTTTACCTATAAACAATAACTAAATAACAACAAAGTTTAACAGGCTTACGTTTGAAAAAAGGTTCGAACGATCAGTTCTTTTAAAGATGGACGTCCTAGACCAGGAAAGTGCTCTTGGTATCACATTTGGATGTTTAATCCACCAAGCATGAGATTTTTCAAACGACTCAAGGATCCACACCTATGAGGAAAAAAAATAAAAAATAAAAATAAAAAATAAAAAACATAAACTTTTAAATACACAAGTCAGTAAAAATGTTAAGTTGGAAAATGGATACCTGAAACCCAAACACAAATCCAGACAGTGTGTATGTCGGAAAATGCTTTGGATCTTTCTTCGATCTTAAAAGGTGGTCATCCGCGTGCTTATCAAAAACATTATGAAGTTGGTCGTATAAATGAGTCCAAATATGCTCACCCCATGGAAAAGCATTCCAATCATCTAAATTATCAACTAACCTCATCAATGTATCATCCACCTCGCATGTCAACAAACGACCCATAAAGATCACCTATAAGGCTAACAAAAGACAAAGATGTACATCGTCTTCATCAGATATATGTCGAAACCGCTCTTCATCCTCGATAACACCAATAACATCTAAGTTGGTTAGAATATACCCTTTCTTGTCAGGAAATACCATGTTACGAAAATTTAGAGAACCAAATGTATACAACCCAAAGCTTACAAATCCAAACCGCAGCCCGGTCATTAGACAAAACTCACGACGACCAAAATGTAAAGCATGCCCTTCAATGTAAAAAATGAAGGGCATACCATAGTGAGAATCGTCGACTATATGCTGTTTCCTTAGCATATAATCTATGATGTGCGTTTCATGTTCAAAAAATAAGAGATCAATCCATCTTCCAAATCAGGTATTCCTAAACAAGATGCGGCGTTTTGCGTCTAACTTTTGCTTTATCAACCAAAAGTAGTTCAGTTTACTAGTAATGATTAACTTAGCTTCATAGTCCTAAAAAGGGTCAACAAAAACAACAAATTAAATCAGACCATAGATGGAATCTATACCAACGTCGTAAACAATTGCGTAGACGATGCATATAAACCACTCCTTATTAGTCTACAGAGTGCCACTAAAATTTTTAATGAACCAGGTTATGTTACATACCTAACAGACGACATTTACCGTATTATACCCTACATAATTACGAATCAGACAGACATAAAAGAGGATAAATGGATTATAGAATGGAATTAACACCTATATAACAAAGGTATTAATCGAATAACAACAACGATTTGTTAAAGCATATAACCAATTGGAAATAAATAATATATAATAAACAACGAGCAAAATATTTACGTACCATATTTGGCCACATTTTTTAAACAAACTTGATCAATCCAATGTGGTTTGCACTTAACACTGTAGCTTTCTAGCTGGTGACATAACTGACGATACAAGGAAGAGAGGGACTGACGAAGAAGACGGTCTCATTTGTGAAAACAAGTAACTAAGAATGTTTTTATGCTAGAAGCAAAAACAGAGAAAAACGGTAACTATGAATGTTTTTGTGTGAGTGGGTAATTGATTTTAAATACATATGTAATATACTTTCACTATTCAATTGTGTACGTTCTATGTAATGTGAAATGACGAAACAACCCTTATCAAAATATACGGTTGCCCAGCGCTTTTTAGTTGCCCAAAAAACAATACCTTACACAACACTTGTCACAATGTCGATGAGTTGCCCAATGACAGCGGTTGCCCTCGGTCTATTCTCAAATTAAAAATAAAAGTGATCCGGAAAATGATAAGCCTCAGGGCGCGCGGTCTATTTGGATCATTTTCCTTTATGAAAATGACAATTTCCCTTTGACGGATGATGAGTATAATATTTGTTATTGTCCTGCGTGTGAAAGATATTGTCAATGTCGGTGCATTAACGAAGAATGTACTTGCACAACACATTAATTTCCAAATTTTAAGATCAATTGTTTTATGCTAATGTTTTATTAAAACAAATATTTTGTTTTGATATATTATGTTTTATTTTAAGATTGATTATTTAATTTTTCAATCATATCTATATATTGTCTTAACTAACAAAAACTAAACTCTATGTATATACATAAATGAATGTATTAAAGTCATCGTTTTAAAAGACGCATAAAGACTCTGTAAAAACGTAAGGTTTGATCATGTCGTCATGTCACACGTTATGCCATCTTATGTCACTTTTTTGGTAAACTTGATATATATGAAATTTGATATAAATGTTTCACGCTTTATAAACGCAAAAACTTCACCTTAACTGCTAAAGCTTTAGACTTGATCTTGCCGCCACAGCTAGGGGTGTTCATGGGTTGGTAATACCCGAATAGACCGAAAACCAAAACCGAACCGAACCGAAAATAACTGAACCGAACTCATAACCGAATTAAATATTCGGTTTTCGGTTTGGTTATGGTTTTGGCAATCCAAACCGAAAACCGAACCGATAACCAAATTCAAATAAGTATATATATTTTTTTATGTATTTATATAAAAAAAAGACTAAAATACACCGTTGGTCCCTAAACTTGTATCGGAGGATCGCGATGGGACGAAACCGGGCATAATCATCGCCACGGGTCCAAACAGTACCAATTAAATGCCAGATTGGTCCCTTGACCAATACTGCCGTTGTCAACGTTATTTTGCTGAGGGCAAAACCGTCTTTTACTGTAGCGTACTAAATAAAACCGTTCTACAGTGTATGTAGCTAGTATATGTGTGTAACAAGGTTTGATCTACATTTATGACCCATCCCTAAACTATCCTTCAAAACCCGTCCTCTTCAAAACGATAATTGTTTCAAGATGGTACGTTGCTGGTGTGGTAAGCAAGCTATTATTCGTACTTCGTGGACCTCTGCCAACCCAGGGCGTCGATTCTTTGGTTGTCCTGTTCAAGTAAGTGCGTCTTAATATTTCTTGTGTAAGTTTGTAACAATGGTGGTTGTTTAATGACTTGTCATAACCATCAATAGGGGTCTTCTTGTCGGTGGATAAGATGGTATGATCCTGAAATCTGTGCTCGTTCAAGAATGATCATACCAGGACTTTTGAGGGGGAGAAATGAGCTTGAGGCAAGATTAGTAGCTGCTCAAGGTGATGTGTGGAAGTGGAAGATTTACATGATGCTAAGTTGGATGTTGTTCTTCATTGTTTATGCATTGGGATAACGTTTTAACCTTTTATGTAATGAGGCTAGTTGGTTAATGTTGTGTATCTTGAATTGTAGTAACCTTGTTATGAAGTATTCAGTTTTGTTTGTTTCTGATTTTCTATGCCTCATGGCTATGCAGATGGTTTGCAATGTGTTTAGGGGTTGACTTTTAAATGTCAACATTCTTATGATGTTCTATTTTAGCTTTGGTTACTTTTGACGCAAACAATTTACACATCAAGCTTAGTCAATTTCAAAAAATACACAATAATGACATGGTTCCATAGTTAATGCAAATGGATATAATTCCAGCTGCATAAAATTGCATACTTTTCAAAGCATGAGCGCTACAGTTACACACCCACACACAGATATGTTTTTAGATTACATAACTTGTCCATAGAAAATAAATAGTAAACTAGATGAAACATTGTCTAGATAATTAGCATAACAGATTTGACCTATGGTGAGGCCATCATTCTTTCCAGTGCAGCCTGCTTCCTAGTCATTCTTCGTGTAGCAGGCTGGGTTGAAGCAGAAACTGCTTGAACATCACTTGACTGAATCTGAAAATCAGACTGGGATTGCACATGCATGATGGGATCGGCAAATGCTTCAGCTTAAAGTTGCTGGGATTGTGACAGGGATGCATCATGTATGATGGGATCTTCAGTTCCTGGCTCTTGATTTGTAGATTGAACACCACTTCCTTGAACTGCACTAACTTGGCTTTCTAGAACAACACCCGTACCTTCAGCTTCTTTATCTGCTGCTACCTTTTTACATTTAGAGATGTCTTCTTTTTCCTGCAGCTTTAGTAGGCACCTTTTTGACATTTACCTTATTGGCAGTTCCACTATGTTGAGCTCCACCATACCCTAGGCATGTTACCCGGTTGTGTCCAGCAATGCCACAAATACTACACCTGACACTCTTCCAAGCCCTTGACAGCTTACCATCCTTCACAATCTCTTCAGTTTCAGGTGTTATCCTAACTCTTTTTCTACCTTTTGCGGCAGGCGGGTTTGTTTCGGATTTCGGTGGAACAATTGTTGTTGGCATAGTTGATTTTTCCCAATTTACACTGCTAGTTATAGGCTGGACATGGTGTTTGTAGGTAGCCTCCCAAGTGAGAAGATAGTAACAAGGATGAGCCCATGTTTCTACAGCTCCGACTTGTTGGCCATTTAAAGCCATATTCCAATTGGTAGCAACAGCATGTTTACATGGTAAACCTGTTATCTCCCACCTTCTGCAAGTACAAGTCTTGTGTACAACATTAACTACACATTGGTCACCCCATGGTCCACTAACCTGAAACTTAGATCCCCCATTCCATAACACATTATACTTAACAACCTCTTTCTTAATAGCCTCTAGCATGTGTTGTGCAGTTGGTGTTAATGGCCCATCACTCTTCTCAATCACCATAAGAACATGCATTATCCTCTTCATACAATATTCCCTGATGTATTCTAAGGCTGTAATAATAGGTTTGCTTAACCCCTCTTTAATTTTCTCATGAAACACCTGACACATGTTATTAAGTAACACATCAGAAGTAGCTCTCCCTAAAGATGACAAGTAATAAACATGTATTAATTGTAACTTTTATACTGCATTTACGAATACAAAGTAAGTGAAACAGATAGATCACTTACATGAAAAATGTGACCTTGACCAATGGATCGGTGGTATCTTACTTAACCAATCATGGGCTGGTTGATTAAGTTTCTTGAGATCAGCCATAGCTTTCAGAAACTGTACAACAGTTGAGGCTGTTGCACATTTCCACAGATGGTCTTTATAGGCCCTACCTTTCCATTGCAATTTCATTTTCTCATGTATGCTTTTAATACATAATTTTTGTTCTGCACTTTCAAAAACTTCTGCTACAGCTCTACTTATATCCTACACAAAATCAAATATCTTTACTGTCTGTTTCAAAACAGTGAGACTTAAATTCATGAACAGAGTAAGAGAGTACCTTATTCATGTCAGTAATAAAAGTGATGCTTGAAATTGGCCCAAGTGCTAAATCATCGGATAAACAATGAAGAAACCAAGTCCATGATCCTATGTTATCTGAATCAACAAAAGCATAAGCGAAAGGGTATATACCATTGTTGCTATCAATTCCCACAGCTGTCATCAGTTGACCATTGAAAGGACCACGAATTGGAAAAGCAGCCAGCCCCAACAACGATCTCCCACAATCTTTAAATCCTTGCTTCAGTGCACCTAAACAAACATACACTCTCTTGAATTCTCTGGTTGGAAGAGACTCATCCGGAGGTCGTTCCACATTCATCTCCACTGTCGTATTAGGGTTTGTCTTCTGCAACTCTTGAACATAATCTCTCAACATGGTAAATTGAAGCTTGAATTGACCCCTGATGGCTTTTATAGCTAGGTTTTTGGCCCTTAATACCTTCTGCAGGGACACTTGAAGGTCGTATTGGTTGGTAAGTTGATTATGCACCGACCTGACAGGAAGCTCTGGATTTGTTTCAACTTGTGCTGTAATTTTCTGTGAGATATAGCGAAGGTCAAAAGCTCTGACTTCCCTTGATTGCAAACAAGTGTGTTGCTCATTATATGTTCTGACCGACCAGATACCTGTCTCACCATTCCTGCCGACAAACAATAGCCATGGGCAGAGTATTTCTGAAGGGTCCTTTTTGGCAGAAAGCAATGCTCTTATACCCCTTCTGCTTAATGGACTTCTAGATGGGCCAATATTCAGTCCAGGACCTTCACTTGGGCCTGAAACTAGAACACAACCCCTACACCTGACCCTTATTCTTGTTTTGTCATTCTTCAAAAAAAAAACAACTCCCTCCTAGTTTCTATTGAATGCTCTCTTACTAGCTTTTTTACTTCCCCTGCAGTAGCAAACTCCTGACCAGTATAGAAAAAAGTGGTATAAACGCCATTAGCAAAGTGTGCGTGTTGGAAACTAACATGGTCACCGCAAAATACTTCATCAACCATCACAGGTAAATCATTTACCAACTGCCTGTCATCACTTATATAACATGTTGTTCCTTCTTCACCTGAATCAGTAGTCTGACCTACTTGTAGCATACCAAGCTGTGCATCATTCTCTTGACAAGTGTTATCTTGATTTGGTTCAACTGCATTGCCAAATTCACTAGTGTCACTCGCTTGTAACAGACTAAGATCAACAACAGGATCCTCTTCCATGTTATCCTGAGTCAGTTGAAACAGACTTACATCCACATCAGGCTCCTCAAAGCTGTTATTCACATCAAGTAGTGGTCTGCCTGCTTTGTGTAAATGCTTGTCCTGTGTCAATTGAAACAGATTAACCTCAAAATTTTCAGGCTCCTCAAAGGTGTTATTGACATCAACTAGTGCTGTTCCACCGTTGTCAAAGTCCTTCCCCTGAATCACTCTAAACAGATTAACCTCAACATTATCAGGCTCCTTTAGAGCATTGTCCTCATCAACAACTACTAAAGCACGCTCACTGTTTTGAACAGGTTGGCTAGCAAATGAGCAGTCTAAGGTGGAAAAGAGTGGCTCAATGTTTGGCAAATTGCTAGCTTCACCAATATCATTGACGTCCACAGGCAATTGTGTAAGTTGGATAAACTGATCTAGGGCAGGTTCATTATCTATATCATCTAACAGCAACCGTCTACAACATGATTGAATAGCCGCAGTAGCAACTTTTCTCCTATCTTCATCCATCTCCCAAAACACAGT
The DNA here is from genome assembly GCA_019973895.1 of Chrysanthemum seticuspe. Lineage (NCBI taxonomy): Eukaryota > Viridiplantae > Streptophyta > Magnoliopsida > Asterales > Asteraceae > Chrysanthemum > Chrysanthemum seticuspe. The sequence goes on along the minus strand of BPTQ01000005.1, from coordinate 98,103,419 downwards.
CTTAATTGATTGTGGGGACATTTCACAAAATTCTAATCTAGTCTTCCCTATTTCAACATACACGTCTATCAGCTTATGCTGTATGACAACATCTTTCAACAAGTCTAGATTAGCAGGTTCATGGAAAGAAAACAAACCGTCGTCTAATGTACAACCAGGCTTAAGAAAGTAGAAATAATTGGTTTGTCCAGACTCATAACCGATTTGTGTCATGAGAGCATCCATTTCATCAACAGATACCTCTTTTATTTCAACAAGATCAACAAGACATTTCTTGCCTCCTTGATATATCCTACCTGGAAAGTATTTGAATGTACCTTCATAATGGAACATCATGCTAAATGATGAGTGTGTAAATACTCATCATTTTTGTACAAAATAAACTGCAAAATCATCTGAAAACACTCAGAAACACATCAAAATGATCAAAATATCACAAATCAGTGTTTTATGTGTTTTAAATGCAAAAATATCAAAATCAGATGAAAAACATATCAAATTTGCAAAAATTGCAGTTTTAGTCTCCCAAGTTTCAAAAATTGTCAAAAATAGTCCCTGAGCCATAATTTTAAAAGAAAAGTCACCAAAGGTCCTTTTAAAATCATAAATTATCATATTTAGTCCTTTGGTGAAAAATCTAAAAGTTTTGAGAAAATTACAGTTTAGTCCCTGAAAATCCAAAATGGTCAAATCTAGTCCTTGGGAATTTCAAAAGTGTCAAAAATTGACCCTTGGATTATTTAAATTGGCAAAACAAACCCTTTTGACTACTCTTCATAATTTTCATGTTTGGTCCTTGGATTTCCAAATGTTACACAAATGGTCCTTGGTGGTATTAGCTAAACAAACCAAACGGACCTAATTTTATACCCAAGCCCAAATCAATACACCCCTGGCCCAAAACCTTACCCGGTCCGTTAACCCAACCCGACCAACCCAAACATTTTAAATAAAAAAACCCGCCCCCTCTTCCCTGTCCCCCGACAATCTTGTCTGCACTTCTCCCCCCTCCTCAAACCTCCCATAGCCACCCTACTACACCCATTGTCTCCTCCACCTCACCTACCCATCCCCATTGCATTTAATGCATCTTCTTTCCTGTCTCTAATATCAGACCCAGAATTTGGCGCCAAAACAAGATAAACGGCCAAGATGGCTCAAAACCCATCCAATGGTTGAGATTTATGCTGGGAAATCCTCAGAAAGGTGAGACAAGCACTTTGGAGCATAAAAAGACCAAGAAGGAAGCAAGAGAGGATAGTTAGTTTTTAGTTTTTAGTTTTTATTTTTTTAAGCACTTTTTATTTTAGTAATTGTATCCTCCAATTCAGTATTTGAATTCAGTTAGTTTGTACTTTCAGTTTTTGTACTTCTCAATTTGTACTCAGTCTCCATTTTAATCAAAATTCAGTTTTTGGTCAATTCTACATTTTTATCTCATTTCTGTTTTTTTTTTAAGTTTCTTACTAGCTTATTGTGTGCTCAAGAACATAACTTGAGCTTGTCCAATCCTTGTCTTCAGTTTTAGTCTCTTACAAGCAAAAGAAAATAAAAAAATAAATAAAAAAAATAAAAAATAAAAAAATAGTGCAAAAAGGTTTCATAAGCTTCTATAAGCTCAATTTCAGCTTACATAGACTCATTCTAGCTTATTATAGCTATTGGTGAATCTATTTCACTCAAACCAGTGATATTCAAACAAATGCCATTTAGTCAACGGAAGTCAAACATTGGAGGAATTGAAGAAATATTGGGTTAAGCAGCTGATGAGAGTTGGATTTGAGGTTTATATCAGTTAGGTTAGTTGAATGTGGTGGTGAGTTAAGCTGCATAATGCCTAGACATCTGTAAGTGACTTGAAAAATTCTCTTGAAACTCATTTGCTTTACTGTTGCATTGCTTTAATAGTGTAGTTCTAATTTGTTTGTTATTATCTTCATTAGTGTATTCATAGGATCTGATTTAGTTGATAGACCATAGATTTAGTCTGCTATAAAGTAGCATTAAGGTTTAGATAGGGTTAATAACATTTCAGTAGTTAAAGTAGTGTTTGGAATTGGGATTAAAACTATATTAGAGATTAGCTTATCAGTTGTTAGTAGTTTACACATGTTTAAATAGGTATTTGGAAGTCATCTGAGGTCTTTGTAATTGCAGTTTCAATCTTAAAGTCAAAATTACATGTTAGCAGTTCTTGTACTCAGTTCTGTTGGAATGAATAGCTGAGAGATTAGATATAGGTTAAGAAGTACTTTAGATAGCTTAAATTAATGTTACTTCACCATTTAACATCAAAAGCAGTCAGTCATTAGGGATCAAAACTCACCCAAGTCAAACATACCTTCTGTTTCAAAAAGTCAAAACCAGTTCTGAACAAGTTTTTGCTGAACTTGCAGCAGATGTGCAAGGTTCATTGGAGCTTGTTAGGGTCTCATTTTTGGTCAATTTGTAGTTTGCTGGGTGGTTTTCAAGTCCACACTTTTAGTTTTCTGATTAGCTTATCAAATAAGCAGTTACAATAGCTTAAACATCAGACCTGTTCATCTTTTCTGTTGCATCAGCAGTTACTGTCCCTTTTGGTCACTTTTGCTTTGATCTCTAATTGCTTCACTATTTCTCCTTATTAGCTGTAATTTTGGAAATATGTTCTCTGGTTGGTAGGCTTGAGATCCATGCTTTTAGTTTTCTTTTTGGCTTATTGGTTAAGCAGTTTCAACTGCTTAAAGTAGGGTCCCAATTCAGCTTTTGCTTAAAAGTTCAGTTAGCTAGAATCCTTGGTAATCTGATCTTTAACAGTTTAGAGTAGGTTTAATTAGTTGCTTTAGAGTAATAATAGTATACATTAGCTTCTGTTATCATTTGGTTCACTTTAGAGCTTACTAGCTTATTTTCATAGTGCTTATTTAGGACAGTTAACATAGCAGCTCTCTATTTCTCCACATAAGACCATGTTTTTATAATTTTTATAGCTTTAGAATTAGATTTTAGAATTTCCCTGAAGTTTTCATAATTTTTAGACACTGTTTAGTATTTTTCTTATTTAAATTCAGTTTTTAATCATTTTTAATTAGCTTTTATTGTAATTAATTGAGAAAAAGTTCCAAAAAAATAATTTTTCAATTTTCTTAAGTTAAGATAAATATAAAAAGAGAAAAAAATATTTTGCTAGATTTTTCTTAGTTAAAATTGCATTTTTAAATAATTTAATTAGTTTTTAATAGTTTAAAATTCATAGAAAATAGGAAAATAATCAGAAAAATACAAAAATAGTTTTGAAAATTCTATTTTGATATTTTAGATTTTTCTAAGTCTTAATTTTATTTTTCTAGCTTTATTTCCTAATTTCTTGTATTTTAGGTAATTATTAAATAGTTAAAAATAGTTTTTAATTAATAATAATTAGATAATTAGTTATAAAAATAATTTTCTTTTTCTATAAATTTTCTTTTATCATTAGGTTTGTAAAAATGTATTCTTCATATTTTTAGGACTTGTATTCCTTAGTTTTCACTTTTTATTTTTGTACGTTTACGTTATTTTTATTTAAACGTAAGTTTTTAGTTTTAAGTTTTAAACGTTCATCATTTTAAATATAGTGATAGCGTTTATTTAATAGATTTTATCTTTTTAATTTCCTTTTAATTTTCATTTTAGCCCTTGTAGTTTATGTCCTTCTCCTTAGTTATAATAATTCACAAAATCCTCTTTTCCGTCCAAATCTCCCGATCACTAGACGTTTGATAATCCATTGCATAGCTCGCTGGGACATAACGACCCGGGGAAACACTATACTCCCCTGATCCTCATTGATTTCGTGCTTGAGCTGTTTTAAGTCTGTTACGACTTGACGGTTTTGCACGCATCAAATTTTTGGCGCCGCTGCCGGGGAGCTGTGCTGATTATCTTACGTCTAGCAGATTAGTGATTTGGATACTCACTCATTTGTTCATACCATCCATCTGTATATGTTTATATTTTCTTATCCAAAAATACAAAAATACTCTTCTCATTCCTCTTATCCGTATGATTCTATTTCTCTTACCCCTCGTACCGTTTGATTCTACTCTTCTTTAACCTCAAAACCATTTGATTCTCTTCTTTTCCCTCTTATGTTTAATTCTAATGGCGGAAACGCGTACGATGTCAGAATTGCTCCAAGTACCCACCGAGGGTTACGAAGATGCTGTTGTTGTACCGGAGATTCTTTCAGAAAATTTCGAGATACAAACCGGTTTAATTCAACTAATTATGTCAAATCCATTCTATGGTTTTGAGAGGGACGATCCCTATGCTCACATCCGATGGTTTGATAGATTAATTTCAACCATAAAATATAGGGATGTTCCTCATGACACAATTAAGTTGATGCTATTCTCATTTTCTCTCAAGGGGGCAGCTCAGAATTGGCTCGAAAAAGAATTCCGGACAAGCCCGAGCTTGAGGCTTTTTCCAATGATTCTCTTCATGAAGAGTTCTCCGGTGAACTCTCTCATGACATATCTCCTCCGAAATATGATCATTTCCATTTTGATCTTGAGGATGATATTGGCTCGGAGGAAGGTGTACTCTATCATAAGAGTTTGCTTATTGATGATACTACCTTCACCCTTCCTCCCGATATGTCTACATGTGAGGATGAAGACTGGATCTTGATTGTTATCAACATCTTTCTTCCATTCCTCACATATGATGTGACTTCCTATCTTCTTCACTCCTTCGGGAATGAAGACACTATCTTTGACCCCGGCATTTTCATTTATCATCTGTGAGCCGGTTCTATGTATATCTCATCGGTGTGGAACTTTCACGTGCTTCAAATGTTTATCCAAACATCTTGAGTGAAAGTCCGATGGAGACTGTTTCTTCCACTTTGCTTCCCCATGAACAAATGAATTCGGGGTCGAGTCAAGCTAGCGACTCGGAAATCAAAAACAGTAGCACACACCATATGGGTTTTCACCCATATTTCTGACTTCTTACCCCTTTCTACTACCTAAGTGTGGGGGTGATGCCCCACATATATAAAAAAAAAAAAAAAAAAAAAAAAAAAAAAAAAAAAAAAAAATCTTCTTTCTAAATAATGGCCGTAGTATTTCCCTTTCACGTTCTTTGTTTCGGCATAACCGCCGGTACTTTGAATATTGAGGGCAATATTCATTTCTAAGTGTGGGGGGGAATTCTCACGAATTTTATCATATAATTATATTAATTCCCCCGTTTTTGGCCAAAAATTTTTTTTTTGGAGTAAGTGTTTTACACTTACTCATTTGGTTATCAGTCCGCCTTGTCTAAAAAAACTAAAGGATTGGCTAATCCAGGAGCAAACGGCTCTTGGTAAAGATTTCTCAAATCCGTTTATATGGCTTGCAATTTGCCCAAAATTGTATGGTATTCAGCTCACCATATCCTAAAAAGTGAAGAGTTGGCTAGCCCGCAAGATTATGGCTTGTGGTAAAGGTAGTGGAAAATCCATAATTGGTAATCAGCTCACCAAAGATAATATTGATAATTTATCTAAGAGTTGGCTAGTCCAGAAGGGTACGGCTTCTGGTAAAGACAAATCAAATCCGTTGAAAGCTGGTGGTTTGCTCAAAATCACATGGTTATCGGTGTACCATGGTTCTTACTTGAACTGAAACATTTGGCTACTCCAGAAGTGATGGCTTTTGGTAAAGAGATTAAAATCCATTATGTTTTCTCAAATCATTGCTAGGGACTAGCAATATCTCAGTGTGGGGGATTGATGAGTGTGTAAATACTCATCATTTTTGTACAAAATAAACTGCAAAATCATCTGAAAACACTCAGAAACACATCAAAATGATCAAAATATCACAAATCAGTGTTTTATGTGTTTTAAATGCAAAAATATCAAAATCAGATGAAAAACATATCAAATTTGCAAAAATTGCAGTTTTAGTCCCCCAAGTTTCAAAAATTGTCAAAAATAGTCCCCGAGCCATAATTTTAAAAGAAAAGTCACCAAAGGTCCTTTTAAAATCATAAATTATCATATTTAGTCCTTTGGTGAAAAATCTAAAAGTTTTGAGAAAATTACAGTTTAGTCCCTGAAAATCCAAAATGGTCAAATCTAGTCCTTGGGAATTTCAAAAGTGTCAAAAATTGACCCTTGGATTATTTAAATTGGCAAAACAAACCCTTTTGACTACTCTTCATAATTTTCATGTTTGGTCCTTGGATTTCCAAATGTTACACAAATGGTCCTTGGTGGTATTAGCTAAACAAACCAAACGGACCTAATTTTATACCCAAGCCCAAATCAATACACCCCTGGCCCAAAACCTTACCCGGTCCGTTAACCCAACCCGACCAACCCAAACATTTTAAATAAAAAAACCCGCCCCCTCTTCCCTGTCCCCCGACAATCTTGTCTGCACTTCTCCCCCCTCCTCAAACCTCCCATAGCCACCCTACTACACCCATTGTCTCCTCCACCTCACCTACCCATCCCCATTGCATTTAATGCATCTTCTTTCCTGTCTCTAATATCAGACCCAGAATTTGGCGCCAAAACAAGATAAACGGCCAAGATGGCTCAAAACCCATCCAATGGTTGAGATTTATGCTGGGAAATCCTCAGAAAGGTGAGACAAGCACTTTGGAGCATAAAAAGACCAAGAAGGAAGCAAGAGAGGATAGTTAGTTTTTAGTTTTTAGTTTTTATTTTTTTAAGCACTTTTTATTTTAGTAATTGTATCCTTCAATTCAGTATTTGAATTCAGTTAGTTTGTACTTTCAGTTTTTGTACTTCTCAATTTGTACTCAGTCTCCATTTTAATCAAAATTCAGTTTTTGGTCAATTCTACATTTTTATCTCATTTCTGTTTTTTTTTTTAAGTTTCTTACTAGCTTATTGTGTGCTCAAGAACATAACTTGAGCTTGTCCAATCCTTGTCTTCAGTTTTAGTCTCTTACAAGCAAAAGAAAATAAAAAAATAAATAAAAAAAATAAAAAATAAAAAAATAGTGCAAAAAGGTTTCATAAGCTTCTATAAGCTCAATTTCAGCTTACATAGACTCATTCTAGCTTATTATAGCTATTGGTGAATCTATTTCACTCAAACCAGTGATATTCAAACAAATGCCATTTAGTCAACGGAAGTCAAACATTGGAGGAATTGAAGAAATATTGGGTTAAGCAGCTGATGAGAGTTGGATTTGAGGTTTATATCAGTTAGGTTAGTTGAATGTGGTGGTGAGTTAAGCTGCATAATGCCTAGACATCTGTAAGTGACTTGAAAAATTCTCTTGAAACTCATTTGCTTTACTGTTGCATTGCTTTAATAGTGTAGTTCTAATTTGTTTGTTATTATCTTCATTAGTGTATTCATAGGATCTGATTTAGTTGATAGACCATAGATTTAGTCTGCTATAAAGTAGCATTAAGGTTTAGATAGGGTTAATAACATTTCAGTAGTTAAAGAAGTGTTTGGAACTGGGATTAAAACTATATTAGAGATTAGCTTATCAGTTGTTAGTAGTTTACACATGTTTAAATAGGTATTTGGAAGTCATCTGAGGTCTTTGTAATTGCAGTTTCAATCTTAAAGTCAAAATTACATGTTAGCAGTTCTTGTACTCAGTTCTGTTGGAATGAATAGCTGAGAGATTAGATATAGGTTAAGAAGTACTTTAGATAGCTTAAATTAATGTTACTTCACCATTTAACATCAAAAGCAGTCAGTCATTAGGGATCAAAACTCACCCAAGTCAAACATACCTTCTGTTTCAAAAAGTCAAAACCAGTTCTGAACAAGTTTTTGCTGAACTTGCAGCAGATGTGCAAGGTTCATTGGAGCTTGTTAGGGTCTCATTTTTGGTCAATTTGTAGTTTGCTGGGTGGTTTTCAAGTCCACACTTTTAGTTTTCTGATTAGCTTATCAAATAAGCAGTTACAATAGCTTAAACATCAGACCTGTTCATCTTTTCTGTTGCATCAGCAGTTACTGTCCCTTTTGGTCACTTTTGCTTTGATCTCTAATTACTTCACTATTTCTCCTTATTAGCTGTAATTTTGGAAATATGTTCTCTGGTTGGTAGGCTTGAGATCCATGCTTTTAGTTTTCTTTTTGGCTTATTGGTTAAGCAGTTTCAACTGCTTAAAGTAGGGTCCCAATTCAGCTTTTGCTTAAAAGTTCAGTTAGCTAGAATCCTTGGTAATCTGATCTTTAACAGTTTAGAGTAGGTTTAATTAGTTGCTTTAGAGTAATAATAGTATACATTAGCTTCTGTTATCATTTGGTTCACTTTAGAGCTCACTAGCTTATTTTCATAGTGCTTATTTAGGACAGTTAACATAGCAGCTCTCTATTTCTCCACATAAGACCATGTTTTTATAATTTTTATAGCTTTAGAATTAGATTTTAGAATTTCCCTGAAGTTTTCATAATTTTTAGACACTGTTTAGTATTTTTCTTATTTAAATTCAGTTTTTAATCATTTTTAATTAGCTTTTATTGTAATTAATTGAGAAAAAGTTCCAAAAAAATAATTTTTCAATTTTCTTAAGTTAAGATAAATATAAAAAGAGAAAAAAATATTTTTCTAGATTTTTCTTAGTTAAAATTGCATTTTTAAATAATTTAATTAGTTTTTAATAGTTTAAAATTCATAGAAAATAGGAAAATAATCAGAAAAATACAAAAATAGTTTTGAAAATTCTATTTTGATATTTTAGATTTTTCTAAGTCTTAATTTTATTTTTCTAGCTTTATTTCCTAATTTCTTGTATTTTAGGTAATTATTAAATAGTTAAAAATAGTTTTTAATTAATAATAATTAGATAATTAGTTATAAAAATAATTTTCTTTTTCTATAAATTTTCTTTTATCATTAGGTTTGTAAAAATGTATTCTTCATATTTTTAGGACTTGTATTCCTTAGTTTTCACTTTTTATTTTTGTACGTTTACGTTATTTTTATTTAAACGTAAGTTTTTAGTTTTAAGTTTTAAACGTTCATCATTTTAAATATAGTGATAGCGTTTATTTAATAGATTTTATCTTTTTAATTTCCTTTTAATTTTCATTTTAGCCCTTGTAGTTTATGTCCTTCTCCTTAGTTATAATAATTCACAAAATCCTCTTTTCCGTCCAAATCTCCCGATCACTAGACGTTTGATAATCCATTGCATAGCTCGCTGGGACATAACGACCCGGGGAAACACTATACTCCCCTGATCCTCATTGATTTCGTGCTTGAGCTGTTTTAAGTCTGTTACGACTTGACGGTTTTGCACGCATCAAATTTTTGGCGCCGCTGCCGGGGAGCTGTGCTGATTATCTTACGTCTAGCAGATTAGTGATTTGGATACTCACTCATTTGTTCATACCATCCATCTGTATATGTTTATATTTTCTTATCCAAAAATACAAAAATACTCTTCTCATTCCTCTTATCCGTATGATTCTATTTCTCTTACCCCCTCGTACCGTTTGATTCTACTCTTCTTTAACCTCAAAACCATTTGATTCTCTTCTTTTCCCTCTTATGTTTAATTCTAATGGCGGACACGCGTACGATGTCAGAATTGCTCCAAGTACCCACCGAGGGTTACGAAGATGCTGTTGTTGTACCGGAAAGGGGAATAACTTAATCACTCGTACTAACATATGATTGTAATAGGCTCTAACCAAAAAAGACTTACAATATCTCCTGACTGCAGCTCTTTCCTCCGTTTCACGATCATCATATAAAGGATATTCCCTTACTCGCCACAGAGTAAATCCAAGGTGGTTGTTTGTTATTTTCTTACTCAGATTATTTGATTTTATGATAGACATTGCCTTAGGGTTTTCTGGGTAGGCTTCCAAAACAAGTTTGGGGATGAGCAATGAGTACCCGGTTTTGTTATATTGTACAATATGGCGGGAAATTGGACAAGACAGGTTCTACAGTGTATACCACATAATGACTATTCTACCCTCAGCAGTACCATGATTACGGGTTTATTTTGGGTATAACGGAACGTTGACAACGCCGTTATTGGTCAAGGGACCAATCTGGCATTTAATTGGTACTGTTTGGACCCGTGGCGATGATTATGCCCGGTTTCGTCCCATCACGATCCTCCGATACAAGTTTAGAGACCAACGGTGTATTTTAGTCTAAAAAAAATATTAAAACTATTTTAAATATAACATTTTTTAAGCTTCAAACTTTTTTTCTTTTTAAAAATCTTATAAATAAATAAATAAATAATTAAATTTATGTAATTCGAGTTATTCGATCGGTTTTCGGTTATTCGATTCAGTTTTCGGTTTAATTAAATCATTTTAATTCAAGTTCGGTTCAGTTCACGGTTATAAAAAAAAAAAAAAAAAATAACCTGACATACCGAACAACCCAATAACCAAAACCATAAACACCCCACACCATAACACGCCTCCCTCTATATATGCACACACGGCAACTCTAAAAACACAAACAACCGCCTCCTTCGAATAACTGACTGGTGTTGGATTATGGCCGACGCCGGTGCACTGACTACTGCTGAACAAGCCGGTACTATCCGTGAAGGTCATTACATCCTAATCGATAACAGACCTTGCAAGGTTGGTTTAGTTCATTTTTATTCAGAAGATTATTATTAGGTTTGTTTAGTTAATTTTTGTTTAGAAGGTTTAATACTATCATTTTATTATTAGGTTTGTTTGATTTACTTTTCTGTTTGTAATTAGGTTCTTGACGTTGTTGACGCTTCTGACCGTCGCCGTCGAAAATGGTGTAGGTTTGTCGGTCGCGACATCTTTACTAAGAATAAGCGCGTGTCTTCTGATTTTTCCTCTAGCGACAATGTTGCTGTATGTGCTTTTTTAATCAATAGCTGCTAGTGATTTTTTTTCTTTATGTGAAATAATGGTTTTGTTTATTTATTTATTTATTATTATTATTTTTTTTTCCAGGTTCCTCGGGTCAACCGTAATGACTACGAGGTTGTTCATATCGCCCCGAAAGCAATTGTATGGTTTTTTTCTGCTATTGCTTATGTAATTTCTTTTTTCAAAGTGTTGATCTGATTTTGACACGTGACAATTTATTTCAAGGTTGAAGTGTTTAACACAGCTGGTGAGTTGAAGCAATTCCAAGTGACTGATCGGGATCTTTTGAATCAGGTATTGCAACACAACTCTTCTTGGTTAATAATTTAATGTCTTTTTTCACATTTTAACTCCATTTCATGTAGTGCAATAATTATGAATTGTGATTGATCCTGTTAATAATCCGTGTGCAGATCCGGGCTAGATTACATGAGGATAGACAGTTAGATAGAGCGCTATCGGGGAGATACCTGGTTGCGACTGTGCTGTCTGCCATGGGAGAGGAGCAGATATGCGCTTATAAGGCTATCAGCCCAATAAATCCCATATAATTTTTCATCAATCTGAAAGCCGTTTGCGATAAGAGCCGTTTACTGTGATATTCTTTGTCACTCTTGAACAAGTTTGCAAGCTGGTTAAGGACTTTTGATTCGGTTTTCAAAAATAAACTAAAGTGAAGTAAGAGATTGATTATTATTATTTGTATGGTTTAGTAAGAAATTATTGGAATGTTAACTTATATTATGAATGAAATTAAATTACTTTATTTTTGCAAAATGTTTGCCTAAGTTACTGTGAGAGTATGTGCTAGATTGTTTCACATGACGCATTGGTAATTTTGACTGATTTTTGACATGTAGTAGTATATCTCTTTTTGAGAACAATCACGGTTAGGAATCCCTGTTTTGGTTTGGTACATATTTACAACAGATATGCTTTAACAATACTCTGTATAGGGATCCTAAGAGGCTAAGATATGTTATTGATTTTAGGTTTAATGAGTTTAAACACACTTATGCCTAGTTGGCTGATACTTTAGGATGAGTTTCATAAGTATGCTGAGATACATAAATGTAATCAGCTGTATATGAAATTGTTACTTTAGGTAAACATCACAACTGAGTTTTTAAGCTGTATATGAAATTGTTACTGTAGGTAAACATCACAACTGAGTTTTTAAGCTGCATATGAAATTTTGACTTTAGGTAAGAAATATGTTTAGCTATGTTTGGTTAAAAACTCAGTTGTGATGTTTACCTAAACTCTGGTATCTCTAAATACTTATTGCAAAAGGGATGAAAAAAGTTGTGATGTTTACCTAAACTCTGGTATCTCTAAATACTTATTGCAAAAGGGATGAAAAAAGTATCATGCAACTCATGTCTGGATCAGATGCTTCTTTTTGTATTATGATTAGGGATCACCAATAAAGCAGTACCCAAAGATTTGAGTGAGACTGAAAGTGGTTTAAAAGTAGTACTTTTGAGATTGAAGAGGGTTTTCCGGGCTATGTTTTGGGGGAGAAATTGGGGAAGTCAGAAGGATATACAGGGAAACAAGATAAATAGACTTTTCTCAGCTCCTCCCAAATGTGAATATTGACCAGCGTGACAAAGCCCAGGCGGTTAAGGCCAATGAGATGCACTTCAGTGCTTTATCATCAGATGATCAAAACTATATATGAAGAAAATTTCCCCTGAATTGAACATGACCGATAGTCAGGGTTGTTTTCTCACTATACCCTAAATGAAGAGTGCCAATTTAGCGAAATTTGTGTTCCACATTGAAAGCGATATAATGGTGAAATCAAGTGTCAAAGAAAACTAATAATGTAACACATTTTCTCTCCCAAACCCTACTTCTTCCCCGAACACATTTTCCAGCCGCCTTTTTTTTTTTTTTTTAAATCTCCATGTATTCTTTGTGTGCATAGTTTCAAGTTTCTTTTCGATGGCGGTTCAGATCAACAAACCCGCCCCCCCCCCCCCCCCCCCCCCCCCGCGCGGTCGTCTATTTTAGGAGTGTTTATTTTAGGCTGTTTTTGATGATTTGGTCCAGTTCTGGCCAACAAAGTCTGCGGTTCATGTTTGAGCTCCATGTATGGTTCAAGTAGGATTCGTGTATGGTTCGAGTTGGGTCGTGTAAGGTTCAGGTTGGTTCATGTATGGTTTGTGTATGGTTCGAGTCGGGTAGTGTAAGGTTCATGTTGGTTCGTGTATGGTTCGAGTTGGGTCGTGTATGGTTTAGGTTGGTTCGTGTATGGTTCAAGTTGGTCGTGTATGATGCATTGACAAGTGTTTATGGTTGTGGGTTTGGTTCGTAGTGGCTGTTTGGTCAAGAGGATGTTTGAGTTTTTGTTTCTTGGTTAGGGTCGGGGATTGTTATGGTTGTAGTTTTTCGATAAGAGATTTTGTTAGGTAGTTTTCTCGTGGCCAGATCTGAGTTTTGAGCTGTTTTTGGAACGCTGGTCGGGAATGGCGAAAAGTGTTTGATTCGTATTGAAGGATGTGATAGGTAAGTGTTTGTTGTGCCAATGGTCATGAGTCAACGATGGTATTGAAGGGTCGGGACCGGTTGTTTCAGCAGGACATTTAGTTTGGCGGTGCTCATGCACTTTCAAGTTTTTTCTTAGTCATCAAATCTACTTCTTGCACTGTTACAAGTCAGCTAGATTGTGGGGCATTGTAAGTGCTTGGTTTGAGCTTTTGGTGGGTTGTCTCAAGTGTCAAGGTGGTATTCGTTTTCTAACCCAATCCCGCTTTTTTACCAGGGTGACTGCCCTTAATGATATTGCGTTTGGTGTTGTTGAAGATCAAGATTCTACCTTGATGTGTTTTGATTTTCACACTCTTTATGTCCATGTTTGGTCTATAGTTGTTACGAGTTTAAGGGTCTTGGTGTCGTAAGTGTGGGGTCATGAGTGTAGAGCCACTTCCCGATAGTGTAACGGTATTGCTGTGTTAGTTTTGAGTCGATATAAGTCTAGCTCCTTGCTAGTTTTTATTATCTATTATGTCTTTCAATAATATATAATGGTGAACAAGACTCTTGAAATGGTTTATAAGCCTATCTCCCTAAGGGCATATTCATCTTTTATCACCTCTACATGACCTTCGCAATTAAGATATCTTCAGACATCCCTTTATCCTTTGGATTTAGGGGCGAAACCAAGATTTTATCTTACGGGAAACTTGGATTCTTTTTTGGTAACTATGATTTCCGACCTTTTGGCCGACTAATTCACGGGTTTGAAACTTGGATTTTTATGACATAGTAATCATGATTCAGTCTTTTTAGAATAAAGTCTAAAATACAACCATGTGGTTTATCCCGTTTCATACTGTAGGATTGTATTTTTGTTGATTATGTGGGATTCGGGAGGTCGGAGATTATGAAGGAACAAGTTAGCCATTTTAGAGAGAGAGAGAGAGTAGAGAGGGGAAGTTCTAGTGAGAGAAACACACCTAGTTGTGTGTGTGTATTAATGAACAACCAACCCTCTCCCTTGGTGGGAAGAGGGTATTTATACAATATAATAAATGCCCCTACTTGGGCTGTGGAGCGAGTTGACAGTGGGGAAAACCCCGACCCCACTCCACGGGTGTTAATCTAACTAGTTTAATACTAATAAATAACGTTAAGTCTACGAACTAACATATGCTAGACTATACTTGGGGTGACCGACACTTCCATATGAATTTTCTAAATCATAACAATCTCCCTCTAAGGGAGGCCACCCCATAAATTACAATTTGACTCCCAACATTCTATCATGAAGTTCATAGCTCGTAGACTTTGATTCTTCATGCTTAAGTAGTGATTCTTCAAATGAATGTTCCTTTGACTTGTGTGATCTTTGAGCTTTCTTCGAGATCATCAACCACAGTAAATCTCTAGCTCATCCATTGTAGTATCGCCCTCATGTGATGTTGTGACCGTTGGACCGACATGCTCACATATTTGGAACATGACATCTTCTCATCAGAGTTGCGGAAGCTTTGTTGTATGTCTTTGATTTCCATGATTTTCTTCAATTATGAGTGTGAGATGTGAGCATGCGGTCATGAATTGACAATGCTTCGATCATCAGCTGCATCTGTGACCTCTCTTTGACCGTCAACTGCATCCGTCTTTGGTTCCTGCATAAAATAGTTAGCAAAAAACGAAAGTGTCTTTGCTCACTTTTGTCGAATATGTTTGCAAGAACCACGGTTCCCCGTTGATCAGTATTAAAATACTGCCTGAGATCAGGTAGAATTCCGAAGAATCTCCTTGACAGGGTTTCGCAGCTGTACCAACCGTTCTTAAACCGGAGGATCTCAAAGTAGACAACATGGAGTGAGTGAACTAGCGAATTAAAATTCACTGATTAATGAGAGGTTTCAGTAGCATCTGTCAATTCATATCCTGGAACAATGTTGATTCAAATGTGTATCGCCCCATCGTTTCTTTCCAGTTGTCACAAGTTTGATCCATAGTGGATCTCACATGTCACCCACCAAGAGCGTGTTTGATGTTAGCTCTAGATGGATTTCCATCTTCATTGTGAATACTTCGTATCACTCGGATGTTTTGGCAATACCACAAGGATAGTGCATAGGACTCTTAATATATGTTCTTACTTTTCACATTGTATGAAACAATAAGCGTATTAACAGTGTGTCCTAATAAGACTTATTGAGGATCTCTTGGCTCTAGACTCAATAGTGCACTTTGATTTTCTTATGCGGAGACTAGGGAGAGGGTCTCCTTTTTCAATATCAACCATCTCTAAGAGAATGTTGATAGATTACATTGGTTCTCCGTGAGAATAAAACAAGTACTTTTAAGAGAACTTGAGTGGCTGGGAAGTTTAGTGCAGTGCGTCACTGGGTCCATGATGTCTTGTCTTTAATACCGGCGTTACCTTGGTAACCGCCAATAGCATATGTATTGAACCCGGTTTCTGCCCTAAGGTTGAAAATTTTGGAGGGCTATTTCTTTTTACCCTTTATCTTTATATTCCTTTTTCATTCTTGTTAGGTCACCATAATATGAACACAAGTATGTTTGATGTAGATTAGAACGTGAGATAGGAAGAGAGACGGATGGATTCTTCACACACAAGTAATAAGAAAACGTTTATGCATATAATGATGGAACCAACACTCTCAAATGAGAGTTTACAAGGTACTTATAGGCAAGGGAGCAAGGGCAACTATTCTAGTCCCTTCCTTGATTGTTTAGGCCTATGCTTAGGCCTATGGGCTTACTACATAAGCCTAGCACTAATTACAAACATATAAGCCTTAATTAGCATCCAATTACATATAAATGACCGACACTTAAAATACTAGTTACAAGTGATCCCAACAGTCTTCCCTTAAGTGTTGGTCATATGGTTGCTTGACTAGGGATGGCACCCGTGGGTAATGGGCACGGGTATCTCTAACCCGTCACCCGCCCACGTAGTTTTTTTCTCACCCGTCACCCACCCGTCACCCACCAATGGGTAAAATTTTCTACCCATGCCCTTGCCCGCTGGTATTTATTGCCCATAGGTAAACCCACGGGTTAGTGTTATGCAACAAAATCACAAAACCATGATATGAAAACTAACGATGAAACTGCGTAATGAGACACCAATCAATTTTCCAAATACCAAGTTCACAAAATACTTAAAACACATGTCTGAAAGTAGTAATCAAACATAAGTACATCAAATCACATTCATATTTGTTCATTAAAGAGATAAAGCAAAATAGTAACATCTTTAGCAAAACAAAAAAATTCTTGGCATTCTTAGCATCCCACTTCTTCAAAAACTTTGCCACTGAGATTATACATGTTAATATGTATATAACATTGATTGTTTGATGTTTCATATTCCCTTTTTTCTCTTGAAACTCAAAATAAACTTTTAGATTAATGTGTTTTTTGAGAATTGGTAGATATTAAATGTATACCAACTACATCATACATATTTTAATTGGTATAATTAATTATAGTTTGAGGGTTTATGGGTACACCCACGGGTATTTTGACGGGTATACCCGGTGGGTATTTTAAATGGGTGTCATGGGTTTGCCCGCGATTGGTATGCCTCGCCCGTCACCCACCCGCCATCCACCGATGGGTACAAATTTTCACCCACAACCCACCCGTGGGTGAAAAATGACCATTTTACCCACCCATTGATGTGCGGGTACCCGCGGGTTGCGGGTTTTTTCTCGCCCATTGCCATCCCTATGCTTGACGTCTTTCTAGCATTCTTCTTTCTTGTGAGTAGAGATGCTTTGAAATCTTGAACTTTATCTGCTTGACGTCGATGTTTTCTTTGTTCAATGTTCTTTGTATATGTTGTGATTATATGTTGTTTTCTGCCATTTGTGAACTTCTTTGGTTCGGTGTCTCCATGTCTTTCTCAACCATGCTCACACATTTTTGACTTTGAATTCCAAAATTGATGTAGTTCTCGAGTCTTTAAACTTTAAAGATTGTTTGACTTTAAGGAAGAATCATTTTGACTTTTTTGTTGCCTTTGAGTATAAGAGAACTTCATGTGTGATGTTGTTGGTATGAGCATGTGGAGAATGGTATGGTATTTCCTCCAAGGAACAATGATCAGTACCTGCATGAATATGTTAGTGAAGAATACCAATCGATCATTGTGGACTTTTCTTAAAGAATTTACCACTACGATTGTTTTACTGATGAATTTTTTGATTCCATTCACCTTGGTCGGGCGAATCAGCCGTCCTAATCCAGTTGAGGGACAATTGGCATTACAATGAATGTTCAAGTAATGACCCACATCTTCAGGACTCGATTCTTGAAAGGAATCTCCTTAGCGGGATTTCCAACACTTACAAGTTCGAATGTCGATGGTGTTAACAGCATAGTGTGAAAACACATCTCTAATTCTTACAAAGGTTGTTCCTGGACTGGAGGCCCTCAAGTAGGCTAACACGATATACCGAAGTATATCTACAGTTCAGGTGAGTCGCTGAGGTACACCGAAGCATCACCTCACGACTGTAGACCGATTGAGACACACTAAGCGTAACCCACAAGGAGTTACCAAAGTGACCTGCTGTCAGGGCTGTTTGATGTTGACCCTGGCAGGAATTTCCATTCAATCACTGAGGATCACAAATGTGAACCCCTCATAAATGTTCTCGGCAGATTGCTAAGATTTGCGTAGGACTATAGAATGTATCACTTGTGTTCTTATTGTTGAATAACAAGTGATGAAGAATCAAGTGTTCCTAAGAGATCTTTTAATGAATCTCGTGGCTCTAGACTCGATTAGTGCGCTTTGGTTTTCCTAAGTGGAGACTTGGGAGAGGGTCTCCTTCTTTAATACTAATGATCTCTAAGAGAAATTCAATAGATTACGTAGGGTCCCTTGTAAGAATGAAACAAGCTCTTTTGAGAGAACTTGAGTGGCTGAAGAGGTTTAGTGCATTGCGTCACTAGGTCCATGACAACTTTGTCTTCAATACCGGTGTCATGTTGTGACATCCAGTAGTATATGAGTTGAACCCGGTGTCTGCCCTAAGTTGAATTATATGGAGGGCTATTTATTTTCACCTTTTTCTTTAACTTTTCTTTTTAATTCTTCAACTCCTTCTTTCTCCGTTTCTCATATTCTCCTTTTTCAATCATACCTAAGGACTTCTAATTACTAACTATTGGTCATGTCCTTGGGTAGATCCCTCCGGCTCTGGCAGATTATAGGGCGTTTATTCCTAACTTAGTCACCTTATAACTCCATGACTATCCTATGTTTCCATAAAACCATTTACTTGAAAATCTCTCAAAGTGTTTATGAATAGAAACATGTTTTGAAGCACTTTGATAGTTTTGTATTTTCAGAAATACTCCCCCTTCACATGTGCTAATGAGTTTTGACTTAAATCTGCACAGTGAGGGTAGAGCGCGCACTTTTGAATTGATCGACTCTTGATAGACAATTCCCCGCGAGACACGATTACATTGAATAGTTATAGAGATCCATTGTCAGCTTTTAGGTGACAACTAGCTCTAATAACTACCTTGAAGATGTGAAAAACCCTTGAAAAGGTTTTCAAACCCCTCAAAGTTCATGTCTATCAAAATTTTCTCAAATCGGTACGATCTACTAAGTCAAGTCTTGGGGACAACTCTTTTCGATTTGTGACATTTCAAAGCTCGTTAATTCGTGGGTTAAGTCTTAGCACACTGAGATTACGTTGACTTTCCAACATATTTTAATCACGTATATTTTTCTCCCCCTCAAAAATGGCATATTGATGTTATTTTTGATGAAATATTGAGTTAAATATGACCATTCCGAGTTTTACGGAAAGATTTCCACATAGAACTTTTGTTTGAACAATTAGTTTGCAAATACTCCCCCTCAACAAGTAGTATTAACTTTTGAGGTTTTGGAAATCCCGAGAGGGAATACTTGGTCTTTTGAGCAACATTATGAAAATATTGAAAATTTGATTAATTTTACTCAAATGTAAGAAGCTTTCGCTCCTTTTATAGGGATTGTGGCACTGAAGCGTATCACAGGGTCCTTTCTTGACAAGTGCAGGTTGTAGAATGCTATTTATGTACAAACCATAGTATATATAAATGAATCAAACAAACAAAATCATAGTCAAGAATGTTAAACAGTACCAAATGATTACAAATGACCAGCTACTTTTTGTGGACGTTGGTATGTCAGAATCGGAAAGCTTGGTCTTTCTCCCACATAGCTCTCCAGCCGTCGCATCTGATCCCGATGAATCAACCTTTCATCAATCCGAGTGATAAACCGACGAACATCCTTTCGATCCTTTGAATTCCATCTCTTCTGAATTTTACCCAACTCAACGTCCTTCAATCGGTAAGCCAATCCATCTTGAACCATCTTCAGGGTGGCGTCACAGAACTTGTGAATTTCATCGAAAGCCATGAAGCAAGTATGATGATTTTCACTTCGGTAGACAAACCCAAACTTTGGTTTATGGAAGATTCTGTACTGAGGTTCTTGATTGATTTCATTGAAGTGAAGGAGTGGTGCGGTGAGGTTGAGTTGTTTTCGGTAACTTTCAACCCCGAGTTGTAGATCTTCAACATGCTCTAGGATAATTTTGTTGCGGATGAAAACGAGGAGTGCAGTGATGTACTTGATCTAAATCTTTGTTGAAAACTGACGCATCGTTCATTGTACCTTGAGGAGATACATGTCTTCAATGTCGTTTAGAGACAAATCCGGAAAGTCAGCTTCGGAGAAATCATACTCTTTTTCATCTTGTCTTTTAATGACTATCTTCGTTAAGAAGGATGTTAATACAAATAAACCGTAAAAACATTTATTAATATTTTGCGATCTCTTTGTGTTTTGTTGATAACATATATAATGTTGTCTTAAGTAGAATTATAAGGATACATGTTATTTTTGTAAAGCATTTACATATAATCTTTTAAATACAAAAATGTAGTAATTAAGCATTTGTTGTAATAGTTTATTAGGATGGGTAAAAACCATAACCCATGGATCTTAACCCATACCCAAGAAGACTAGATACAATGTATACTTAGATACATTGAATCTAAAGAAAACCCATGGACCAACCCATAACCCATGACCCATAACCAAAAAACCCATGGGCAAAGAGGAGCTTTCCACGGATCCCTAGCTTTGTGCTAGCCGGATCCCAAGTGGAAGGGATCCGTGGGATCCGTGGGAACAGTGAGGAAATTTGCCTATAAATAGAGAGCCATTTCTTCATTCTAACTCACCCCTCTTCTTACTAAATCTCTCATACACTCTCATTCTCTTCTAACATATAGATCACTTGATCTAGAGAGTTGTTCTTCTTTCTTTCTATTTGTGATCCTCATATAGGTCCTTCTCTAAGGCGAGATCACGAGCATTCTACAAGTCATCCAAGCAAGGGGTCCTTGATTGATTTGTCACTCCGCAAGATTTCTGTAGCGAAGATCTTGTATTTGATATTTCACATATTTGTTGTGTAATAGTTGTGTTGGTTTGGTCCACCGTGCTACGGACTCGGTATCTAGCTTTGTACCGGATAAAGTGTAAGCAACATTGTGAAGGCTTCTCCGCCAAGTGAAGGAGTTTGTTGACATAGTGCTTGAACTCTCGAGTAGGTGACTCGGGGAGTGGAGTAGGGCAAGGAAGGTGTCCTTGTAGCCGAACCACTATAAATCGGTTGTGTCATTTCTATCCCTTATCTTTATTTATTTGCTTGCACTATCATTAGATCTATACGTTCTCAACATCCATACGATTTCACATAATATCGGATCTAAAGTTTTTGAAATCAAATTAAAATCGGCAAAACTATTCAACCCCCCCTTCTAGTTTTCCACAATTGGCATCAAGAGCTAAGTTTATAAAAGTTTTAAAATAAAATTGTATTTTAAAAAACTTTTCGATCACTATGGGTTCTGAAAATTATAAGGAAGGGCAATCTATGCAACGACCACCACTACTTGAAACTAATGGTTTTATATATTGGAAAAATAGATTCGAAACATATGTGAAATCTAAAGATATTGATCTTTGTTACATTATTGTTGAAGGCGATTTTGAGGCTACCTCAAAAGATGATAAAGGGAATGTAGTTTACATACCTCATGATAAACTAAATGATGATTTGAAGAAAAAGCTTTCTAAAAATAGTGAAGCAAAAATGGTTTTATATAATGCTTTACCAAAAAAGGAATTTGAAAGAATTTCTTTACTCAAAACCTCTAAAGAAATTTGGAATTCTTTAGTTGTAACTCATCAAGGCAACGAACAAGTTAAAAATAATAAAATTGATTTATTTGTTCAACAATATGAACAATTTTCAATATCGGATGAGGAAACTATAGATCATTCATTTGCTAACTTTAATACTATTATTACATCTTTACAAGCACTTGATGAATCTTTCTCTAGCCGTAACCATGTTAGGAGATATCTAAGGGCACTTCCATCGAAGTGGAGATCTAAGGTGACGATGATCGAAGAGTCAAAAGATTTGACAACTCTCACCCTCGATGAACTCATAGGCAATCTAAAAGTCTACGAGCTTGTTCTTGCTAAAGATTCCGAAGCCTTAAAGGTAAAAGAGAAACATAAATCTCTTGCCTTAAAAGCCAAAAAGGCTTCAAGTGATGAAGAGAACTCTTCCTCGGGTAGTGACGACGAGGAGTATGCTATGGCGGTAAGGGAATTTAAAAAGTTCTTTAGAAGAAAGGGAAGATTCGTCAAACAACCGTATGACGATAATTTAGGCTTTCGGAAAAGCAAAGAGGACGAGAAGCCAAAGGATGATCGTACTTGCTTTAAATGTGGGGACCCAAACCACTTTATTAGTAAGTGTCCCAAACGGGATGATCAAAAGGCGTTCGTGAGCGGCACGTGGGGAATGAGCGACGAGGAGGATGAAGAAATTTGTCTCATGGCAAATGACGAGGTATGTCACGAATACTATAGTAGTTCATCACTTGATGACGACTCATTGCATAATGAATATGATAAACTATGCAATATTAGCTTAAAACTAATTAACAAAAACAAGCTTTTAAAGAGTCAAAACCAACGTTTAGATAAAGAAGTCATAGAATTAAAAGCAAAACTAAAACGTTTAGAAAAGGGTAAAATAGCAAGTGGTGAGTGTGAACTTTGTGTTCAACTTCAAACACTAGTTGATCATTTAGATTCTAAAATTGCTAGAATGAGTACAAACACCTTAGATACAATACTCGATGGTGTTAAAACCGGCAACAACCAAAAGGGTCTAGGTATACAACAACTTGATCCATCAACTAGTGAAAGTAAAGAAACAAAATTTGTTAAAGAATTAGAAAAACCAGCCACTGTTGTGGCAGATCCCACGGATCCCCTAAAAAGGGAACCGGCTAGTGTACAAACTGGGATCCGTGGATCTGCTGTGACAAATAGTGGTAATAACATAGCTTCTTCATCTAGAACCGAGTTCGTTATTGTTAATAGGAAGAAACCAACTCATGTCACCACTAGACATCCACCTCCAAAATATAATCCTACTTTTGCAAGAAACAAAGCACCATCTTTTCAAAAACATAATGCATCTAGGAGACCTAATAACGTTTATCCAAGAAGTAACCATCAAATGGGATGGAACCCTAATATGCAAAACGGTTTCTCTTTTCAAAACATTGCTCCATGGAATGCATACTCATCTTATCCATACATGTCTAACATGAATGGAATGTTTAACACTAATGGACCCATGAACAAATGGGGACCAAACTTTTGAGTTTATTATTGTTTTAGGTGTGCTTAAAGGTCGACCTAGACCCCGATGAATGAGTCAAGGATAGCGGGTGCACGAGGCACATGACCGGCAATAGGGATCTATTCTCCACATATGAATCCGTAAATGGAGGTAATGTGGTGTTTGGAAATAGAAAAAGTAGAATCATCGGTAAAGGTACGGTTTCTAACAAATCTCTAACCATTAACGATGTGTGTCACGTAGAAAACCTAAACTTTAACCTCTTAAGTATAGGACAAATATGTGATAAAAAGTGCAATGTACTTTTTACCGAAACCGGTAGTAAGATACTTAAAAATGGCATAACCATAGGAAGAGGAACTAGGAAACATGGAGTCTATGTCATTAAAATCGGTAATGAACCTAAAGATAAACTATGTCTTACCTCTATGGATGATACTTCGACCTTATGGCATCGAAGATTGGGTCACGCCAACATGCGACTTCTTCAATCGCTATCATCCAAAGATCTAGTAAGAGATCTACCTATGTTAAAATATGAACATCATTTTTGTGATGCTTGTAATGTAGGTAAACAAGCTCATTCGAGTCATAAAGCTAAAAACATGGTGTCCACAACTAGGTGTCTAGAATTACTACATATGGATTTATTTGGTCCATCCGCTATCCAAAGTTATGGAGGCAACTACTACACTTTGGTAATAGTGGATGACTACTCTAGGTATACATGGACAAAATTTTTACAGAACAAAACGGAAACCTTTAACTACTTTGAAATATTAAGCAAAAAGATCCAAAGACAACTAGGAAGTACTATAGTGTCTATTAGGACGGATCATGGCAGGGAATTCGATAATGAAGTGCAATTTGGAGCCTTTTGTGACGCTAATGGTATTACTCACAACTTCTCGGCTCCACGCACTCCACAATCGAATGGGGTAGTAGAAACAAAGAATAGAACCCTTCAAGAAATGAGTAGAACCATGCTTAATGAACAATCCATACCTCAAAAATTTTGGTGTAATGACGTTGATACTTCAACATACATACTCAATCGAGTCTTAATTAGACCAATCTTAGGTAAAACTCCATATGAGTTACTCCGAGGCAAAAAGCCTACGCTAAATCACTTTAGAGTCTTTGGAAGCAAATGCTTCATTCTTAACACTAAAGATTACCTTAAAAAATTTGATCCTAAATCAACCGAAGGTATCTTTCTAGGTTACTCGCCAAATAGCAAAGCTTACGTCATATTAAACAAAGAAACAATGAAGGTAGAAGAGTCATTAAACATAAAATTTTATGAAAGTCCACCCAAACCATCTCCACCTCTTGTCGATGACGAGATCATAGAAAGTGAAGCTATTGTAATTAAGAAAAAGATAAATGAAGTAGAAGAACCTTTAAATGGTGAAATCATAAACATTAAAGAGTCAAAAGATCACCCCGTAGATAAGGTAATAGGAAAGCTAAACGAACGAACATTAAGGTCTCAAGTTCAAAACCAAAGTAGCTTATTTTGTTTTGTTTCAACCATAGAACCTAAGAACACACAAGAAGCCATAAAATATGAAAGTTGGGTAATGGCTATGCAAGAAGAACTAAATCAATTTGTTTCTAATGATGTTTGGACACTTGTCCCTCCACCTAGTAACCAAACCATAATAGGAACAAAATGGGTGTATAAAAACAAATTAGATGCAAACGGAGTAGTGTCTAGGAACAAGGCTAGACTCGTTGCCCAAGGGTATAACCAACAAGAAGGAATAGACTTTGATGAGACCTATGCCCCCTTGGCTAGATTAGAGTCTATAAGAATACTTCTTGCGTATGCTTGTGCTAATGATCTAAAGCTTTATCAAATGGATGTCAAAAGCGCTTTTCTAAATGGTTTCATTAATGAAGAAGTATATGTAGCTCAACCTTCGGGCTTCATCGATTTTAAAAAACCCAAACACGTTTATAAATTAAAGAAAGCCCTTTATGGTCTTAAACAAGCTCCAAAAGCTTGGTATGATAGACTCAAGTCCTTTTTAATTAAACATAACTATACCATGGGGTTAGTTGACAACACACTTTTTACTAAGAAAAGAGAATCACACATAATCATAGTACAAATATACGTAGATGATATTATATTCGGATCCACTTGTCAAGACATGTGTGATGATTTCTCTAAAATCATACATGACGAGTTCGAAATGAGTATGATGGGAGAACTTAGTTTCTTTCTTGGTCTACAAATTAAACAAGTAGAAGATGGTATCTTCTTCAATCAATCTAAATACATAAAGGAGATGTTAAAGAAATTTGGCCTAGAAGAGTCGAAACCAATTAGGACACCAATGTCATCCGACACCAAACTCACAAAAGATGAAGACGGCGAATCCGTAGATAATACTAAATATCGTGGCATGATAGGTAGTCTCCTCTACCTCACGGCAAGTAGGCCGGATATCATGTTTAGTGTTTGCTTATGCGCTAGGTTTCAAAAAGACCCCAAAACATCACACCTAGAAGCCGTAAAAAGAATATTTAGATACATTAAGGGTACAACACAATTAGGATTATGGTATCCTAAGGGCACGGGTGTAGAAACAATTGTATATGCAGATTCTGACCATGCAGGTGATTACGTTGATAGAAAAAGTACAAGTGGGGTGTGTACTTTCATGGGATGTTGTTTAACATCGTGGTTTTCTAAGAAACAAACGGCTCTAGCAATATCAACAACCGAAGCCGAGTACGTCTCCGCCGGCAAAGCATGCCAACAAGCACTATGGATGAAACAAGCGTTAGTAGACTACAACATTCATCTAAGCGACATAGCCATTCTATGTGACAACAAAGGTGCCATCGAATTAAGTAAGAATCCGGTATTGCATTCTCGCACAAAGCATATAGAGATTCGTCACCACTTCTTAAGAGACAATGTTCAAAAGGGGAACATTTCTATTGAGAAGGTAGCATCCGAAGATAACATAGCCGACGTCCTCACCAAACCGTTGAAGCGGGAACAATTCAACCTACTTCGTCTTGGTCTTGGTTTAATAGAACACACGTTGTAAATTATTTGACTCTACAAGGTATGTAAACACTAGCCCTTTTTTTCTGAGTCTAGGATCTCTATTTCACGCACAACTCACAAACAATACGGGAATTTTCAAAACCCAAGATAACTTTTCCACTTATAGCTTTCTTATTTTTTTTTACTCATTTTCAAAGAAAACCTACTTTCACAATGTTTTCTAAAAGGATGATACCCTCCCGTATCAATTTCACAAAAGCATTTCTCACGTCTAGGACAAATCGCTTTTTCATTATTAATACAAAGTAAAAACCCATTTTCATTGCATCTCATGTCTTTTGAATGCTAAAGGGGACACATAACTAATATGTGTTTTCGGGTACATTCGTTTAAGCTACAATGAATTAGGAGCATTGACAACACAAAATTAAGTACTTATGTACTAAATATGTGTTTTCGGGTTATCTCAATAGGACATTTCATACTTCAAGTTTATTTTTTTTATTTCTTTTTAGGGGTCGAGATAACCGCAACTCCAAATAGTTTGCATATAGGCACACAATAGGCAAAAATGTTTCCAAAAGGAAAATTTTGTGCTACCTGAATCACCAGACCCACGGATCCCAGCCTTTATGCTGGACGGATCCCTCAAAGGAAGGAACCGTAGGAACCGTGGAACCGAAGCTGATTTTACTTTCTTATTTTTTTACTTTGGATGAAAAATCCACATTTGGTTCATTTTTTTTGGAGTATGCTCTTTAATGCTTGTGTTCTCATGATCACATGCCTTGAATTCATATCTAATCATTAGATTTTAATCCACATTTTGGGTCAAGCATTCATTACAATGCTTTGTTTTTCTCTATATATATAGAACTCCCAAAATGCTTGCATAACTCATCTCATCCTCACATACACAATACACCATGTCATCCAAAAACCCTCTAGATGAATCACCTAGTACAAACAATCATCTTCATGATACCCAAACCTTTGTACTACCACCATCCAAAATACCACCATCCAACTCTAGGATATCCGCACGGATTAGTATCCGATCTTGTTGTTTAGCAAAACCAACCTCAAATGATTCATCCTCAACAAATAACTCACCACAAGATGCTTCCATTATAGCACCTCCCCCATCACCAACAAGTACGCCAACTTCATCACCACCCAAAATCACTCTTTTGGAACTCCTTAAGACTCCAACAAGATCTACCCAACCTAAAGAAAAAGAAATAGTCTTTTCAACACCCCCCACATCACCAAATACTATTTTTCAAGATCTTGAAACATCACCACCACTAGCTCCCATCACATTACAAGAACATCTAGGTTCTTTTCCACCACCATTTACAAACATTCCGGATATTGATCCATATTTTCCTATTTTCCACCACAACTTCCGCATAACTCAAATCAAAACAACCCGGAAAACTTTCGCACTCATTACCCACATCATTTACATTGTGAACATTGCCAATCCACTAGGGAAATTGCAATAGAAGTTAGGGAAGAAATGTGTTTCATACTCAACCTCATCCTTGATCGCATCAATACGATTACTCATCAAAACCTCCATCCATAACCTTATGCAAGCATGGAAGGAATCACTACTACTATTTTTCACTTTTAGTATTATTTTTCTTTTGAAGTCATTTTCAAGAACAAGTCTTGTTCTTATTTTTACATGCTTGTAAGTGGCTTAACTACCACTACAATTTGTCGTTTTATTACAAGGCCTTGTTTACATACCTTGGCTCCCTATCTTGATTCTCGACAACCACAAGATAATTTAAGCATGTTACTAACCTTTCTTTTTGTAGGATTTCTTCACTTGACACCCCAAACAAGGGGGAGCTACCGTCAAGGGGGAGTAAGAAATATTTAGACTACTTTTTCCTCCAAGGGTTAACTTTTTGTTTCGACAAAAAGGGGGAGAAGAAGTAAAACTTAGGAGCTTTCAAAACTTACATCTATTCTTAAGTTTTACTCATCATAACATTATATTTTGTCATCAACAAAAAGGGGGAGATTGTTAATACAAATAAACCGTAAAAACGTTTATTAATATTTTGCGATCTCTTTGTGTTTTATTGATAACATATATAATGTTGTCTTAAATAGAATTATAAGGATACATGTTATTTTTGTAAAGCATTTACATATAATCTTTTAAATACAAAAATGTAGTAACTAAGCATTTGTTGTACTCCCTCCGTCCCAAAATAATTGTCCTCATTTGACTTTTTAAAGTCTTAATTTATGAACTTTGATCTTTCATAGTTTTATATGTGTTATACAATACTTGATGAAAATTATACCAATGAAAAGATATTTAAAAACTAATCAATTCATATATTTTGCATCAATTATTATATAACACAAAAAAAAAATATTTAAAATCAAAGTTTTAAAAAAAAGACTTCAAAAAGTCAAAAGAGGACAATTATTTTGGGACGGAGGTAGTAATAGTTTATTAGGATGGGTAAAAACCATAACCCATGGATCTTAACCCATACCCAAGAAGACTAGATACAATGTATACTTAGATACATTGAATCTAAAGAAAACCCATGGACCAACCCATAACCCATGACCCATAACCAAAAAACCCATGGGCAAAGAGGAGCGTTCCACGGATCTCTAGCTTTGTGATAGCCGGATCCCAAGTGGAAGGGATCCGTGGGATCCGTGGGAACAGTGAGGAAATTTGCCTATAAATAGAGAGCCATTTCTTCATTCTAACTCACCCCTCTTCTTACTAAATCTCTCATACACTCTCATTCTCTTCTAACATATAGATCACTTGATCTAGAGAGTTGTTCTTCTTTCTTTCTATTTGTGATCCTCATATAGGTCCTTCTCTAAGGCGAGATCACGAGCATTCTACAAGTCATTCAAGCAATGGGTCCTTGATTGATTTGTCACTCCGCAAGATTTCTGTAGCGAAGATCTTGTATTTGATATTTCACATATTTGTTGTGTAATAGTTGTGTTGGTTTGGTCCACCGTGCTACGGACTCGGTATCTAGCTTTGTACCGGATAAAGTGTAAGCAACGTTGTGAAGGCTTCTCCGCCAAGTGAAGGAGTTTGTTGACATAGTTCTTGAACTCTCGAGTAGGTGACTCGGGGAGTGGAGTAGGGCAAGGAAGGTGTCCTTGTAGCCGAACCACTATAAATCGGTTGTGTCATTTCTATCCCTTATCTTTATTTATTTTCTTGCACTATCATTAGATCTATACGTTCTCAACATCCATACGATTTCACATAATATCGGATCTAAAGTTTTTGAAATCAAATTAAAATCGGCAAAACTATTCAACCCCCCTTCTAGTTTTCCACAAAGGAGTAATCCCACTTGGTAGCCATTTTGACTGACATGACAACAACTATCCTCTGATCATGCTTTTTGCTGATGTTGTTTTCGTGTTGTAGAAAGTCTAAGCTGTTGTTGAAGAAGAATCGGAATGGGATCTTAGGTTTTCGGGCTTTCCGATAGTCGGTAGTGGTTTGGTCTAATTTGTGTAGTAGGGTTCATTTTCCTTTGTCGAGTAGTCGATGTTGGACTTCGAGTTGAGCCAGTCAATGTTGTTGGACATTGCACGGGTGATAAGGATTTAAAACATACACTTTTAAGGGGTCATTTAAGCCCTTAATTGCCCACTTTTATATCCGTTACTGCTTAATTTCGTTCCTTTTCACTTTTTAGGTCTCTTGAAGGCATAATGCTGGAATGATGCTTATTCGGACGAAAAGGCGTGAATATGTGAAGAAAATGGCTAAAGTCAAGATCAAGACACTCAAGCTTCTGGAAGTGTACCCGACGACGTCAGAAACAAAGGGCGACGCCATCCCTATATTTGTGACGGCTTAAGAGTGAATTTGCAATTTTGCACTTGACGGCGTCAGGCTTTGAAGAGTAGGGCGTCATGAAGACTTTTCTCCTCAGACAGCCTAGATCCAGACTCAGATGGCGTCATGACTGAAGGCTGACAACGTCACAACCACAACGTGATGCCGTCCCAAAGTTGACTTGGCCAAGACGAAACCCTAATGGCGGCGATCTGACGGCGTCACAATTAAAAGGTGACGCCGTCGCAGTTGTAACTCAATATATAGAATTTGAATTTTCAGATTTTTAGAGAGGTAGACTTGTGGAGTAAAAACCTAAAACGATTATAGTCCATCTAGGACAATATTTTAGGGTTCTAATACCCTATTTTACATCGAGATAAGTTATTTATTCTCTTGATTTCATTATGGCTTCGATTGAATGTGTGCATGCTTGCATGTTTAACATGTCCAACTAATTTACTTGTGTGTTTGCTTAGATCTCTGAAATCTAGTTATTGAATATTGATTGGTTGTCTCTTATCTTAATTGTAAACTGGCTTAGGAGTGCTTAAAGCCATCGTTGTGTTATTAATGCTTGATTAATCTTTGTGAACATTAGTTTATAATTACTAGTGGAATTGTAGGCTAAAATTCCAAAGAAAACCTTAGTGTTAAGTTTATGAATCCTAGAGATTTCGTAGTCATTAACCTTAGGTAGCTTCAAAGAGTTAGGGATAAAAGCACACCCTACGACCTTAGAAACACAACGCGTTAAGAATAAGGACGTGACAATTCAACCATCAATAAAAGATAACTAGGGAGTAATAGTATCTAGGTAGACACATTTTTAATCATCATACGAGCATACTTCAATAGACATAGACTACCCCTTAGATTAGATAATTAGAATAGTAGAGTAATCGGTAGAAGTACCACCCCCCAAAATCCAATACCCCGAGATCGTACCTTTAATTTTCTAAAAAATATAAAAAAGATAAAAAATAATCTTACTCAACCCCAACCTTAGCGTAGTAATTTCTCACTAGCATTCCTATTCCCCTAAACAACGATATCAATCCCAAGGCTTACCCTAATACTACACTACAACGATTAGGTTCACTGCCTAGGTGGTTGAAAAACTTGCTCGAAGAAAAGGAAGTTTCTTTTGACCCCAAACGCGCGTTGTACGCGTATCAAGTTTTGGCCCCGCTGCCGGGGAATAGATAGCTAGTTAGATTTCTATCTCGTTAAGGTTCCCTTGCTTGATTCCTATCAAGTAATATTTTTTTCTCATTTTTAGCTTCCTTATAGTCTATCCCCCTCTTCGTGACTTTGTTCCTAATCCCATCACTTTTCATCATGGAAGGTGATAACCCATCAAACAATAACCCACCATCAAATAAATCACTTTCACTCAAACCCCAACCCACTGACCAACACAATCGTCGCAACTGATATGTGAGTAGAAACAACAATCTTCAAGATTTACAAAGGGTATTTAACAGTATAATCAGGGATGTTGTTGAAAAAGTGGTTAGCGCCTTAGTTATTGGCTCTATGATTAGCAGTAATTCGGATAATGGTTTAGTGAATAAGAATGTGAATGAGGAGGATAGTGCTTACTTCAATCTTTACCCCACTAAGGAACACCAATACATAATCGACAATCCTCGATCGCCCATCATTAGGATATGCCCAAAGATTAGGAGAGGAAATCCTTGGAACATCAAAATCCCTTGTATGATTGGATATAGGAATGTCGAGCACACCTACATAGATACAGAATCTCCCATTAGCTGTTTACAATGACATTATGAACGAGCGACTTAAGATTAGGAGAGACCCTAAGTATCCGGGTGGGGTTTGCAATTTTGTGGGAAGAGTCAAGGATGTACACGTATTTATAGGAAATTTCACCTACTTAGTTGATTTTGTGGTCCTAGAAGACGTAGGATGTGTCATTGACTATAGCTTGTCCCAAGTTGTGCTAGGAAAACCGTTTGTTGAAAAGTCTAAAATGAGCTATAACAAATCCAGAGGAACTGTTAGGTTTATGGAAGCGGAAGATGAGATCACTTATAGGATGCCTTGGAAGATGAATGGATATGTCCCTTTATCCCTTTATGAGCGAGATAACATTAGAGCTTTTGAGGAGAAAAGCGAAGACGATGTTGAAAAAGGTTTGAACTTCTTGTGGGAGAAAAGGAGACTTTACTATAAGGATTGCTTGACCCTTGGGCCCAGATATAGAGTAGAGGAGAATTTTGTCAATATGATAGAGTTTTCATAGAGGATGAATAAATGAAGCCGCGTAGGGGCACGACTTCGAGTCTAGCTACAAGACTCATAAATAAAGAAAAGCGCTTCGTGGGAGGCAAACCATACTTAATTGTTTGCTTGTTTGTGTATCATATATCTTTTCATTGATTGTTTATTCTCATGTTTGAATTTGTGAAAATGCTTTATTTTGTCTTTAACCTCGTCTTAATTACATATAAAGGTATTTTACAAAAAGGATAAGTGTAGGGAAGATTACACACGTTTTTAAAAGAACGTGAACATGATGATTACAATTATGAAAAAGATATATATGTGTGTTTGTTAGAGTCAAATGCTTGTATCGAGTCAGAAGGAATGCTTTGCAGGAATTTTTCTAGATTTTAAAGGTATAATTTTTCCAGAAAATCGCAGCAAACCAGTTTCTGTCAGGATAACCTGACGGCGTCAGACTTGCTACCTGACGGTGCAGACTTGCTACCTGACGGCGTCAGGAGGAGTAGAAACCACTTATCTAACTTTCTCTCGTTTTCTGTGCTACTTATAAACTTTTGAAATTTCTCAGGTCTTAATTTTCCAGAAAACCTGTAAACATCCAGTCCACAAGCATTATATCCTAGTTTAGTAGAGTCATATGTAGTTTTACCACTGATTTTACGCGAAGGTTTCGTCTATTTCCTTAAAGTGTGCATGTTTTATTTATCAATAAGAAGAAACATAAGATTGGATGGAGCTTTTCACGCATACATTCTTCTTGGAAATAATTTAACCACTACTTTACACGGATCCTACCGAGCTAATCAGGGGAGTATTAGTTTCTTTCTCTTTTAACTACCTTCCGTTAACATAAGCATTATATCCTGTAAACATCCAGTCCACAAGCATTATATCCTAGTTTAGTAGAGTCATATATAGTTTTACTGCTGATTTTGCCCGAAGGTTTCTTCTGTTTCCTTAAAGTGTGCAGGTTTTATTTATCAATAAGAAGAAACATAAGATTGGATGGAGCTTTTCACGTATACATTCTTCCTTGAAAGAATTTAACCACTACTTCACCCGGATCCTACCGAGCTAATCAGGGGAGTATTAGTTTCTTTCTCTTTTAATTACCTTCCGTTATCATAACTTTGATACTTTCGGGGAACATTATGGACAATGTTCAGTTTAAGTGTAGGGAGGGAGAATAAAACGGGAACTTTGAAACTATGCTTACCCTTGACTATTTGTCTTGTCCTATTTCATTTGTGTAATAAACCATGAGAAATATCGGTTAGGGTAATTTTAGCACCAAATTTAAAAATTTTCATGACTTGTAGGAGTGGGTCTTTAGTCTTAATAAAGTGTCTCATGGATAAGAAGTTATATGACTAGCACAAAAACCCTTTACCACTCAAATTGCACACCAAAAATGTGAGGTTCGCCCCTAAATTTGTAGGAATTAAAGCATTCACCTTTAATGTTTCGAGAGTGTACCGGTAGTATTATAGATTCTAGAACTTGTTTTGTGATGCATCCCAAGATAGCTAGTGAGACTACACTTGTGTAGTTAGGAATAACTAAATGATAAGAGGCATTAGGATAACCCTTGTTTGATACCCGTATTATTACTTCTTCCACATCGATTGAGTAATTCCCCCACACCCTTGCGATGTACTCATCTTTAGTACATGATAACCCTCGTTAACCCCTCAGAGCCTATCCTTTTCATGGTTCTCGTGATGTTTCAGTTTTCCGGAATATCAATGAAAAGCATCGTTTACAATCCACCCCCTGTACATACAAATCGCCTTAGCCTACCTTGTATGCACTCAGTTTTAGTGCATTATTGTTATCATACTGAACCCCTAGTTCAATTATCTAGTTATGTTGATACCAGTTGAGAAAACGATCCTTATAGAAACTGACTTAGCAAAGACTTATTAAATATTACGTGGAATTTAATATTTAACCTTAAGAAGAAGAACATTAATAAACACTAAACACCTCAATATTATTATTAATAAGAATACTCTAACTAGTATTAGGGTTTTACAACCTTGAAGTGTATCGACCTTAGATATAGCAAAACACACGTATATCTAATCTAACCTAGGACCTCCTTTTATAGGCTAAGGAGTCCCTTACAATATACAAAACTTATTCTACAAGATAAATATCTTTTCCATACTTATCTAATTCAAAACATTAAACCAACTAATCAACTAGCAGTGGTTACAAATATACTATCCGTGGTTACACAAATACTACTAGCCGTGGTTTGACTCAGCAGTGGTTTCATTCTTCTACCTGTGGTTTCATTTACTCTAGCAGTGGTTCCATACTTAGAATAATTCTTGATTAGTGGAACCTAAAACCCAACAATCCTCCCCTAAACTTGATACATTCAAATAGAAGTTTCAAGTTTCCTTTAAGCTCAAATCATCTGTCTTGGAGGATGTATCCAAACACTTAACAGTTTTAAGAATTTGCTCATACTTTAACAACAAACTGTAAGCTTGATCATCATAGGGCTTCAGCATCTTTAAACCATCAGGCTTGACCATCTGAGTAATAACTCCTGGATATTTATTCAACTGAGGATAATCACCTTCTACAAGCATATGAATAATTTCTCCAGAAACAGTTAACACATGAACTCCACAAGACTGATATAAAAACCATCTTGTATGTGACAATCCGTACTTTCAGGTCATTTCTCGACACCGTTCATGTCTCATTATTTCAACATTTATAGTAAACTTGGTTTACTTGTTTCAAATTCGCGTAACCTTGGAGGTTTAGCGGCGAATTCATGATCATGACATCATTTACATCTCATTAATTCATTCATGACATTTCATTTTCACTTTCAACGCGTAATTTTTATAATTAATAATTTTTATCGCGTGAGTTTTTATTTTGTATATTTAATCCATTACTTTCAAAAATGATCCCGAGGTATTTTTAAACTTACATTTAGTTCATAAAAACTATATTTTTAGTTTTCCTGGTGTTTCAAATTTATTCGGTATATTAATCGTTAAAGTTAAATTATTACGACACTTTTCTTAAAAATTATTCGATAATTATTGTATCACTCAATTTTCACAAGGAATGTATTTTTACAATTTTTATTACCTCAATACATTCTATTTTGATCTATTAAAAACTTACTTGTACCAAAAAGTTACAACTATCTACACTTTCCTTACATTTTCTTACAAATTACAAGTATCTTACAAATAATACACAAAGATATACAAGTTGCAAAAAAAAAAAAAAAAAAAAAAAAAAAAAAATAATATGGGGAAACACTAACCCCTAATAACCGGCCAAGGGGGGGGGGGGGGGGGGGGGAAAGGGGAATGCATTTATTGATGGCTCATTTTTCTTCTTGATTGTATAAAACCACACTTCAAGTAATACATTCATTTTCATTCAAATAATTCACTCATTTCCTCATCAAATTTCACATAGTTAAAGAGTTTTCTCTCTTCCTTTTTGAGTCTCAAAACCGGCCACATCAAACAACCAAGGGGATCAAGATAGTTTTTGCAAGATCAAGTGTGTTTATCAACCTAAATCATATCCTTTTTATGGTTTTGAAATAAAAACCAAGGATATTTAAGTTAATCCTTGTTACTTACACCTCTTCATTTTCACTAGTAAGCATATTCTTATCATTTTTATGTTTCCTCTTCATTTTCATATGTTTCTTATCATTTTTGGAGCTTATATGCATGTTATGTAAATTATACCATTTATTTCATGATTTTAGAGGTTTTATATACTTATGGTCATCCTATAAATATTCCCATGGTATTCTTTGGTCTTGATGGTGATTAGGAACCCATGACACCCTAAGAAGGTGTATGGTAGGATTAGATTAGCTTTGGAGTTGATTTGAAGGGATTAGAATAGGTTTTGTCCGAGAAAAACTATTTTCGTAAACTATATTTTACGTTCTGTCCTTAATTCGGATTTCTGGAAAAACCAACAGTTGGTACGACATTTTGGCTTTGATATTTAGAAAATATACTTTAAAACGAATCCGTGGCATTTTGAACGGATAAAAACGGAGTTATAACGAAGCCGTGGTGAATTTTTAAAGTTTGACGACGAAACATATTATTTTCAGGATTTTCAGCTTGCTGTTTTTACATATTTCGGGTCAAAAACGAGCCTTAAGCTTCACAAATTATTTCGACTTCTCAAAAATATATTAGTTTACTTCGATACGAAGCTAAGGACATATTTTACGTAGAAAACGGATTTAAAACGACAAATATATGCACGTTTTTATAAAGTTGCCGTAACTATTATTTTCTGAAAAACTATATTATTTTTACGTTATAAGTATTTCATTAGCTGTAAGGGCTATGTTCGCGGCAGTTTTTAACCATGATGTGAAACTTTTTATAACGAAATGTCTTCTAGTAAAATCAAGTTCATCGGCCATATTTTCCAAAACAAAAAGCTGTTTGTCAAGCGGAGTTTTAGTGAATTATTTACGGATGTTCAAACATTGGCCGAAACTCATTTTCTGCACACAATTAGCAAAAACCACCATCTTGAGCCTTTGATATCTTTATGATCGAGACCTTTTGAACGAAAACTCCTGAACTGAAACTTCTAGATATCGATACAAACTTTCCAAAACCGTCGAGCTCGTTCTCTAACGATCGACGTACACCATTTTACGACTACTTTTCCGGAGCCATTTTTGTTGATTTCATGATTTTTCCGACGACATTGTTTTGCGACGAAAAGTGGTAATTTCACCAAAAATCATTATAAAACCTTTGTAGGATGACATTTTGACGTAAGAACATGTAAAGTCATTTTTGAAGGGTCAAGACGTCAAAAGAGTATTTTTCGACGACGAGTAATATTTTCAAAACCCGTAAATGGTATAAATAACATACGAAGTGCATGCATAACATTACATTGCAACTCATGACATATCATATCATTGATAATAGGTCCCGGTTGACGCATTACATTAAACCTCAGTATACTCACTTTTGCCATTATTCCAGTTTATCCAAGTGAGTTTC
This sequence comes from Chrysanthemum seticuspe, assembly GCA_019973895.1. NCBI lineage: Eukaryota > Viridiplantae > Streptophyta > Magnoliopsida > Asterales > Asteraceae > Chrysanthemum > Chrysanthemum seticuspe. The sequence goes on along the minus strand of BPTQ01000005.1, from coordinate 98,066,145 downwards.
ATAGCCCCTGCTTTTACTTGTTTTCATAAATGTTTTGGGGGAGATACATGCTCAATTACTTTCATAACTATCATGATTATTTGAAACTACATGTTTAACTGAACTTAATGTTTAGTCATATCCTGTATCATTATCATTGGACTGAATGTCTTGGGATTATCATTGTGCTGAATGTCTTGGGATCATCATTGGACTGAATGTCTTGGGATTATCATTGTGCTGAATGTCTTGGGATTATCATTGTGCTGAATGTCTTGGGATTATCATTGGACTGAATGTCTTGGGATTATCATTGTGCTGAATGTCTTGGGATTATCATTGTGCTGAATGTCTTGGGATTATCATTGTGCTGAATGTCTTGGGATTATCATTGACTATACATATCTTGGCAATGGGTTGTGAACACACAGGTTGCAAGTTTTGTATGGGCGGGACTTGGAACTGAGTGGATTCACAATGCCTTTGCTGCATAAACGATTTTTAAAGGCTTTACATTTCAACTCAAACTCTATGAACTCACTCAACCTTTGTGTTGACACTTTTAGCATGTTTTTATCTCAGGTATTTAAGGCATTCACTTCATGGCATGCATTTGGACACATCATGGAGTCGTGGTGACGACGCGTCTTACATGGGATTTATATATTTTAAAAACATCGTTTGAATTGTAACAAACTTGTTTCCGCACGAGATGATTTTCATTTGGGACCTACTTTGTAAACTCTGATTGTTTTAATAAATCAAACGATGTATTTTCCAAACGACACTTTAGGTCGTTCAATATAACTGTGATTGTGATGCTATGACAGTCAATCCCCAGGAATTCCATTCCGCTGCAAAACAGGTAATTTGGGGGTGTGACAGATTGGCATCAGAGCTTCAGTTATAGAGAACTAGGTTGCATCATTGACCCTAGACTATAACTACATTATCATAGCATCTCATCATTTCATCACAAGTGCATGTTCACTTTGCGTGTGATTTATACGTACATTTTTCGAGTTATTCACTTTCATTTCACATTGATTGTCACATGGATGCCCTTAAATGCTCATCCCATTATCTTTTCCCCATACTCTAACGTGGAGAATTCCTTGTCATTCCCTATCACAATTTTTATATCAATCGACTCATCACCGATAACGTCGAATGCCGAGATAAACCTTTAAGTTCGGCAAGGTCATTCTCACTCCTTTGTTTCACCACTAACATGTCGAGTTACACGTTATTCACACATTAAGCCACTAAACCACCATACATTTGAAGCATTTACAACATCTCATAACCCATCTTTTCGGAACCCGTCGATTATTTTAAAAATAACCTCAAACTTATCGTTTCTTATCACATTTCTTTGGAGCGTTTATTATTAATATCGGATTTTGCTACGTCTCACATTTCCTCTTGTTTTGAAGAAGATATGGCACCGAAGAAAGCTACAGTTGAAATGACCCAAGCAGCAATTCAAAAGTTGGTGAACGATAGCATTGCTAATGCTTTAAGAGTCGAAAGGGAAACAGTGGCTGCTGCTGCTGCTGAGGCCGCGGCTGCTGCTGAAGCCGCAAGACTAGCTGCTGCTACTGGTAATGCCGGAGGATCTGGGGTTAAGAAATGTTCGTACAAAAATTTCAAAAGTGGTGAACCCACTAAGTTCCGAGGTACCGAGGGAGCTACAGCTATGGTTAGATGGTTTGAAAAGTTGGAATCGGTATTTTTGCTTTGTAACTGTCCGGATGATAGTAAAGTTAAGTTTGCTACGAGCACTTTACTCGATGGAGCGTTGTCATGGTGGAATTCATACGCTCAACCGATTGGTATGGAAAATGCTTTTAAGCTTACGTGGGAGGAATTTAAGAGCTTGGTGACTAAGAAGTTTTGTCCTCGAACAGAAATCAAAAAGTTAGAGACGGAGTTCTATGAATTGGTCACGATTGGGTATGATATTGACACATATATTCGGAGATTCCAAGAATTGGCTGTGTTATGCCCGTCCATGGTTTCTGATAATGAGAAGTTGCTAGAGGCTTTCATTGGGGGACTTCCCGAGGTGATTCAAGGAGATGTGACTTCGTTTGATCCACAAACAATCGAGGAAGCTATTCGAGTTACTCAGAAATTGATGGCACAAGTGGTGAAGCGAGGTAAGTACACCAACACCAACCGAAACAACAACAACAACAACAACGGCGATAACCAACTCAACAACAACAAAAGGAAATGGGAAGACGACCAAGGGAATTATAACAACAACAACCAAAACCGCAACACCAACCGTCATCAACAACAAAATAGAAGGCAAGAAGCGGGAATGGTTTATGTCGCTGCACCAATGAGAGGTAGAGGGTATGCTGGAACACACCCACTATGTAATCGATGTAATTTTCATCACTCGGGTCCTTGCCCTGCCAAGTGCCACAAATGCAAAACACCGGGACATCTAGCCAGGGATTGTAAAGGTAAAGCCGTAGTCACATGCTTCGGATGTGGGGAACAAGGACACTATCGGAATCAATGTCCTCAAAACCAAGGTCAACCAGTTGAAGGTGTTCATGGGAATGTATATATGTTGGAAGGAGGAGGAGGAGCTCGTCAAGGTATCAACGACGCGGAAGACTGAAGAAGTTCGGAAACTAACAATTTTATTTCTCCTTATGTACTATGTCGTACTAAGTTTATGTTTTCCCATCGTATCCGAATCTTGATAACCTAAGATGTACTACTTTTGCTAAACTACCCGTTGTAAAATATTCTCATCTATCGTACTTTATTTTCTTTCCGATTTGTTATCATTTACGTGGGTCTTTATTCTTGTTACTTTAACTATCATTTTAACGACACTTCTCCATGTCTTCTCTCCTCGATGTTCATCACAATTTTAACAACAGTTGACCCAACACCAAACAAACATATGAGTCGATTAGTCCAAGCATTGCATAGTTACTCCTAAATTATACATAGCCTGATCACCTATGTCTAATTCAGGAAGAATCATGCAATGAAGGGAGTAGTAGTCTTATATGAGTAAGCAATTCCGTAATCGAGCCAAATTTTCAAAAGAATTTTCTTCAAACCACTTGTTTCCAGTTTGATCCGCGTGACAGTTCTTGTTTGATGAGTTGCAAAGATCGAGCTAGAAACAAGTTGTTACCCAAACCGATTTAGCCTAATCTCATGACAGTTCTTGTTTGATGAGTTGTGAGATTAAGTAAAAATCGGTTACCAAAAAGTCTTTTGAGGGTTTTGCTCGGGAATGGGAAAGTTTGCCACATCAAACCCTAAACCCGTTAGACCTAACAACGATTGAATTCAGGGACTGAATTCCTCTTTGGATGGGCGAATGTGACAATCCGTACTTTCAGGTCATTTCTCGACACCGTTCATGTCTCATTATTTCAACATTTATAGTAAACTTGGTTTACTTGTTTCAAATTCGCGTAACCTTGGAGGTTTAGCGGCGAATTCATGATCATGACATCATTTACATCTCATTAATTCATTCATGACATTTCATTTTCACTTTCAACGCGTAATTTTTATAATTAATAATTTTTATCGCGTGAGTTTTTATTTTGTATATTTAATCCATTACTTTCAAAAATGATCCCGAGGTATTTTTAAACTTACATTTAGTTCATAAAAACTATATTTTTAGTTTTCCTGGTGTTTCAAATTTATTCGGTATATTAATCGTTAAAGTTAAATTATTACGACACTTTTCTTAAAAATTATTCGATAATTATTGTATCACTCAATTTTCACAAGGAATGTATTTTTACAATTTTTATTACCTCAATACATTCTATTTTGATCTATTAAAAACTTACTTGTACCAAAAAGTTACAACTATCTACACTTTCCTTACATTTTCTTACAAATTACAAGTATCTTACAAATAATACACAAAGATATACAAGTTGCAAAAAAAAAAAAAAAAATAAAAATAAAAAATAATATGGGGAAACACTAACCCCTAATAACCGGCCAAGGGGGGGGGGGGGAAAAGGGGAATGCATTTATTGATGGCTCATTTTTCTTCTTGATTGTATAAAACCACACTTCAAGTAATACATTCATTTTCATTCAAATAATTCACTCATTTCCTCATCAAATTTCACATAGTTAAAGAGTTTTCTCTCTTCCTTTTTGAGTCTCAAAACCGGCCACATCAAACAACCAAGGGGATCAAGATATTTTTTGCAAGATCAAGTGTGTTTATCAACCTAAATCATATCCTTTTTATGGTTTTGAAATAAAAACCAAGGATATTTAAGTTAATCCTTGTTACTTACACCTCTTCATTTTCACTAGTAAGCATATTCTTATCATTTTTATGTTTCCTCTTCATTTTCATATGTTTCTTATCATTTTTGGAGCTTATATGCATGTTATGTAATTTATACCATTTATTTCATGATTTTAGAGGTTTTATATACTTATGGTCATCCTATAAATATTCCCATGGTATTCTTTGGTCTTGATGGTGATTAGGAACCCATGACACCCTAAGAAGGTGTATGGTAGGATTAGATTAGCTTTGGAGTTGATTTGAACGGATTAGAATAGGTTTTGTCCGAGAAAAACTATTTTCGTAAACTATATTTTACGTTCTGTCCTTAATTCGGATTTCTGGAAAAACCAACAGTTGGTACGACATTTTGGCTTTGATATTTAGAAAATATACTTTAAAACGAATCCGTGGCCTTTTGAACGGATAAAAACGGAGTTATAACGAAGCCGTGGTGAATTTTTAAAGTTTGACGACGAAACATATTATTTTCAGGATTTTCAGCTTGCTGTTTTTACATATTTCGGGTCAAAAACGAGCCTTAAGCTTCACAAATTATTTCGACTTCTCAAAAATATATTAGTTTACTTCGATACGAAGCTAAGGACATATTTTACGTAGAAAACGGATTTAAAACGACAAATATATGCACGTTTTTATAAAGTTGCCGTAACTATTATTTTCTGAAAAACTATATTATTTTTACGTTATAAGTATTTCATTAGCTGTAAGGGCTATGTTCGCGGCAGTTTTTAACCATGATGTGAAACTTTTTATAACGAAATGTCTTCTAGTAAAATCAAGTTCATCGGCCATATTTTCCAAAACAAAAAACTGTTTGTCAAGCGGAGTTTTAGTGAATTATTTACGGATGTTCAAACATTGGCCGAAACTCATTTTCTGCACACAATTAGCAAAAACCACCATCTTGAGCCTTTGATATCTTTATGATCGAGACCTTTTGAACGAAAACTCCTGAACTGAAACTTCTAGATATCGATACAAACTTTCCAAAACCGTCGAGCTCGTTCTCTAACGATCGACGTACACCATTTTACGACTACTTTTCCGGAGCCATTTTTGTTGATTTCATGATTTTTCCGACGACATTGTTTTGCGACGAAAAGTGGTAATTTCACCAAAAATCATTATAAAACCTTTGTAGGATGACATTTTGATGTAAGAACATGTAAAGTCATTTTTGAAGGGTCAAGACGTCAAAAGAGTATTTTTCGACGACGAGTAATATTTTCAAAACCCGTAAATGGTATAAATAACATACGAAGTGCATGCATAACATTACATTGCAACTCATGACATATCATATCATTGATAATAGGTCCCGGTTGACGCATTACATTAAACCTCAGTATACTCACTTTTGCCATTATTCCAGTTTATCCAAGTGAGTTTCATAGCCCCTGCTTTTACTTGTTTTCATAAATGTTTTGGGGGAGATACATGCTCAATTACTTTCATAACTATCATGATTATTTGAAACTACATGTTTAACTGAACTTAATGTTTAGTCATATCCTGTATCATTATCATTGGACTGAATGTCTTGGGATTATCATTGTGCTGAATGTCTTGGGATCATCATTGGACTGAATGTCTTGGGATTATCATTGTGCTGAATGTCTTGGGATTATCATTGTGCTGAATGTCTTGGGATTATCATTGGACTGAATGTCTTGGGATTATCATTGTGCTGAATGTCTTGGGATTATCATTGTGCTGAATGTCTTGGGATTATCATTGTGCTGAATGTCTTGGGATTATCATTGACTATACATATCTTGGCAATGGGTTGTGAACACACAGGTTGCAAGTTTTGTATGGGCGGGACTTGGAACTGAGTGGATTCACAATGCCTTTGCTGCATAAACGATTTTTAAAGGCTTTACATTTCAACTCAAACTCTATGAACTCACTCAACCTTTGTGTTGACACTTTTAGCATGTTTTTATCTCAGGTATTTAAGGCATTCACTTCATGGCATGCATTTGGACACATCATGGAGTCGTGGTGACGACGCGTCTTACATGGGATTTATATATTTTAAAAACATCGTTTGAATTGTAACAAACTTGTTTCCGCACGAGATGATTTTCATTTGGGACCTACTTTGTAAACTCTGATTGTTTTAATAAATCAAACGATGTATTTTCCAAACGACACTTTAGGTCGTTCAATATAACTGTGATTGTGATGCTATGACAGTCAATCCCCAGGAATTCCATTCCGCTGCAAAACAGGTAATTTGGGGGTGTGACATTGTAACATTGCCATTGTAGAGTCCTTTCCATTCAGGTTCATCATGAGTTGGTTCAAACAAGATCTTCAAATTATGATACACCATTCCCTCATAAAGATCATCTGGACATACAACACCAAACTTATCCTTGTAAAGCTTCCAAAGATTCATCAAATCATCTCTATCCAGATATTGAAGCATTTGAGAAAATTTATCAAACTCAGATTTCATTATTAGCTCTCTAAATTTTCCAACATCCTTCACTTCCATTAAGCTCAAATTTATATGAGATAATTTGTTGATCAGCTACACTAGGTACTGTATCATCTACTTCTGACTCGTTCTCAGCATTCTCTTTCAGTTTCTTAGATCCAGATTTTTCCTGATTCTCAGATTTTCTCTTCTGTCTGCTTTTAATCCATTCTTCTTCTTTTTCTGAATTCATTGGATTGAATTCATCATTTCTCCTCATACATCTCAAATAAATTTCTTCAATTCTTTCATATGAACAATTCCTTAAATTTTCACTAATATGCATACCCATGTTCTTGATAATTGTTAGGTTCCCATATTTGTAACACAAGCATCAGTATAAGAAATAGAGATAAAAAAGTGATCGGATGAACACTTAACACAAACACACGAATGTATAAAGAAAGGTTATGCGTAGGTTTTGTATTAAAATGAACAACCAACTCTCAAATGAGAGTTACAAGACTATTTATAGGGGAAGGGAGCTAGGGCAACACATCTAGTCCCTTCCTTTCCTTATTGGCCTTTTGCATAGGCTCATGAGCTTTCTACATGAGCCTAGCCTTAATTATTAACATAAAAGCCTTAATTAAGCTAACTATTACATATTGATTACTAACACTTGAGAAATGGTTTAGGAGTGATTCCAACAATCTCTCCCTAAGTGTTAGTAATTTATGACTTAAGTAATTTGAAAGGTTGTTGGTGCAGATGTAATAGTAGCTTTGACGTCTTCTGACATTCTTCTTTCTCTTGAGAAGAAGTGCCTTGATTCAAACAATCTCCCCAGTGTAGGGATCTTGTTTTCTTTTGAAGTATTCTGCTTTGACATCTTTGATTTCTTTGTTTTTTAATTCTTTGTTCTTTGTGTTGGTTGTGATAGTATGTTGTTGTCAGCTACAGGTCAACTTCGTTGCTCCAACGTCTCCACGTCTTTCTCCAACATGATCACACGCTCATTTGACAGTGAATTTCAGATGTGAAGTAGTTCTCGAGTCTTTATAACTTTGTTGATTCTTTGATTTACTGAAGAATCATTATGACTTTGTGTTGCCTTAGATATTGAGAGAACTTCTTTTGTGATGTTGTTGGTATGAGCATGTGGAGAATCAGCACGATCTCTTCTTCCCGCGAGCATCCATCAGCAGCAGCATCTCCGGTACAGTCACGAACACCAATTGATCATTGTAATCTTTTCATAAAGAATTGATTACTACAATTGTTCTACTGATGAATGTATTGATTCCATTCACCTTGGTCGGGCAAATCAACCGTTCGAATCTCGTGAGGGACAGTTGGCATTACATTGAACAAGTTCAAGTAATGACCTACATATTCAGGACTCGATTCTTGAAAGGAATCTCCTTAGCGGGATTTCCAGCACTTACAAGTTCGAACTTCGAGAGTGTCAATAGCATAATGTGAAGAGACAACTCTAATTCTAGCAAAGGCTGTTCCTGAAACCGGATGCGCTCAAGAAGGCTAACACGATATACCGAAGTACATCTATGGTTCAGGTGAGTCGTTGAGGTATACCAAAGCATCACCGCACGACTGTAGACCGTTTGATACAACACTAAGCGTAACCCACAAGGAGTTACTGAAGTGACCTACTGTCAGGGCTGTTTGATGTTGACCCTGGCAGGAGTTTCCATTCAATCACTGAGGATCACAGTTGTGAACCTCTCATATATGTTCTCGACAGATTGCTAAGATCTGTGTAGGACTCTAGAATTATATCACTTGCGTCCTTATTGTTGAACGAAAAGTGATGAAATGTTAAGTGTACCTAAGAGATCCTTTGATGAATCTCGTGGCTCTAGACTCAATAGTGCGTGTTGGTTTTCTAAGCCGAGACTAGGGAGAGGGTCTCCTTCTTCAATACCAGCAATCTCTAAGAGAAAATCGACAGTTTACGTAGGGTTCACTGTGAGAATGAAACAAGCTTCTGTTGAGAGAAACTTAAGTGGCTAAGAAGGTTTAGTGCATGCGTCACTGGGTCTACGATGACTTTTAATCTTCAATACCGGTGTCATCAAGTGACAGCCAGTAGCATATGTATTGAACCCGGTGTCTACCCTAAGTTGAATAATCTGGAGGGCTATTTATTTTCACCCTATTCTTTACTTTTCTTTTTAATTCTTCAACTCCTTCTTTCTTTGATTCTCATTTTCTCCTTTTTATAATCATACCTAAGGACTTCTAACTCTAACTATTAGTGGTGTCCTTGGGTAGATCCCTCCGGCTCTGGCGGATCATAGGACGGTTATTCCTAATCTTATTCACCTTATAACTCCATGACTAACCTATGTTGCCATAAAACCATTTTTCTTGAAAAATCTCTCAAAGTGGTTATGATCAAAAGCATTTTGTACCACTGTGAGAGTTTTATCTTTAGCAGAAATACTCCCCCTCAAAACGTGCTTAAGTGTTTTGACAGAAATCTGCACAGTGAGAGAAGAGCGCGCACTTTTGAATTTATCAACTCAAGATAAACAACTCCTTGCAAGACACGATTACGTTGAATAGTTAAAGAGATGCATTGTCAGCTTTTAGGTGACAACTAGCTCTAATAACTATCTTGAAGATGTGGACAAACCTTGAAAGGTTTGTCAAACCCGTCAAAGTTCATGTCTATCAAGAGTTTCTCGAATGGTACAATCTACTAGGATAAGTCTTGTAAGACTAATCTTTTCGATGTATGACATTTTAGGTCTTGTCAATTCAAGGGTTAAGTCTTATTCGCACTGAGATTCAATAGCAATTCACAACATATTTCTTATCACATAATTCCCCCCCTCTAAAATGGCATATAAATGTTATTTTTTACGAAATTTTGATATCAAATATGTCCATTTCGAGTTTTGTGGGAAGATTTCCACGAAGAGCAGTTTTGTGAACAAAGTTTTTACGCAAATACTCCCCATTAACAAGTGATATTAACTTTTGAGGTTTTAAAAAATCATAAGGGGAAGTACTTGTTCTTTTGAGCAAAACTTTGAAAAATGAAAGTTTTTATTAGTTTTACTCAAAAGTAAGAAGCTTTCGCTCCTTTTATAGGATTGTGGCACTGATGCGTACCACAGGATCCTTTCATTACAAGTACGGGTTGTACACTGTTATCTGTGCACAAGCCATAGTCAGATAAAAGATCAATACATCCAAATATATAGAAAAGAAACAAATTTTGGGGTACCAGGAAGTCCATCAATGACGCCAGGAGTTCGTTCTGGACGTTGGTAGCCTGTGAGAGATATGCTTGGACGACCACCTACTAAAATCTCCAACGTTCTTATCTGATCCCGTCTGAACAACCTTTCATCAATCCGAGTGATGATCTTCTTCACATCCCTCCTATCCCTCGAATTCCATCTCTTCGGTGACCCTATGCCGTCATGGATCTCCTTCAACCTGTATGCTAACCTGTCCTGAACCTTCTTTAATGTGTGATCCCCAAACTTTTGAAGCTCTTTGCACGCCATGAAACAATTGTGGTGTAGTTCACTATGGTAAACTACCCCAAATGGTTTCCTGATAAAGGTGTACTGAGCAAGTTGGTTTATGTCGGGAAGGTCTAGCTGTGGTTTTGTGAGATTAACACGTTTATGATAAGATTCCATGGCAAGTTGAATGTCTTCTACACGTTCTTGGATAACGATGCTTCTGACGAATATTAGCAGTGATTTGATGTACTAAAGCTGGATGTTCGTTGAGAAGTGTCGCATTATTCCTTGTACCTTGGCCAGATACATGTCTTCAATGTCATTGAGCGAAAATCTTGGGAAATCCGCTTCAGAAAAGTCATATTCCTCTTCTTCTTGACATTTGACTTTAATCGTTTTCAGGAATGAGTAGTCCCATTTAGACGACAGAGTAACATTCATTATGGCAACGATCCGTTGATCACTAAACACTTCCATCTTCGATTTGAGCACTTGGCAGCTTCTGTAGTAGATTCTTCTGCGTTCAGGCTAGTAATGAATCCCATACAGTGCATCGAGGTCATACTTTTCCACTTTGTCAGCAAACATTCTTGTGGCTTCTTCCTCGATGGCTATGCTGTTAGAGTATATTGCTGCCGGAAAAGGGAAGGTAAGTGATGTAGCATATATCCTGGTAACATCGCTACCGTGTAGAAGAAATTCCAAGTCGTTGTTGAAGAAATAGCGGTAGGGAATCTTAGGTTGATCTGGTCGGCCAATGGTAGGTAGTGGTTTGGTCCAGTCAGTGTAGTATGGAGCTTTGTCTGGTCTGGTGAAGTCAATGTTTGATTCAGGATTAAGCCAATCAATGTTGTTAGACATGGCTCGTGCTATGTTGTCGAGATGATATTCGACTTCAATGGCACTATCTGAGCTGTCCTTAAGTAGTTGAAAGGCGTCGTTCTTGATTCGCCTCAACTCTGATTTAATCATTTTCTTCACTTTGAACTTTTCTTATATAAGCTTTACATGCTCCATTGTGCGACCATCTACCGGTAACTGAGGGGTTGCATCAACAAGTTTAGAAAACCAGTCATATTCTTCGGTGTCATCTTCATCTAGCCATGAGACAACAGTGGTCTTTTTCTTCTTCTTTGGCCTCGATGATGATTCGGGTTTCTTTGTTGTGGTAGAAGAAGTAGGTTGTTGTTGGGGCTCAGGGATCTTGTTGGGAATAAAGATAACAGTTACCACTGATATGCATGTGGTTAACACTGCTAAAGATTACACTAGCAGTGGAAACACATTACCACTGCCAGTATCATTATTACCACTGCTATTAGATAATTGTTATGTATCCGTGTATTGATAAGTATAGAAAAGATATTGTGTATATTCTATATTGTTAGGTTTATACTTATCTTGTAAAGGACTCCTTGTGCTATAAAAGGAGATCCTAGGTCATTGTTTTACATACGTATCATTCATATTAGCTTCAAGGTGTAACCCTAGTGATAAGCAAAATCACTCGTATTATTTCTTAATAATATCGGAGCTTTGTCTTTATTGTTCTTACTTAAATTACATCATATAATCTGTCTTCTAAGTATTACTAAGTATATTCCGCGTGCTTATTAATATAACTCAAAATATCACTAACACAAGGTGTGTGTTTAGATCCATCAAGTGGTATCAGAGCGAAGGTTTTGATATTTTGATTTAGAAGATCCAAGGAATAAGCTTAACCTACTCACTCAATTCAATGGAGATGGAAAATCAGTCCAACTCTTCTACTCCAAGACTTCCTAAGCTCAAACTTAATGAGTTTGAGATGTGGAGGATAATGATTGAGCAATACTTTCTCATTCAAGACTATGATCTATGGGAAATCATCTTAAATGGTGATTCTTTCAAGTCTGTGACAAAGACTCAGAAGGTTGGTGAGACAGATGTTGTGACAGTTTCTGTGCCTGAGACTAATACTGAAAGAGCATTGAAGAAGAATGATCTAAAGGCTAGAAGTTTGTTGCTGATGACTCTCCCTAAAGACCAGATCATAGCATTCAGCAAGTTCAAGATAGCAAAAGAACTTTTTGAAGAGATTTGCTCAGTGTTTGGTGGTAATGATGCTACAAAGAAGACACAAAAGACATTGTAAAAGAAAAGTTATGAAAACTTCTCTGCTTCAAGCAATGACTCACTTGATAGCATCTTCACCAAACTCCAGAAGATTGTTACACAACTGACTGTGTTTGGCATTGAGATAGAAAAGAAAGACCTCATTTTGAAGTTTCTAAGAAGTTTTCCTTCAGAGTTTCATACTAATGTTACAGTATGGGAAAATAAGGCAGATATTGAAACTATGAAGCTCAATGACCTTTACAACATTTTTAAGCTCATTGAACACAGATTAAAGAAGGCTGGGAAACTTGGTACAAGCTCAAGCAGCTTGGCTTTGATGTCAACCTCTGTTGATAGTGATGATTCTGAAGATGATTGTGATGATGATATTGCCACTGCTGGTTCCACAGTTTCCACTGGTAATGTTTGTGTTACCACTGCAGGTTCAAAGAAGAAGATTGTTGGTATTGGAGATCCTACCTTTTATGCTTTTATCTCCACCCAAGTTAATGGCTCTATATTAACTCATGAAGACATAGAGCAAATTGATGAAGATGACTTGGAGGAGATGGATATAAAATAGCAAATAGCTCTTCTTAGCATGAGGGCTAGGAAATTCTACAAGAAGACTGGCAAGCCAATTCACATCAATGGTGGTGAAACTACAGGATTTGACAAAAAGAAAGTAGAATGTTTCAATTGTCACAAGTTGGGGCATTTTGCTAGGGAATGCAGAAGACCAAAGATGAAGGAAAACAGGTCTACTTGGCACAAGAAAAAGAAAGAACCAACTGTGGAAGAACCAAAGGCAATGTTGGCAATTGATGGTGTGAGCTATGATTAGAGTTTCATGGCTGATGATCAAGAGGAAAAACCTGCAGATGCTGCTCTTGTGGCTACTGAATTTGCTCTCATCGCTTTCTCTGACTCTGAGGTACAAAACTTTGAAAGTTGTTCTAAAACATGTAGGGCTGCTAGAGAAGTTGAAAGACTTAATGAATATTATGAAAGTCAAAGAAAATAGTTGTTTGCTGCTAGTTATGCTGTTTCAAACCTTAGGAGAGGTATAGCTGTATTAGAAAAACAACTAGAGCACTATAGAGAAAATGAGTCACAATATAATGATGATATGATTCTTCTTAGAAGAGGGTTAGATCATAAGACAACTGTGAATGAGGCTTTCAAAGAAGAGCTTGAAAAACTTAGAAAGATAAATGAGAATGTCAATTTAATTGTTGACACCTGTTATTATCAGTCTAAGTCAATTGATAAAATTTGGAATGTTCTAATAAATAGTAAAGTTAAGTATGGTATGGGTTATAACACAGTGCCTCCACCACTAAGAGGTGTTCCAGCACCTCCAGGTATATATTTAGCTCATGCAGGTCTAGAAGACTTTCAGGAACCTATTAGTGAATATGGTCCTCCCAAAACTGTGAAGTGTGAGGAAGAGGTTAAGCATGATAATGATGTTTTTGAAAGTGCTAGTGACTCATCAGTTGTTGATGAGAATGTTAAAAAGAGTGTAGAGGCTTCTATCCCAAAAGTTGTTAATACTATTACAGAGGAACCTAGGAAACATGCTAATAAACCTAGATCAACTGTAAGGTATGGAGAGATTTATAGGAACAAGTCATCAGCTCCTAGGGGTAACCAGAGGAGTTGGAATCATGTGAAATCTCAACAACTAGGTAGTGATTTTGTGATGTACAATAAAGCATGCTATATCTGTGGTAGTTTTAATCATTTACATGCTTATTTTGACTATCATGTTGGGAGAAGGGAAGTCCATGGGAACAAAAGGGTGGAGTCTAATAGGTTTCAAAACAATGTACACCCTAATCCACACAGCAAAATGATCCAAAGAGCAGTTCAACTAAGAAGTGGTCTTAAAACTTTTGCCACTGCTAAAACTTTTAACACTGCTCACCCCAAAACACCTGTTACAAGTGCAAAATCCAAAACAACTTTTGCAAAATCTGCACAAACAAGGAAAAGAACTTTTCATAATAAAAAGGTTCGTTATAACCAATAGTGGGTACCTAAAACCAAACCATCAGTTTCCACTGCTCATTCAAAAGTTCCCACTGTAAGGGTTGTAAACAAGAAAAAGGGGGGATATGGGAAATGCTGTAAAGGCCTCAGCACGTTGGGAATGGAAACCTAAAGGAATTACCTCATCAACCAATCCCAATGGTGTATCAATGACCTTTGATAGATTTAACTATGTTAATATACGAGGCAGATCCAAGTCAATCGTGGCTTGGGTCTCCAAAAGAAACTAACTCTTTACTTTTATGTGCAGGAACATCCAAGGACAAAAAGATCAGATCAAGGCTACACAGACAGTGAATGTTCAAGGCACATGACTGGCAACAAGTCCTATCTCTCAGATTTTGAACATTATGATGGATAGTATGTCAGCTTTGGAGGTGGAGTTAATGGAAAAGTTGCTGGTAAAGGGGTCATCAAAACTGGTAACTTGGACTTTGAACCTGTGTACTATGTAAAAGAGCTTAAGTATAATATTTTTAGTGTGTCACAAATGTGTGACAAGAAAAACAATGTTCTTTTTACTAAAGATATGTGCTTTGTCCTCTCTAAGGATTTTAAGATGCCTGATGAAAGTCAGATTCTTCTTAAAATTCCTAGAAAAGACAATCTATATAGCTTTGATATGAACAACATTGTTGCTAAAGATGATTATACTTTCTTGATTGCAAAGGCCACAGTGGATGAATCCATGTTATGGCATAGAAGACTTGGTCATATTAACTTCAAAACCATTAATAAGATTGTCAAAGATGGTTTAGTAAGAGGCTTACCTCAGAAAAGATTTGAAAATGATCAAACCTGTGTGGCTTGTCTTAAAGGCAAACAACACAGAGCTTCTTGCAGGTCAAAGTTGGTTAACTCTATTGCTCATCCACTTCAAATGTTACATATGGACTTATTTGGTCCTACATCTGTGAGCAGCTTGAATCTAAAGAAATATTGTCTTGTAGTGACTGATGATTTTAGCAGGTTTACATGGGTTTTCTTTCTTAGAACCATGGATGAAACAACTGGCATCCTTAAAATCTTCATTGCAGAAGTAGATAACCAATATGACATGAAAGTTAAAATTATCAGGTGTGACAATGGGAAAGAATTTAAGAATAGAGTTATGGATGATTTTTGCAGAGATAAAGGTATTAAAATAGAATTCAGTGTTGCAAGAACTCCTCAACAAAATGGTGTTGTTGAGAGGAGGAATAGGACACTAATAGAGGCTGCTAGAACCATGTTGGCAGATTCAAAATTGCCAATCACTTTTTGGGCTGAAGCAGTTAACACTGCTTGCTAAGTACAAAATAGGGCTCTAGTGGTGAAAACAAAGAACAAGACACCTTATGTGTTATTTAGAGGTAGACCACCTATTCTAAACTTCATGAGACCATTTGGCTGTCATGTTACTATTCTCAATACTATAGATTATCTGGGCAAGTTTGAAGAAAAGTCTGATGAAGGGTATTTTGTTGGGTATTCCATGGTTAGTAAACCTTTCAGAGTATTCAACTTAAGAACCCAAAAGACTGAAGAGAATCTGCATGTAGAGTTCCTTGAAAATAAAGTGAATACCAAAGGAACTGGTCCGTAAAGGATGTTTGATCTTGATACTCTAACCCATACTATGAACTATGTACCTATCTCTACAGGTACATCTACTTTTGATTTTGAAGGTTCAGAAGAGTTTCTTGATGATGATGAACCAAGCAAGGATCAAGCAGAAGATCAAGATGAATTCAGTTTGCCACTTTGGGACTATGCAGATAATGATGATATTCCAAAGACTGGAGATGCTCATCCGTCTAATGATTTTGGAAAGGAAGGAAATAGCAACATGAATGCTGACAATTATGAAAGCAGTGGAAATTCAGATTCCACTGCAACACCAGAAGTGGAAGATACAACTCGAGTTACAGAGGAAGCTCAAGCCAATGATGTTGAAATCTCAAATATGCCAAATGAGATTGCAGTTCCTCAGACTCCCCATACTTCAATTCATAAATCACATCCTCTTGAAAATGTGATTGGGGATGTTCATTCACCTGTGAAGACTAGAAGACAAACAAAGCTGCCTGATATTCATAGATTCATTAGTGAAATTTATGATCTAAGACTCATGAAGGCAAGAATGAATGTCTCTTTATGTGTTTTCTGTCACAAATGGAGCCTAAGAATGTATGCAAGGCACTAGAAGATGAAAGTTGGGTGGAAGCAATGCAAGAAGAGTTGCTCCAATTCAAGCTTCAAAAGGTTTGGTTGCTTTGTAATTTACCTCATGGCAAGAAGGTAATAGGTACAAAATGGGTGTTCAGAAACAAGGCCAGGCTTGTGGCTCAAGGATACACTCAGCAGGAAGGTATTGACTATGAAGAAGTTTTTGCCCCAGTTGCACGAATTGAAGCAATCAGGCTGTTCTTAGCCTATGCATCCTTTATGGGTTTTAAAGTCTATCAAATGGATGTAAAGAGTGCTTTTCTATATGGGCAGATTGATGAGGAGGTATATGTTTCACAACCCCCAGGCTTTGAAGACCCTGACTATCCTAACAAAGTGTATAGGGTGGTTAAAGCTTTGTATGGCTTGCATCAGGCAACTAGAAAATGGTATGAGACCTTAACTACTTATATTCTTGATAATGGGTTTTATAGAGGCAGAGTAGATCAGACTTTGTTCATCAAGAAAGACACGAATGATATCTTGCTGGTTCAAGTTTATGTTGATGATATCATTTTTGGATCTACCAAGACAGAGATGTGCAAAGAATTTAAGAAGCTAATGAAGGAAGAATTCAAGATGAGGTCTATGGGTGAACTCACATTCTTCTTGGGACTTCAAGTACAACAAAGGCCAGATGGTATTTTCATTAATCAAGATAAATATGTGGCTGAGATACTAAGGAAGTTCAAGTTCACTAATGCAGGTGGATGCCAATTTCTTGCTAGAATCTCCTCTAGATTTGGTTACTTACTCAGATAGTGATTATGCTGGAGCTAGTTTGGATAGAAAATCTACAACAGGTGGATGCCAATTTCTTGGCAATATATTAGTGTCATGGCAGTGCAAGAAACAAACAATGGTGGCTAATTCATCAACTGAGACAGAGTATGTGGGTGCTGCAAGTTGCTGTGCTCAAGTTCTATGGCTTTAGAATCAACTTTTGGACTATGGGTACAATTTCATGAATACCATCATCCATATTGACAATAGCAGTACCATATGCATTATTAAGAATCTAGTTCAACACACAAAGACTAAACATATTGAAATTAGACACCATTTCATAAGAGATTGTTATGAAAAAGGACTGATTCAAGTTGTCAAAATCCATACTGATGACAACTATGCTAATTTATTAGCAAAAGGACTTGATGTGGGTAGATTTCAGTACTTGGTAACAAGTATTGGGATGCTCAATCCATAAACTTTTTGTGTCTAATGGTCTTTGATGTTGAGTGGAAGTCTCTGGGTACTAACATTGTTGTATAAGTTTGTATATGTTTTTGTGCTTGTGTTTTTGCTTGTTCAATAACTTTTATGCAGCATAGATGGGAGTTGATTATAAAAGATGTGTAATGAGACACACAACAAATGGTTATTGATTCACCATGTCTAACCCACATAAGAATCAACTAGTCCAGAGCAAACGGCTACTGGTAAAGACTTAACAAATCCGTTTATAGTTGATAGTTTACCAAAAACTATATGGTTATCAACTCACCATATTCTTTTTGATTAAGAGTTGTCTAGTCCATAGCAAACGGCTCATGGTAAAGACATATCAAATCCGTTGATAGCTGGTAGTTTGCTAAAAACTATGATAAAGAGTAGTCCAATTTTCATATGTTTTTCTTTACCACTGCTCTTTGAAAATCTTTGTGAAAAATTACCACTGCTAGTTCACAGTTTCCATTGACAGTGTTATTTTTACCACTGTTGTTCTAGCCGTTACAACTGATTGTGGCAGTAACTAATTTTTTACTAGCCGTTGAAAGAAAACATTGATTTCCATAGATAGGGTAAAATTTTTGGGAAGATTATCTACTTTCCTAATTGCTATTTATCCTCTAAAGATAAATATTTTCCAAAGATAGTCTTTCTTGCGCAAAAATCTTAAACCCTACCTCTATATATCTTTCTCTCTCAATTGGCTAGTTATTCATTCAATTCATACTGACACAATATATTTTTCATCAAAAGATTCTGTGGCACCTATCACTTTTGCAGATGAGCACAACCAAGTGGCCTTCTTGATAAATATTTTCCAAAGATAAATATTTTCCAAAGATAGTCTTTCTTGCGCAAAAATCTTAAACCCTACCTATATATATCTTTCTCTCTCAATTGGCTAGTTATTCATTCAATTCATACTGACACAATATATTTTTCATCAAAAGATTCTGTGGTACCTATCACTTTTGCAGATGAGCACAACCAAGTGGCCTTCTTGAAGAAATCTAATGAGAAGAGTGGCCCTGTTTTTCATCAGATTGTGGACTTTCTTAATACTACCCATATAAGGTATGCTTTACTTCTAAATCCCACAATCTATATCTCTCAAATCAAACAGTTTTGGACTTCTGCTCAGTCCATAACCATTGAAACTAGAGATACACATGAAACAATGGATGCTCTTAGAGCCACTGTGGACGAGGTAACTATTGATGTTACTGAGGCATCCTTGAGGAGAATTCTCCAATTGGATGATCTCAATGGTATCATCACATTACCTATGCCCGAAATTCATACACATCTTTCATCCATGGGGTATGATACCACTGACAAAAAAGCTACTTTCAAAAAGAGTGGTTTTTGTCCCCATTGGAGATTTTTGATACATACTCTTTTACATTGCCTAAGTCCTAAGAAAACTTCTTATGAGCAGTTTAGTTCAACCATGGCTTACCCTTTGGTTTGTCTAGCCACTGATAGGACTTTCAATTGGTTAAATTATATTTTTCAAAGTATGCAAGGCAATGCAAAGAGTTCAACAAAAATTTTGATGTATCCAAGGTTTGTGCAAGCAGTGCTAAATAAGTTTCAACTGCAACCCCACACAGGAGTTTATAAAATCCGTTGCCTTAAACCTAAAGTTTTTCAAAATATGAACAAAGATGGCAATATGATTTTTACACCCCTTTTTACTCAAATGCTTGCAAAGATTTCACAGGTACAAAACTCACCCATAATCACTGTTCCCAATATTGATTATACTCCACCTGTTTCTCACACCTATGAGAGGAGGTGCAAACAGCCAACTTCTCTCATTACAACACAGCATGTTTCTAAACCTTTTGGTCTAGGAACAAGCAGTGGTGGTTCTAGACTTCCACCTAGTCCAACTAGGGAGGAATCTGAGCCATTGCCCCATGATTCACCTCTCCCAACATGTCACATAGTTGGAAGTGATGAGGGCAGTGGGCAACAATTGTAATTGATGGATTTGTGTACCAAATTAGCCAAGCAGGTTGAATCTCTACAACAAGACCCGGCACATGTAAAGAAGCAGCATGCACAGGACATTACACATTTGCAAAAGGAGGTTCAAACCTTAAAGGAAGAGTTGCAAAGGCAAAAACAGACAAGGAAAGCTGCAAAGATAGTGATCTCATCTCCATCCTCACCTGATGATGGCGATTCAGCAGATTTTGATAAAGATTTGGGAAATTCTCCTAAACAGGGGAGGAAAATAGATGCTGAAACTCAGGGGAGGAGAATTGATTTTGAAGATGAAGGTGTTTCTACTAAAGGTGCAGAGGAAGCTGATACTCAAGAAGAGCAACTAGAGCAAGATATTTTTAGTAATGCAACTGCAGATTTTACCACTGATCCAATTTCCACTGCAGAGCCAAATTTTCCCACAGCTGGACATAATGTTGCCACTGCAAGTGCAGAGATTGATAAACAGAAGAAAGACAAAGGTAAAGCTGTTATGGAGAGCAAGGAGCAAACAAGAAGAAAGGTTTCAAAGAAAGAACAGGTTCAGATTGCTCATGATGTTGAAGTTGCAAGAAAGATTTATGAAGATGAAGTTGCTGAAAAGAAAAAGCTTGAAGAATTGGAGATTGCAAGCTTTATGGAGGCTAAAAGGATGGATAGAATGGAAACCACTGAAGATCCACTGTTCCACCTACAAGATTTAAAGAGAAGTCTCCAGAGTTCAGCTATGTACCAACAGATGAAGAAATTGATTTCTTGGTTGCAAATGATCCAGTGATCAAGAAGAAAGCAATTGACCTAGTGGCAAATAAGTCTTTAACTGAAGATCAAAGAACATCTTAGTTAAAGGACTTTATTCAGATGAAGAATAATCAAGCACTTCAAGATGCTATTGCTTCAGTCAAGAAGGGCCAAAAGAAACCAAGACAACCAACAAAGGCACAGGTGATTTCAATGATGAAAGATTTTTGTTGCAATGTTGGTGGATGGAAAATATATCAGTTTAAAGGAATGCCTGATGAGAAAGTTGAAAGTATCTACTACAGAGTCAAAAGACAAGACCAAGATTTCATTCCAATGGACTCTGAAGAAGAAGCAAGAAGGTATCTTAATCTAAAAAGAAAGGCCAAAGACAGTGAATCTCAGACATCTAAGAAGACAAAGTTTGCTGAAAGAACAAGAAGTTCAAGCTGAGAAGTTCACTGAAGAGCAGTTGACTGAGATGATATTGATTGAAGAAGAAGATTTCTACCCTGAACCATTGCAAGTCAGACATCCTATCATTGATTGGGAAGTGTTTACTGCTAGCAACTTTGCTCCAACATGGAAGATTGCAAGGCTAGGTGGTGAAACTTCATCATTCATTCAATTTGAAGATCTCATCAAAGCTTTTGACAGAGATGATCTTGACACTTTATGGAAATTAGTTCAAGAAAGGTTTGATGGTGAAGATCTCAAAGATATGAAGGAGATGCAGTTATGGGTTAATCTTAGAAGGCTCTATGAACCAGATACTAGTGATGATTTCTGGAAATTCTCATGTTCATGTCCTGGTACTAAATGGTTTTATTATGATTCATGTGAAGTTCATCATGTTTCTACCGCTAATGGAGTAGATGCATTCATGCTTGCTGATAAAGAATATCCAGTCAGAACTGGAACTCTCACTGTGATGTTGTGTACAACTATAAGAGTTCATGAAGATAGTGAGAAGGTCAGAGCATTGTTACTCAGACTTCAAGATCAATGTTCATGAGCTATTCAAGCATTGAGAAGAAGATGAAGTATTTGAAAGAATTCCCCAAATCCTTACAGAAGATGCAGATTGAAGAAACTTATTGATTTGTAGAGAAATCATAAGTTTAGGGGAGGATTGTTGGGAATAAAGATAACAGTTACCACTGATATGCATGTGGTTAACACTGCTAAAGATTACACTAGCAGTGGAAACACATTACCACTACCAGTATCATTATTACCACTACTATTAGATAATTGTTATGTATCCGTGTATTGATAAGTATAGAAAAGATCTTGTGTATATTCTATATTGTTAGGTTTATAATTATCTTGTAAAGGACTCCTTGTGCTATAAAAGGAGATCCTAGGTCATTGTTTTACATACGTATCATTCATATTAGCTTCAAGGTGTAACCCTAGTGATAAGCAAGATCATTCGTATTATTTCTTAATAATATTAGAGCATTGAGTTTATTTTTCTTACTTATATTACATCATATAATTTGTCTTCTAAGTATTACTAAGTATATTCCGCGTGCTTATTAATATAACTAAAAATATCACTAACACAAGGTGTGTGTTTAGATCCATCGGATCTCTTCATCGTCACCACCAATGTATTCAAAATGAACACCGGTTTTCTCGATTTGTGGTGGTAACTCAGAGTCCTGAGGTTTATCAGTAGCAGGAGAACGTTGAGGAGATCTTCTTTCGGTAGAGGTCCTTTGGAGTGGTGGAGGCATAGAGGAGGATTCACCGGATTTCTTCTTGCGTTTTGGCTCTTTATCTTTATCCGCATCATCATCATCATCGTCTCTTAGACGCTTAGCCTTGTCAGCTGACTCCTTGCATGAAGTCTTGAGTTGAAATTCAAGCAATGCCTCAAATAATTTTGCTTTGTCAGAAGTGAAGGTTACTGATCGTTGAGACATTTGCAGAACAAGCTTGGAAATCAATTCTACATCAGAGACGACCGTAGGCTCGATTAGATTAATTTGCATTGCTACAGGTGTAGACTGCATTGTTTGTTTGACCAATCGCATGAGATTCAGATAGAGTTGTCTGGAAAACATCTCTCTAGTCACTCCAGGGACTGTATCAAGAAGAAACTTGTGAGTGTATTCTCTGAT
Organism: Chrysanthemum seticuspe; assembly: GCA_019973895.1. Taxonomy (NCBI): domain Eukaryota; kingdom Viridiplantae; phylum Streptophyta; class Magnoliopsida; order Asterales; family Asteraceae; genus Chrysanthemum; species Chrysanthemum seticuspe. The sequence continues at coordinate 98,043,453 of BPTQ01000005.1, read as the reverse complement.
TGTCCTGTTCAATTCCCCCTGGATATCTCTGTTAAGAAATTGTTGAATCTGATCCCTTTCTTCCGAAATCTTGTTTATCACAGTCTGAAGAAGATTGATCCTGTCTGCAAGTTGATTCAGATTCTTGTTGGTCACGTCTTTCTTCCAGACTTGCCTGACAGCTTTGAAAATATTTGTCTTAGCTCGTGATATCCAAGTGCCGGTTGGTTTCTTTACAGATCTGGATGCTGATCTGCTAGTGCCTTTGGATGGTGGAGGAGATGAATGAGAATATGAGTCTGATGAAGATGAGTCATGAGAAGGTTCAAGGTCCTTTGGTAGCTCAGAATTTTGTTCCTTGCTACATTCGGGACTATCTAGAAGATAATCATCGGCTTCCTTTCCACCTTTAGCCTTTTCTTCAGCCTTGACCCTTGCCTCTTCATCTGCTTGAGCTTGAGCTTCTTCTTTAGCTGCAGCCTCAACATCTTCATAAGTAATTTTCTCAGTCTTCTCCTTCTTCTTTTCAGGTTCCTTAAAGTCAAAGATGATCTCATCTTCTAGTTGTTGTTGTTCTGATTCGTGGGTGGTGGTACCAGTTCCCTTATCGGGTTGATTAACCGCATTGGAAACTGGTGTGGTTAGTGCACCACCAATTGACCCTCCAGGGCCACGAGTTTGTTTCAGATTGAACTCCTTAGCAACATGTTGTAAATTCTTTACCTTCTTGTGGTATTCTCTTTCTTCATCCTGTGGCTCTTCATCTGAGCTCTCTTCTTCCTCTTGCTCAGCAACTGGAGTTTTCCCTTTATCAGATTTGGGACTGGGAGGTTTTGCTACTGTTAAAATATGATATGTTGGAGTTTCAGAGTAGATAACCTCTTCATCCGTTTTAGTGTCCTCGGAGCTCTGATCCATTAATTTTGGTTATGGTTTGGGATTTGGGATGGCACTCTTTAATGGCACTCTCCTTTTGAGTGTGTGAGTCCTCTTTGGATACTTATGGGTACTCTCAGTGCTTGCAACACTTCCAGCACTGCCTGATTTCCTTGTCTTCTTAACAGGTACACCGGAATATTTTCATCAATGAATCCCACTTTGCCTGAAGCAACTGCTACTTGATATCGTTTGTATGATTGGAGATTCTTGATATCCTCAGTAAGAAGGCAGTCTGCCAATACAACACATTGTTTTTTCGTTGTTGAGTCTTTGAATCTGACAACATTGAGTGTAGGCTCAAGCAACATGGAGTGATGGTTGGGGTCATCAAGTCTCAATGGAATATCCAGATTATTCCCTAGAATCTTTTGGATCAACAGTTTTGTGTATATGATGTAGGGGTTCTTGGTGCCAGGCTTTTTAAGGTAAGTCATCATGTCTTCCCATATCAGAGTAGCGAAATCAATGTGCATCATGTTGACCATGCCCCAAAATACTTGTAGTTCCATGAGCTTGGGATGCTCATAACCACTATCACGTCTAGAAACTGTTGGGAATAATACTAACAGTTACCACTGATAGTCTTGTGGTTAACACTGCTAACGTCTACACTAGCAGTGGAAACACCTTACCATTGCCAGTACAATATTACCACTGCTATTGGATAATTGTTATGTATCCGTGTATTGATAAGTATAGAAAAGATCTTGTGTATATTCTATATTGTTAGGTTTATACTTATCTTGTAAAGGAGTCCTTGTGCTATAAAAGGAGATCCTAGGCCATTGATTAGAGAAGGAATTACTCACGTATCATTCATATTAGCTTCAAGGTGTAACCCTAGTGACAAGCAAGATCACTCGTATTATTTCTTAATAATATTGGAGCTTTGTGTTTATTGTTCTTGTTTACTTACATCATATAATATGTCTTCTAAGTATTACTAAGTATATTCCACGTGCTTAATAATATAACTCAAAATATCAATAACACAAGGTGTGTGTTTAGATCCATCAGAAACTGATTTTGTGATCATGATGTAGAGGGTTCTCCATGGCTGGGGAATATTCTTGAGATCTACTGAAGAGTGTTTGGTGATAATTCCAGCAGCTTCATCATAGCCAATGTCGACCATGAACTAGAGTGTGACCTCTTCTGAAGGAGTAGCAATGTAATCAGCAGGCTGGATAGTAGGAAGAAGGATAATAGCCCTTAAGTCAGCTGGAGTGATGGTGACTTGTTTATCGTTGAGTGTCACTGTCACAGCATCTTGACCTTTGACCTTCTGCATGGTGTGCCAGAATTGGTGAACATAAATCACCGGCACAGTTGCAGAATTAGTGAGCATATTCTTGCAAGGATGAGTCTTCAGAATATCCACAACAATTTGACAAGAAGACTCAGAACACGTGAAGTTATCAAAATCGACTCTGAGGTTGTTCTTCCCAATCTTCATCTGGTAACAGGTGGGGAAGATGTCTTCCATTGTGTGAACATTCGGTGCATTAACGTTTTCCAGTGTGACATCCATATTGTGATCTGAAAGATATTAAGCCAAAAGAACCAACATATCGAAAGACATTACGTTATATTGATGAATGTTACGAGTCCAACGTCATTTGTTTTTCCAATAGTCCAAAGTAGTCGTGTTATGTTTCGTGAGTTTATTAATTTTGAATTTTAAAGTCCAAATTTTCACTCATTTACACAACATATTTATCATTGAAGCCTATTAGTGACATTTTGGTTTCGTGACATTATGATTTATTTATTTACAAGTTTGTACACGTAACAATTCATTGATAAGGTTAAAGTTATGGCTTATGCGTAAAATGTAAGCTTATGCATAAACAGAAGTAACCATACGCGTAGGCATAAGCTTATGCGTAGGAACTCTTCTTATGCGTAAGAAATGTTACGCGTAGGAAAAGAGCCCATGGCATAAGGCTTACGCGTAAGCGTATGTTAGAGCTTATGCATAAGTTTTACTCGTAAGAGTGAACCTTATGCGTAAGACTCAAGTTTACGCATATCCTTCACAAGATACGCGTAGTCCCTTTGTAGAACCTTATGCGTAAAATTTCTCTTACGAATAACATTCTACGCATAAGGTGATCCTTATGCGTAGAAATCCATTTTAACCTTGATTCTGAATTTTGCACGCGTAAAACCTGAAATTAATTTGTCATAATATCATCACTAACACATTAGTCAATTTCTTTCATCCACACATGGAATCACAATCATTAACAGTTACGCGTAAGATTTGTTTACGCGTAAGACTAAAACCCTATGTTTCAAATTCTTACGAGTATGAAATCCAACCATAGGAAATGCACCAAATTAATTCTGGGATGTCTTAGAGTTTATATGAATGTGTTGCAACAAGTTTAAACATCAGAATCTTTATGAATCAAAAATACCCAATTCGTATGAGTCTAAACCCTAAATCTCAATTTCTTTAAATTATTTGTTTCTGGGTAAGATTCAAATGTGGTTTTGGTCAATTAATCATGTCACAATCATCATACAACCATCTAATTACACAGAAACACTCACAATAGAAAATCCCCAATTCATACGCCTAAACCCTAATTTTCAAAACTGATTGATTGATGTTTTTGGGTGGATTTGCATGTTAGAAATAGTTTTAGAATGATATTAGCAATTTTTATCATACTTATTTCAACAACAAACACCCAAACATGATTACACGTAGAACATGAAATCACGCCTAGGGTAAAATTTAACCGTTGGTTTTACGAATAAATCAAAACCTATGTTTAGAATATCACCTAGAATCATAAACCACTTTCAAAATTGAAGATTAGAGCACGGTTTTGAAGATTGAAGCTTAGGTGTAGGATGAGGTAGTTGGAAAATTAAATGTGTGTATTAAATGTGAAAGATTATTTTGGTGGAAAGGTTTTGTTACAATTAGTTTAGACATTTGACAACATTAGTCCCTCCACCTTAACCATTTTCATCCATAGCCCATAGTTTTGATGCATGTTTTACTGACCAGGTTTTAATATTTATAATTACTCATTATACCTATGGTCTACCCTAATGCACTAACAGGCAGTGTACCCGGTCGTGTGTAGTGTAGAAATTGGTAAAGCCGAGGTTGTCCCAAGAGCTATGTGTGTTGGATTAATACTAAGTCTAGGTGTCACAGATTAAAATAAAGGTTTTGATAGGGAATTAATTAATTAAACTACTAAAGCAGAATAAAATAAATCAGATAAATGGTAAAGGGAAATCAATAGAGGAGAGTGGTGCTAACCTAGTTAATCCTCCTAGCTAGTTATGTCTGCGTCTACTTACTTCCAACTACTTCAGGTGGGGTCAAAGTCGAGAGGACAGCATTTGGTTAATTCGCCCTAACCTATCAGCAAAAATGCCACCACAAGAGAAATCAGCCGCACCGTCATAAGTCCTGTTGTTTCTGGTCCCCTAAGCCAAGTCATTAAGTACCGCTACATGCTAGATTTATAATAGTGAATGCCTGGCCGTTAGGAACTTAGACACGCACCCCCTAATTCTTAAGTTCATCCAAATGATAGGTGATCAGTTGGTCAAATAGCACAAGTAGAAAGGGTCGTCAGTTGGTCATATCTTACCCTTCCCATCTCAGTCCGATCACCTAGGGTCAGTTGGTCATATCTCCTAGGAAATTGGCCTCTATCGCCATTCAAAACTACCGAACCAAGGGTGGCTACCAATAAACTATGCATGCATACACTTAGAAATAATTGTACGGAAGTAAAGTAAACGCAAACAAAACAATTAAGGAATCATAACTAGGCCAGCACCAAGAGGTGCTTAGCCGCTAATATTAATCATGAAAACCAATTCAATATTCAAAGGTACGAAATACATGAATTGAAAGTAAAATAAATACAAAACGCTAATGCTTATCGTAGGGGAGTGATTTCTCCCTTGAAGACAGCTCCGTATGCTACTCTAGACCTGCCTTGAGCTATTTCCCACGTTCTCTGAGTGTTGTGTGTGGAATGGAATGATTAGAAATGCTGGAATTCGTGGGGTATTTATAGGCCAGATCTGGGTTACGGCGTAACCAATATAGGAGTTACGGCGTAACCTTTTATTTCCTCGAATAATGCACTAGATCTGCTGGTTACGGCGTAACCTTATGAGTGGTTACGCCGTAGTCTTCAATAAACTCGGTTACGTCATAAGAGATGCAGTAGTTACGGCGTAAGTATCAGTGGCGTGGAACCTCATTTGATCTAATGTAGTTACGTCGTAACCTTTGGGAAGAGTTACGCCGTAATCTTATGATAAGTTGGTTTTCTGAGTCACGCAATAGTTACGGGGTAATGTGAGAGACGAGTTACACCATAACTTCTTCAAAATAGCATACTATGATAAATCTTTAGATATTTCTCCAGTTCCGCGTCTCTTTAGCTCTAATGCTCGTAATTTACCTGAAAGTGGAAAACAATGGAAAACAAGCGTAAATCCATATAAATGATATAAATTACAAGCATTATCGGGGGAAATTGACACTTAATATTCAGGACTATTTGATGTTATCAAATATCCCCCCACTTGAACTCTACTTGCCCTCAAGTAGACCTTATTAGAAAGATTCTTAAAAGATATTTCCCATCATCTGGAAAATATAAGTTTAAAAATCCCTTATGCTAGAATAAAACAAAGCCGAACACCTCACGAAAGGGGAACAAAACACTCAAATCTCTCAACTAATCTAAGTGTCAATTTAGGGGTGATCACTCAATCACACAGTCATAGCATGTATTCTATCATAAGCTTGGCGGTTACACAAATCTATACCACTAGAGTTAAGGGCTAAACAATTCTCGAAGGCAATATGGGTAGACACGACAAAGGTTTAGGGGGTGACTCGTCATTACTAAAATGTCACGGCGAAGTGGACAAAACCAGTGGTACATGACCAAATCCATGGCCAAGACACCAAAGATTGCTCGTTGCATCACCTAGACACGCTTCATGACTAAAAGGGTAGGATAAGATGTAACATATTGGATTTCACAAACACATCAAACCATGATACAAAGTGGCGTATGACTATATGTTTTAGAGAGAGAAAGGTTAGAGGTTTAGGGAACTTAGTGAGAGAAAGTACATTCTATTATGAGCTCCAACCCTCTACCTTGGGAGGTAGAGGGTATTTATAGTTCCTTACATAAAACGCCAGCTATGGGCTGTGGATCAAGCATACAGCGGGTAAAGACCCGTCCGTCCTCCACGGTGTTACTTAACTAACTACTAACTATCATTAAATAACTACGACTACGAGCTTTCTAACGATTACATATACTTAAGGCGACCGACACTTTAACAACTGGATTTTCCAAATCCTAAAAATCTCCCCCTAGGGAGGTCACCTCAAATTACAATGAGTACACACAGATATTTCATTTGATTGCTCTAGGATTCTTGAGTAAGCTCTTTGCTCTTATAGCTCGTAGTCTTTGATTCTTCATGTTCAACATGTTTTGATAATTCATGTGGAGGTCTTTAACTGATCTACGTAATGATGAGTTTTGAGCTAGCTTTGAGATCATCAGATACCATAAATCTTTGACTCTTCCTTTGTGGTGTTGTCATCATGTGATATTATGAAATTAGGACCGACATGCTCACATTCTGGATCATGATTTCTTTCCATCAGAGTAGTGGAAGCTTTAGTTGATTCATGATATTTTCAGCAGCTTAGCAGAAGCATGGAGTGTAAATATAAGAGTTGTTGATGCACTCATCATGATTTCGAAGTGACTGTGTTGTGTGAGCATGTGGCAATGGATTGACCTCTTAATTCTGATCAGCTGCAAACGTCGGGTGTACCTGCATACAACAGTTAGCAATAAAGTGCACAAAAGTGTCTTTGATCACTTTCGTTGAATTAAGGTACACGGCCCATGGTTCCCCGTTGATCAGTACAAGTACTGCCTGTGATCAGGTATAATTCCGAAGAATCTCCTTAACAGGGTTTCGCAGCTGTTCTAGCCATTCTCAAACCGGAACGTCTCAAAGAAGACAACACGGAGAGAGTGAACCATCGAAAACACCTTTTATTTTTGAAATATTAATACACAGTTGATGTGCTAGAGAAAAGAATTTTTAGGCACAACGACCGGTTTTTCAAAGATATCCATCAATCCATTACCTGAACCAGGATTGATTCATAATTTTGAATTGCCCCATTGTTTCTGTTCAGTTGTCACATGGTTGATCTATTGGATAGATCTCACATGCCACCTACCAAGAGCTTGTATGATGTTGGCTCTAGAAGGTTTTCCATCATCATTGTGAACATGTTTGCATATCACTCTGATGTTCTGGCAATACCACAAGGATAATGCGTAGGACTCATAAGATATATTCTCACTTTCCACATTGTGTGAAACAGTGAGTCTTCATTGATTGTGTCCTTAATGAGATTTATTGATGATCTCGTGGCTCTAGACTCAATTGTGCACATTTGGTTCCTATGCCGAAGACTAGGGAGAGGGTCTCCTTCTTCAATATCAACAATCTCTAAGAGAAAGTCGATAGATTATGTAGGTTCCCTGTGAGAATGAAACAAGCCCTTTTAAGAGGAACTTGAGTAGCTTGGGAAGTTGTAGTGCACTGTGTCACTGGGTCCATGACGTATTGTCTTCAATACCAGTGTTACCTTGGTAAACATCAGTAGCATATGTATTGAACCCGGTTTCTGCCCTAAGGTTGAAATAATGGAGGGCTATTTCTTTTCACCTTTTTTCACATTCAACTCTTTTTCATTCTTCAACCCCTTCAGTGCTTACCAATACTTCATTACTAGAACCTTGTTGGGTTTGTTTCAGTACTAGCTCTGTCTCAGTCGGCACTCTTCCCATATTCTCATTTTTCTCCTTTTTTCATCATACCTAAGGACTCTACACTATCTAGTGGATTGTCCCTGGGTAGATCCCTCCGGCTCTGGCGGGATCGTGGGAACGAATACCTAACTTAACCATCCTTATAACTCCATGCATAAAGTAAATTTGGTCGGTCTTTTGGTATTGTTCTTCTGCCATTGGATCCAACTGAAAACCATTTGAAAATCAATCCAGGTACTTGTGATATATTATCAAAGCATTTTGTACCTGAATTGTTTTTGATATTTCAGAAAAAGAGCTCCCCCTCAACATGTGCATCGAATATTTGAAATCGTTTTGGCACATGGAGGCAAGAGGAAGAATTCAATTCATCGATTAATACTTTCTAAAAATATCTACATCACCTTCCTGATCAAGATTAGTATTTTTCATACTTAGTTAAAGATGTTTTTGGGAAAGAATGTGTTTTTCAAAAAGTTGCTCCCCCTCAATATGTGCACCGAGATTCGAAAGTGTTTTGCACATATTACGGAAAACCTGCACTTAGATACAAAGCAATCACGTTTCAGTCCTTTTTGGTTTGATATAGATGCTCCCCCTTAACATGTGCATGGAAAACTTGAAATCGTTTGACACATGAAGGGAGGAGAGCTTGCTAATCACTTATAAAACCATTTATCGAATTATCAGTTTAAATTCAATTTAAATCACAAATTCTCCCCCGATCACAATTTTCAAGTCATTTGAGAATTGTGACTTGCTTATGAAAACATTTAACCGATAAGGATCAAATCTGAGACTTTAAACTCCAACGATTTAAACATGCATGAGTATCTTTTGAAAACATGACGTAAGCCTTGGTCTGAACCAATTGTATGACAAATAACCTTTTGATTTAATTGAAATCATTCTCCCCCTCAATCAATGACATAAGTTGTTGATTGAGAAATAGAGATTTTAACCAATGTCAAGTCCAGATGATTTTCAAAAATTGAGTCCGAGTTATTTTTCAAAGCTTATTAGTTTTCATTAGATAACAAATATTTTTCAGAAGAATTTATAGAGGAAAAATATTTGGGAATGAAACATTTGTCTTTATGGTGACAAACATTTGTTTTTAGAGTCAGAGCATGAGATTTGAAAAATAAGATAAAGCATGGCTCTGTTCTTTCTTTTTTTAAAAACGGATTATAGACTGAAATGACTATAAGCCTTTGTTTATCCTTCTCTCAAAAATGGTTTTTTTTTTTTTTTTTTTTTTTTTTTTTTTTTTTTTTTTTTTTTTTTAACAGTTTATGTACATTCGAACAACATCTAAAGACCCGTGTCACTGAAAACACAAGGACCGTAGATGTTATCGAATTAAAAGAAAAAAATGGGATTTTTTTTGGTGGGTTTTATAATTTTATATTTTGCTTTTTGAAAAAATATTTACAAGATATGGATGAAGAAAAACTTTTACTCCTCGTCTTCCTCTTGAAGACGTTTGAGTGTTTCCAGTTGTAGACTCTTTAGACCAAGTCGTGGAAGGATAAACTCAAAATGTTCTCTAGGAAGAGCTTTGGTGAAGATGTCGGCTAACTGGTATTCAGTCCTCACAAAGTAAAGTTCCACCACACCGTTCTCCACTTGCTCCCTGATGAAATGATGTCGAATGTTGATATGCTTTGCTCTCGAATGTTGAACATTGTTGCATGAGAGGGCAATGGCACTTTTGTTATCACAATAGAGAGGGATTTTGTTGAATTTAAAGCCATAGTCAGATAATTGGGATCTCATCCATAGGATTTGAGCACAACAAGATGACATGGCTATGTATTCTGCCTCTGTAGAGGATATTGAGGTACTCATTTGTTTCTTTGAAGACCAGCTCACAAGCTTATCACCCAAAAACTGAGCACCTTCTGATGTGCTTCGACGTGTATCTTGACATCCTGCATGGTCAGCATCTGCATAGGCTGTTAGTGACATACCGGTGTCCTTCGGGTACCAAAGTCCCATGTTGATGGTTCCTTGGAGATACCGAAAGACTCATTTAACCGCTTCAAGGTGCTTTTGGTAGGCTTAGCCTGGTATCTAGCACACATGCATACAACGAACAGAATGTCTGGTCTACTGGCAATAAGGTACATCAGGGACCCAATCATACTACGATATTTGGTCTGGTCAACCATTTTCCCTGAGAGGTCCTCATCCAGTTTAGAACGCTCCACCATGGGAGTGTCAACAGGGTTACAAGACTCAAATCTAAATTTCTTTAGAATCTCATTAGCATATTTAGATTGATTGATAAAAATGCCTCCGGGACTTTGTCAAATTTGTAATCTCAAGAAAAATGACATTTGTCCCATCATTGACATTTGAAATTTGGAGCCCATCTCCTTAGAAAAATGGTCACATTCATTGGGGTCAGTCGAGGCAAAAATAATATCATCAACATAGATTTGAACATGAATTAAGTGTTTGCCTGACTTACTGGTGAACGGTGTTGGATCAACTGCTCCTTTGCTGAATCCAGTAGATAGAAGAAACTTTGATAGCGTATCATACCATGCCCTTGGAGCTTGCTTGAAACCATAAAGAGCCTTCTTCAAGCGATAGACATTAGTAGGATGCTCAGGATTCACAAAACCTTCAGGTTGGCTGATGTATACGACTTCTTTAAGATCTCCGTTAAGAAAAGTCGTCTTTACATCCATCTGATAGACTACCATGTTCTTACTTGCAGCATTAGCCAGGAAGATTCTGATTGCCTCAATACGTGTAACTCGAGCAAATGAGTCTCCAAAGTCAATACCCTCTTCTTGACGGTATCCTTTTGCAACCAATCGAGCCTTGTTCTTTAACACATCACCAAGCTCATCAAGTTTTACTTTGAAGATCCACCTTAGAGCAATGATCATAGCACAATCAGGAGCAGGTACTAATTCCCATACATCTAGTCAATCGAACTCATGAATTTCTTCTTGCATGGCATTGAACCAGCTGTCTTCATTCATGGCAGTTTTAACGTCTTTTGGTTCGATCTTAGATAGTACGAAGTTGAAGAAGCACCATAAAGCATCAGTTGCAAGTTGTTTATGAGTGGATACTGGACGAGATTCCAATGATGTTGTCCAATGGATGGTCATGTGTCCATTTTCTAAGGTGTTCGTCTGGTTGTTGTTGAGGAACTGAAGTAGCAGAGTCATTTCCCCCTGATGAAGATGGTTCTGATGATGGTCCATGATGTGCACTCGATGATTGAGGATTTGATGATGAGACTGAGTGATCACCAGAAGGCGCTTCTTGACTCAATGACATAGAACCTGAAGGGTTATCTACGTTGACAGGGATAGGAGCAGCCTCTGTTGATGGATTTGACTGATCATTAGCAATAGGCTCATAGTGTTCATCAAACATTGGATAAAACAATTTCTTCACATCATCTTTTGAAGGGGGTACATATGGAGTTGCTGGTGAGGGATTTTGTACAAGAGAAGAACTAATGGGACTACTTGATGAAGGTTGTGATGCGGGTCCAGAACTTGATTGTCCTGGAGCCATTTGCTAGGTCAGCTTATCAAACATAAAGTGAATTGTTTCCATGATATTTCGGGTTCTTTTGTTGTAGATTCGGTATCCTTTTCTATTTGGTGCATATCCTAAAAATACTCCAATGTCCACTTTAGCTTTCAGTTTACCTAAATCTTAACCCTCATTAGTTGGATAACACAACGCACCAAACACACGAAGGAATGATAGATCAGGTTTTCGATTCTGGACAAGCTCATATGGAGTTTTTCCATGAGTTGTATGAATTAGGGAACAATTTTGAGTGTAACATGCAGTGGCAATGGCTTCAGCCCAGAGAAACGTTGGAACCTTTGAGTAAATCAGCATTGTTCTTGCAGCTTCCATAAGAGTTCGATTTCGTCTTTCAACTACACCGTTCTGTTGAGGAGTTCGTGGAACACTTCTTTGATGAATGATTCCAACACTTTCATAAAACTCACTAAGTTCTTTATCAACAAACTCAGTTCCATTTTCTGTTCGGATGATTCTGACGGTCTTATTAAGTCGAACCTGCAGCTGTTTGATAAGTTTAATGATGACATCTAGAGTTTCATCCTTTGTCCTCAAGATCTTAACCCAAGTGAATCGAGAGTAATCATCAACCACAACTAACACATATTTCTTCCCGTTAATAGTCTGCACTCTCATGGGTCCACATAAATCCATGTGAATGGTATGAAGAACTTCCATAACCGAATTTGTAGGTTTGGGTTTGTGGTCATACTTCTTGCTTTTTCCCAATTGGCATGCTGAACAAAGATGATCCTTTTCATACTTTAGTCTGGGTAATCCTCTTACTAAGTCTTTTCTAGAAAGATCATTTATGGTGCCGAAGTTCAAGTGATTGAGACGACGATGCCATAACCATGACTTTTGATGGATCTAGACACACTCCTTGTGTCAATGATATATTGTATGATATTATTAAGCACGCGGAATTTACTTAGTAATGCTTAGAAGATGAATTATATGATGTAATGTATGTAAACACAGATTAAACACAAAACTTAAGCTCTAATATTATTGATGAATAATACGAGTGATCTTAGCTTATCACTAGGGTTACACCTTGAAGCCTTTGTGAGTAATACGTAGGTAAATTGATAAGTACATAAGACAATGACCTAGGACCTCCTTTTATACAACAAGGAGTCCTTTACAAGATAAGTATAAAGCTAACATTATAGAATATACACAAGATCTATTCTATACTTATCTAGACGCGTTTAACTAAACATAAACTGATAGCAGTAGTAACAATGTACTGGCAGTGGGAATACGTTTCCACTGCTAGTGTTAATCTGAGCAGTGTAAACCACAACTATCCGTGGTAATGAATTATTCCCAACAATCCTCCCCTAAACTTATGATTTCTCTGCAAATCAATAAGTTTCTTCGATATGCATTATCTTCAAGGATTTGGGGAATTCAACCATACACTTCACTTCTTTCTTAACTTCTGAATAGCTCTTGAACATTGATCTTGAAGCCTTTGTAACAATGCTATGACCTTCTCAGTATCTTCATGAACTCTTATTGGTAAGCATAACATTATTGTAAGAGCTCCAACTCTGAGTGGATATTCTTTCTCTGCAAGCATGAAAACATCTTTTCCATCTAATGTAGAGACATGATGAAGTTCACATGAATCTTAGTAAAACCATTTAGTACCAAAACATGTGAATAAGGTTTTCCAAAAATCATCATTAACATCAGGTTCATAGAGCCATCTAAGATTAACCCACAACATCATCTCCTTTGTATCTTTGAGATCTTGAGTATTAAACCTTTCTTGAACTAACCTCCATAGTGTATCAAGGTCATCTCTGTCAAAAGCTTTTATAAGATCTTCAAATTGAATGAATGATGAAGTTGCACCACCTAGCCTTGTGATCTTCCATGTTGGAGCAAAATTGCTAGCAATGTAAACTTCCCAATCAATAATAGGATGTCGAACTTGCAGTGGTTCTGGATAAAAATCTCCTTCTTCAATCACAATCATTTCAGTCAATCGATCTTAAGTGAATTTCTCAGTAGGAATTTCCTTCTCAGTAGACATTGCTTGATCTTCATCAACCTTAGTCTTCTTAACAGTTTGAGAATCACTTACTTTGGCCTTTCTCTTCAATCTAAGAACCCTTTTTGCTTCTTCTTCAGAACCCATTGGAATAAAAGCTTTATCTTGTTTTTGAGTTCTGTAGTAAGCCTTTTCAACTTGATCATCAGGCATTCCTTTGAATTGATGCTTCTTCCAACCACCAACATGACAACAATAAGTATTCATATATGAAAGAATTTGTGCCTTGGTAGGTTGTCTTGATTTCCTTTGACCCTTTTTGACTGTACTAATCGCATCTTCAAGTGCTTGATTGTTCTTCATTTGAATGAAATCCTTCAACTGAGTTGTTCTTTGTTCCTCAGTTAAGGATGCATCAGCTACCAGGTCAATTGCCTTTTTCTTGATTTCTGGATTATTAGCAATCAAGAATTCAATATCATCTTCAGTAGGAACATAGCTAAACTCTGGAGTCTTCTCTCTAAGAACTGTAGGTTGAACAGTGGAAAGTGGATCTTCAACAAAATCTTCCATTCTATTCAATCTTTTAGTCTCCAAAAAGCTTGCAACTTCCATTTCATCAAGCTTGTTCTTTTCAGCAACTTGTTCTTCAGTAATCATTTTAGCAATTTCACTATCAAGAGCAATCTGTGCTTGTCTTTTCTTTGAAATCTTTCTTCCAGTTTGCTCTACATCTTCCATAACTGCTTTACCTTTGTCTTTCTTCAATTTATCAAATTCTTCACTTGCAGTGGCAATAGTTGGCTCTGCAGTGGAAATAGAATCATTGGTAAAATCAGTTGCAGTACAGAAAATGTCTTGATCATCAAGTTTCTCTCCATGAGTATCAGCTTCCTTTGCTCCTTTACTTGTATCTCCTTCATCTTCAAAAACAATTTTCCTCCCCTCAGTGTCAGCACCTGTTTTCCTCCCCTGTTTAGGAGAATTTCCCAAATCATGATCAGCTGAATCACCATCAGTAGGTAAGGATGAAGATGAAACCACCAACTTTGCAGTCCTCTTGTGCTTTGTCAACCCCTGCATCTCTTCCTTTAAGGTCTGAATCTCTTCCTTTAAGTGTTTAACATCCTTGGCATGCTGCTTCTTGACATGTGCCAAGTCCTTCTGTAGAGATTCAACCTGCTTGGCTAACTTGGTACACAAAACCATCAATTCCAATTGGTTCCCACTGCCCTCATCACTTCCAACTATGTTACCTATTGGGAGAGGTGAATCATGGGGCAAAGGTTCAGATTCCTCCCTAGTTGGACTAGGTTGAAGTCTAGAACCACCACTGCTTATTGCTAGACCATAAGGTTCAGAAACTTGTTGTGTTGTCATGAGAGGAGTTGACTGTTTAGACCTTCTCTCATAGGTGATAGAAACTGGTGGGGTATAATCAATGTTTGGAACATTAATTATGGGTGTGTTTTGTTCAGTTGTAATCTTAGCAAGCATTTGGGGTAGGAGAGGTGTAAAAATCATATTGCCATCTTTGTTCAAATTTTGAAAAACTTTAGGCTTTAGGCAACTGATTTGATAAACATTAGTATGGGGTTGCAGTTGAAACTCAGTTAGCACTGCTTGCACAAACCTTGGATACATTAAAAATTTTGTTTTACTCTGTACATTGCCTTTCATACATGTAAAAATATAATTTGACCAGTTGAAAATCTTATCAGTGACTAGACAAACCAAAGGGTAAGCCATGGTTGAACTAAATTGCTCATAAGATGTTTTCTTTGGACTAAGACAATGTAACAGAGTATGAACCAAAAATCTCCAATGGGGACAAAAATCACCCTTTTTGAAAGTAGCCTTTTTGTCAGTGGTATCATACCCCATGGATGATAAAGTATCATGAATTTCAGGCATAGGTAATGTGATGAGACCATTGAGATTACCCAATTGGAGTACTCTCCTCAAGGATGCCTCAGTAACATCAATAGTTACCCCATCCACAGTGGCTCGTAGACATCCACTGTTTCATGTGTATCTCCAATCTCAAGTGTTATGGACTTAGCAGAAGTCCAAAACTGTTTGATTTGAGAGATATAGATTGTGGGTTTTAAAAGCAAAGCATACCTTATATGAGTGGTATTGAGAAAGTCCACAATCTGATGAAAAACAGGGCCACTCTTCTCGTTAGACTTTTGTAGGTAGGCCACTAGGTTGTGCTCATCTGCAAATTTCAAAGGTGCCATAGAAACTTTTGATGAAAAACGATATTATGTCAGTAAGAATTGAAAGAATAACTAGCCAATTGAGAGAGAAAGATATATAGGGTTAGGGTTTAGAATTATTGCGCAAGTAAAATTATCTTTAGAAAGTATTTATTATAATATGGAAAGAAGATAATTTCCTTAAAATTTTAACCCTATATATATGGCAATCAGTGGTTACTTTCAACGGCTAGTAAAAATTAGTTACTGACACAATCAGTTGTAACTGCTAGAACAACAGTGGTAAAATAACACTGTCAGTGGAAACTGTAAACTAGCAGTGGTAATTTTTCACAAAAATTTCAAAGAGCAATGGTAAATAAAATCATGTGATAACAAGACTGCTCTTATCATAGTTTTTAGCAAACTACCAGCTATCAACGGATTTGATATGTCTTTACCATGAGCCGTTTGCTATGGACTAGCCAACTCTTAATCATAAAGAATATGGTGAGTTGATAACCATATAGTTTTTGGTAAACTATCAACCATAAACAGATTTGTCAAGTCTTTACCAGTAGCCGTTCACTCTGGACTAGTTGATTCTTATGTTTGTTAGACATGGTGAATCAATAATCATTTGTTGTGTATCTCAGATATACACCTTTTAACTTCAACTCCCATCACAACTTGCATCTACAAACTCATACAACAATTTCAGTACCCAACAGCCTCCCCTCAACACCAGAGGACATTTTTGTGGAAAACTAGAAGGGGGGGGGGTTGAATAGTTTTACCATATTAAAACTTCCTTTTAAATATTTAGATCGAGTTATGTCAATCTATTTGGTTGTTTATGTTGGACGTTGATACATAGATATATAAACGTGTAAATGAAAGATAAAGAGTAAGAAGCACATCACCACGACACAAGTATTTATAGTGGTTCGGCTACAAGGACACCTTCCTTGCCCTACTCCACTCCCCGAGTCACCTATTCGAGAGTTCGTAAACACTACACCAACTCCTTATGGCGGAGAAGCCTTCACAACGTCGCTTAACCTTTTTCCGGTACAAAGCTAAATACCGAGTTCTTTCACACCAAGGCGAACCACACCTAACACAACGTCGCCTACCCTTTATACGGTGCTAGGCTAACCACCGAGTTCTTTCACACCTTAGGAGAACTAATCCTATCACAATGTTGCCTACCCTTTATACGGTGCTAGGCTAACCACCGAGTTCTTTCACACCTTAGGAGAACTAATCCTATCACAACGTCGCCTACCCTTTATTAGGTACTAGGCTAAGCACCTAGTTCCATTATGGAGGAACTACTACCCTTCACGACACAACACCTATTATCAAGGAGATCTACTCCTTGTTACAACACCATCAAGGATATCACCATCCTTGTGAATAAATAAACACTTATATGTATAACGATGCACCTCATCGATTATACGACCTAAGCATTCTTTCCAAATGCTACTTGATTTGATTCTTCGGCATCCTTCACTAATGCCTTTGACACAACGCTTGGCATCCTTCACTAATGCCTTAGTCTTGATACCTTAAGCATTCTTCACTAATGCTTTGACGCGGATGATTAGCATCTTTCACTAATGCTTTCATCTTGACACTTTCGGCATTCTTCACTAATGCCTTCAACCCAACATCTATGGAGAAAGGAAGAATTATCAACAAGAGAACCTTCGTTGTCTTGATGATGACGAAGCATGGCAACTCATGGATTCAAGCTTGCACGTCTTCAAGATGTGGTGATCTTTCCTTTAAGAGGAATCTACAAGATCACACAAAAACAAAAGAGAAAAGCTACATAGATCTCTTGGATCTGAGGTTAGAGGGTTAGAATACTTGGGGGAAGTATGTGTGTAAAGGGATGAATAGAAAGGAAGAAATGGCTCTCTATTTATAGAGGAAATTCTCTACCGATTCCCCGGATCCCACGGATCCCTTCCACTTGGGACCCGGCTAGCACAAAGCTAGGGATCCGTGGTCCGCTCCTCTTTGCCCATGGGTATTTTGGGTTATGGGTCATGGGTCATGGGTTATGGGTTGATCCATGGTTTTCAATCTAGATACAATGTACCTTAAGGATACATTGAACTTGTGTAAGTGGTATATATAAAACCATGGGTTATGGGTCAAAAACCATTTGCTAGTTTTTATCTATTTAGTATATACTTGCTTTTACCCATTTTAGTATATACTTGTTTTTACCCATTTTAGTGTACTTAATATAAGTATGTATTAACCCAATATGTAAACACTAGTTGTTGTACATATGTATCTAACTCATAGAGTTACTTAAACTTGTTAAGCCAATATGTAAACACTAGTTGTTGTACATGTGTATCTAAAATATAAAATCACTTAATCTTGTTATAGTGTTTTATGTGAAAACGTAAGTGTGTTATAAAACTATTAGTTCAAACCATTTACGTATTTTATTTGTTTCGTCAATATGATTTTACTTTTGTTATCGACAAAACATTAGAAGATCGTAAAATATAAATAAACGTTTTTACGGCTTATTTGTATTAACAATCTCCCCCTTTTTGTTGATGACAAAACATAAAATTATTTTAAGGAAAAGCTAAAATTCGACAAATTTTGAATTTGTAGTTTTTACTTTCTTCTCCCCCTTTTTGTCGAAACAAAAAGTGTTTGAAGAAACTAACACAATTTTTATAAGAAAAATTATAAAAGATGTAACGAGAGCAAGTGACGGGAATGGTACTCGTCTTAACTCCCCCTTGACGAGTCCATCCCTTTGAAAAAGGGCGTCAAGGACATAATGTAAAATAAGCTACTTGTGTTTGCAATTAAGTTTGCAAATGGTTCGTCTAAGTGACGAAAGCGTGCTCCCCCTCGAATATTGCAAAGTTGCAATGGGGTAACATGAAGTGTAATCCAAAAATGGATTAAGTTGCAAATGATTTTGCAATATTGTTTGACACAAAGCTCCCCCTAGCTTTTATGGTGTCAAAATCTTCATGTGTTATTTTGAAAATCTACAAAGTAAAGGTTAGAAAAACAAGAGTATAGTTCATAATTTCCTGCAAAAGAGACTCAAGTTAGTAGAAATTTGTGCTTCTGTACCACGGATCCCACGGTTCCCTTCAAGGAGGGATCCGTCTAGTTATCAGGAAGGGATCCGGCTATCTGTTCCAGTTTCTTCAGCAGTGAAGAAATGTCAAGGAGTGCAACTTGAGGGAATGAGATAAACATACAATATAACAAGCACAATACACATAATAGTCATGGCATAAAAGTATTCATTCAAAAAAACAAAGAGATACACAACCAAATCTCTAAAAACTAAGAGAATGAACTAGCCAAATAGATGCTATTAATGCTAATAAGTTACTCCAAGCTTGAGATTTGACTAAAAGCTTATTGAAGATCAAGGATGAGAATTCCTAAGCATTCTCAGTTTGAGCTTGAAGGTCATGTATTAATATATCTAATTCATGTTTCATTCTCTCAACATGTTTGCAATGGTCGCACTCATAGTCATGGTCTTGAAGTGGAGGTTCAAGTGAAGAGGGTTGAAGATCTTCAAATGACTTTTTGGTGGCTCTACGTACTAGTGAGGTAGGTTGAGTTATGGAGGGTTTAGTAGATTTAAGTGATGAAGTCCTAGTGGAAGCACTCTTCTTGTGAATAAGTTTGATTGGTTTTCTTAGTGTGGGAGAGATCCTAGTTTTGGTGGATTTACCCGAAGGTGATTTGGTTGAGGAAACTTCATGCATGATTCTAGCAAGTTTCTTGGGTGGTTCTTGAGTGGATGAGTTAGCACTAGGAGCTTTAGTCATAGTGATGATGCTAGTAAGAACTCTTTTGGTTGTTGATTATGAGATGTGATTTGAGAGTGGTACCTTAACTCTAAGGTTGTTTGGTTTATAAAGGATGATATGAATTAAATTCTTGGCCATTTGAAAGGTTAGGCATGCTTTTGGGTTTTGATAAGTTCTATGAGGATAATCAATGAATGCTAAAGGTGGTTGGAGACCTAAAAGGTGGTTTGAATTCAAACATGGAGCTGGTTTATGCTCTCTGTATTTACGGATCCCACGGATCCCTTTCCCTAGGGATCCGCCTGGTAGAAGACCAGGGATCCGGTTGTCAGATAAGGATTATGCTGTTGTAAGATTGGTTTAAACATGGATAGACTCAATTTTGAAGTCTTAACCTGTTGGATATCTTAAATCCTTAATCCTAACAAGTAATTGTATTTATTCATGGTTTTGATCAAGAAAATTTGACTTAGGGTAGTCTAACTATATGTTTAAAGAATTCTTGACAATGTGCGTTATAGAGAGAAGAACTTTGTAATTGTATAAAAGACTTAATCCACTAATGTTCTTGGAAATGTGATGATTGACATGCACAAGGTTGAAATTCAGAGTTTCACTGATCTAGGAACTCATTTAAGATGAGATGGAGTGTTTGGGTTAGCAATGTTTGACATATACTGTCACCCGGATCCCACGGTTCCCTCCTTGGAGGGATCCGTCTAGGCTATTCCTAGGGATCCGGCTCTCAGCAGTTATGACAGATTTGAAATAGGGTTTCTAGAGGCTAAAGCCTATCTTGTTTTGGGTGTTTCAGCTCTCCTAAGTGTTTTGAGAGATGAGAATTATTTTGTGAGTAGTTGAAGCGGAAGTATGGTGAGTATTAGATGTGATGATAGAATCAGACTAAGATCGTAAGTAAGCTTTTAGTGAGTCTAAGCCTTTCTCATCCTTGACGTGGACTTAGTTGGGTTCTAAGATCATATGCCAAGCTAATGTGATGTTATCTAGAAAGCAATTTTGATGTGCTGAATGCTGCATTGTTGATCTGATGTCACGGATCCCACGGTTCCTTCAAGGAAAGGATCCGGCTAGGCTAATCCTAGGGATCCGGCATCTGCAGATCAGAATCAGCACAGAACCAGAAAAAATGATGTGCAGATTTTGTATACTATTAAGTCTATGAAACAAGCAATTAGAAACAAGCAATCCATCATATAGCACCAGAAACAATATCCAAAATTCCATAAACCAACAATGCTAAAAAGGAATCATTCAAACATAAGATAAATAAAAATAAACACATTCCTATTGTCTCTTTCGTCAATTCTTCCTCTTTCTTTTTGACGGCTTAGTGAGATTGTAAGCGAGGTTTTGAATCATGCCTCTTATTTGTTTGTATTCCGCGGTCTCGTTTGGAATGGTTGGAAGTTGTTCGTGGTATTCAAGAATGTCCAATTTGATGTTGGATACAGGGTCGATGTCCTCCTCATCTTCTTCTTCTTCTTCTTCGGCCGAGGAGTCCGAGAGAGCTTCGGGTTTCTTTCCATTGATCATGAATCGTTTGGATGGTTGTTTGGTAAGGGGTACCATGACGTGATCTGAAAGGTAATGGTCATCGTTGATAGGGGATGGTTGCAATGCACTAACGTACTTACAAAGTCGTGTTAGGAGCATACCATATGGGAGTACCATGTTGGAAGCTTTGAATACCCCAGCCATTCTCCTTACCATGTAATAGGCAAGATTAAATAGTCTTTGGTGGATAAGACAATAGATCATTTGCACAAGGCATGTGTTTGGACGATCTTTGTTTCCAACTAGGCTAATGATGTTTTCCCTAAGAATTTCTTCCCATTTTCTAAACATGGGATGCATTTCAAAAAGTTCCATTTTAAAGGGATTACGGTGAATTAGCTTTTTGTTACGATCGTAACGGGATTGGTCGGTCCTAATTTTAAAGATAGTATCGCGAATGGTTTCGGGGTTGTCGAGAGGAGTGTTGTAAAGAGGCTTAGGATCAAGTGCAAGGTTTTGAGCGTTAATTGCCCAATCTTGAGAGTACATACAAATTCCTTCACAAGGAATGCGAAGAATTTGAGCAAAAGTGTTGAGAGGAAGAGTAAAGTTTTGTGTGTTGATGATAAAGGCGATTGAGATGCTATTATCGGTGTTTCTAATGATCCTAAAGCTTTTGTAAAACTCAAAAATGAAAACCGGACAAATTTGTTCATCAATGTCAAGAAGACAATCAAAGTTGATTGTCGAGAAAACTTGACGAGTGTCGGTATCTTCAAGGAAACATTCCTTGACTACACGACCTTCGTGAATAAGTCATTTTGTGAGGCTTTTGAAAATTTTACGGTTAGTTTTGGTCAGACCCCTTTTACGATAGTAGTGAGTAAGATAGTGGACGGTGTCATGATGATCTTGTTGAGTAGCTTTGGGCATGGTTGGTCCTAGAAATACAAATTTTCCAATTAGGTAAAATTAGTTGGAAATGGGTTTATGGTTTATGATTTGTATTAACAATGTTGTGAACACAATGTGATTTAGTTAAAAAGCCCCTTTTCATGATTAATTTAAAAAACCCTAATTAAATTAATTTGATTATAATTTAGGGAACCATAAACCCTAGAATGAAGATGATGAAAAATATAACGAGTTAATGTAATTACTTACAATGGTGTTCTAGGAAGAACTACTTTGAGGTTATGAAAGCCAATGAGGATGGATGCAGTAGCTTGGTCGTTTTTGTGTTATGAGAATAGAGGGAAAAAGATCAGTGGTGATTTTTGAAAGCGTATGGCTGAGTTCTGTTCCACGGTTCCCCCGGATCCTTTGAATTTGGGATCCGGCTAGTACAACTAGAGGGATCCGGTTACGATGAACATAAAGGAGGTTGTTTGACATTATATTTTTTGTAGTATGCTTATGGACTAGCTTACAAAAAATAGTTCGGAGGTTTTAGATGACGATTGTTTTTGAATGACGGCTTTTGATGAATCTCATATCGAGGATGTGATGACGGCGTTAAAAAAATATTATTCCCTATGACGAGAAAGGTGGAAGAGTGATGAAAGAGACTTCTAACGCTCTTAGTGTTATAATAATCAAAGTAGTACTTGTGAAAATAAGTAGAACTCAAGTATCCTATCTAATGAAAAGTAGAACATACCTTTATGCTTCTTGATTTGGTATAAAACCAAAGATACTTCATGAGCTTTTAAAGTAATCCTTTGTACTTGATGTACTTAAGTTGTGATTACTTTAAGAATCCTTCCTTGAATGTTGACTTCATCTTTGAGTGAAGATTTTGGAAAATTCTAGCATGAAAATTACTCGAGAACGGAATATTGTTAGAATCATCTATCAATGTCCAACAAAATGATTTAACAGAAAATATGATCCCAAAAAAAATCCTTCTTTGTAGTTTTTAAACATACACGGATCGTATCAAGTCTTTAAAGTACAATATACTTTAAGGAACTTGGTTACGAAGCTCTGGTACCAATTGTGGAAAACTAGAAAGGGGGGTTGAATAGTTTTACCAATTTAAAACTTCCTTTTAAATATTTAGATCGACTTATGTCAATCTATTTGGTTGTTTATGTTGGACGTTGATAGATAGATATATAAACGTGTAAATGAAAGATAAAGAGTAAGAAGCACATCACCACGACACAAGTATTTATAGTGGTTCGGCTACAAGGACACCTTCCTTGCCCTACTCCACTCCCCGAGTCACCTACTCGAGAGTTCGTAAACACTACACCAACTCCTTATGGCGGAGAAGCCTTCACAACGTCGCTTAACCTTTTTCCGGTACAAAGCTAAATACCGAGTTCTTTCACACCAAGGCGAACCACACCTAACACAACGTCGCCTACCCTTTATACGGTGCTAGGCTAACCACCGAGTTCTTTCACACCTTAGGAGAACTAATCCTATCACAACGTTGCCTACCCTTTATACGGTGCTAGGCTAACCACCGAGTTCTTTCACACCTTAGGAGAACTAATCCTATCACAACGTCGCCTACCCTTTATTAGGTACTAGGCTAAGCACCTAGTTCCATTATGGAGGAACTACTACCCTTCACGACACAACACCTATTATCAAGGAGATCTACTCCTTGTTACAACACCATCAAGGATATCACCATCCTTGTGAATAAATAAACACTTATATGTATAACGATGCACCTCATCGATTATACGACCTAAGCATTCTTCCCAAATGCTACTTGATTTGATTCTTCGGCATCCTTCACTAATGTCTTTGACACAACGCTTGTCATCCTTCACTAATGCCTTAGTCTTGATACCTTAAGCATTCTTCACTAATGCTTTGACGCGGATGATTAGCATCTTTCACTAATGCTTTCATCTTGACACTTTCGGCATTCTTCGCTAATGCCTTCAACCCAACATCTATGGAGAAAGGAAGAACTATCAACAAGAGAACCTTTGTTGTCTTGATGATGACGAAGCATGGCAACTCATGGACTTAAGCTTGCACGTCTTCAAGATGTGGTGATCTTTCCTTTAAGAGGAATCTACAAGATCACACAAAAACAAAAGAGAAAAGCTACATAGATCTCTTGGATATGAGGTTAGAGGGTTAGAATACTTGGGGGAAGTATGTGTGTAAAGGGATGAATAGAAAGGAAGAAATGGCTCTCTATTTATAGAGGAAATTCTCTACTGATTCCCCGGATCCCACGGATCCCTTCCACTTGGGATCCGGCTAGCACAAAGCTAGGGATCCGTGGTCCGATCCTCTTTGCCCATGGGTATTTTGGGTTATGGGTCATGGGTCATGGGTTATGGGTTGATCCATGGTTTTCAATCTAGATACAATGTACCTTAAGGATACATTGAACTTGTGTAAGTGGTATATATAAAACCATGGGTTATGGGTCAAAAACCATTTGCTAGTTTTTATCTATTTAGTATATACTTGCTTTTACCCATTTTAGTAGATACTTGTTTTTACCCATTTTAGTGTACTTAATATAAGTACGTATTAACCCAATATGTAAACACTAGTTGTTGTACATATGTATCTAACTCATAGAGTTACTTAAACTTGTTAAGCCAATATGTAAACACTAGTTGTTGTACATGTGTATTTAAAATATAAAATCACTTAATCTTGTTATAGTGTTTTATGTGAAAACGTAAGTGTGTTATAAAACTATTAGTTCAAACCATTTACGTATTTTATTTGTTTCGTTAATATGATTTTACTTTTGTTATCGACAAAACATTAGAAGATCGTAAAATATAAATAAACGTTTTTACGGCTTATTTCTATTAACAATTTTGACAAAAAGGTTATGGATTAAGCATTCCAATACTTGTGACCAAGTACTGAAATCTTCCTACATCAAGACCTTTTGTTAACAAATCAGCATAGTTGTCATCATTATGAATTTTGACAACTTGAATTAGTCCCTTTTCATAGCAATCTCTAATGAAATGGTGTCTAATTTCAATATGTTTGGTCTTTGTGTGTTGGACAGGATTCTTAATGATGCAAATGGTACTGCTATTGTCAATATGAATGATGGTATTCATGAAATTGTACCCATAATCCAAAAGTTGATTCTGAAGCCATAGAACTTGAGCACATCAACTAGCAGCAGCCACATACTCTGCTCAGTTGAAGAATTAGCCACCATTGCTTGCTTCTTGCACTGCCATGACACTAATCTGTTGCCAAGAAATTGGCATCCACCTGTTTTAGATTTTCTATCCAAGCTAGCTCCATCATAGTCACTATCTGAGTAAGTAACCAGATCTAGAGGAGAATCTCTGGAGTACCACAATCCCAGAGTAGGAAATGCTTTAAGATATCTGAAATTCTTCTTCACAGCAGTCAAGTGAGAGATTTTGGGAGTAACTTGAAACCTTGCACAGGCACACACTGCAAACATAATATCTGGTCTAGATGATGTAAGATACATCAAAGAACCAATCATAGACCTGTACATGTGCACATCAACAGCTTCACCACTATTTTCCTTCAGAAGTAGATGTGTAGTCTTGTCTGCAGGGGTGCTGGATGACTTTGCATCAGTGAACTTAAACTTTCTAAGTATCTCAGCCACATATCTATCTTGATTAATGAAAATACCATCTGGCCTCTGTAGTACTTGAAGTCCCAAAAAGAATGTGAGTTCACCCATTGAACTCATTTGAAATTCTTCTTTCATTAGTTTCTCAAATTCTTTGCACATCTCTGTCTTGGTAGATCCAAAAATGATATCATCAACATACACTTGAACAAGCAAGATATCATTCTTGTCTTTCTTGATGAACAAAGTTTGATCCACTCTGCCTCTATGAAACCCATTAGTAAGAAGATAAGTGGTTAAGGTTTCATACCATTTCCTTGGTGCCTGATGCAAGCCATACAAAGCTTTAACTACTCTGTATACTTTGTTAGGATATTCAGGGTCTTCAAAGCCTGGAGGTTGTGAGACATAAACCTCCTCATCAATCTGCCCATATAGAAAAGCACTCTTTACATCCATTTGATAGACTTTAAAGCACATAAAGGATGCATAAGCTAAGAATAGCCTAATTGCTTCAATTCGTGCAACTGGGGAAAACACTTCTTCATAGTCAATACCCTCCTCTTGAGTGTATCCTTGAGCCACATGCCTAGCTTTGTTTCTGATAACAATTCCTCTTTCATCCTTCTTGATTCTGAACACCCATTTAGTACCTATTACCTTCTTGCCAGAAGGCAAATCAAAAAGCACCCAAACCTTTTGAAGCTTAAATTGGAGCAACTCTTCTTGCATTGCTTCCACCCAACTTTCATCTTCAAGTGCCTTGTAAACATTTTTTGGCTCCATTTGTGACAGAAAACATATAAAGAGACATTCATTCTTGCCATCATAAATCTTAGATTCATATATTTTACTAATGAATCCATGGACATCAGGTAGCTTAGTTTCTCATGAAGTCAAGGATAGGTGGTCTACCCCTAAACAATTCATAAGGTGTCTAGTTCTTTGTATTTACCACTAAAACCCTGTTTTGCACATAACATGCAGTGTTAACTGCTTCAGCCCAAAAAGTGATTGGTAATTTAGAATCGGCCAACATGGTTCTAGCAGCCTCTATCAGTGTTCTGTTCCTCCTCTCAGCAACACCATTTTGTTGAGGAGTTCTAGCCACACTAAATTCTCTTTTAATACCTTTATCTCTGCAAAACTCATCCATAACACTATTCTTGAATTCTGTTCCATTGTCACACCTAATGCTTTTAACTTTCATATCATATTGGTTTTCAACTTCTGTGATAAAGATCTTAAGGATACCAGTTGTTTCATCCTTGGTTCCAAGGAAGAAAACCCATGTAAACCTGCTAAAATCATCAGTCACCACTAGACAATATTTCTTAAGATTCAAGCTGCTCACTGATGTAGGACCAAATAAGTCCATATGTAACATTTTTAGTGGGTGAGCAATAGAGTTAACCAACTTTGACCTACAAGAAGCTCTGTGTTGTTTGCCTTTAAGACAAGCCACACAGGTTTGATCATTTTCAAATCTTTTCTGAGGTAATCCTCTCACCAAACCATCTTTGACAATCTTGTTAATGGTTTTGAAGTTAACATGACCAAGTCTTCTATGCCATAAAATGGATTCATCCACTGTGGCCTTTGCAAGCAAGCAAGTATAATCATCTTTAGCTACAATGTTGTTCATATCAAAGCTATAGAGATTGCCTTTTCTAGGAATTTTAAGAAGAATCTGACTGTCATCAGGCATCTTAAAATCCTTAGAGAGAACAAAGCACATATCTTTGGTAAAAAGAACATTGTTCATCTTGTCACACATTTGTGACACACTAAAAAGATTGTACTTTAGCTCTTTTACATAGTACACAGGTTCAAAGTCCAAGTTACCAGTTTTAATAACTCCTTTACCAGCAACTTTTCCATTTACTCCACCTTCAAAGCTGACATACTGTCCATCATAATGCTCAAAATCAGAAAGATAGGACTTGTTGCCAGTCATGTGCCTTGAACACCCACTATCTATATATCCTTGATCTGATCTTTTTGTCCTTGGATGTTCCTGCACATAAGAGTAAAGAGTTAGTTTCTTTTGGGGACCCAAGCCATGATTGACTTGGATCTGCCTCGTGTATCAATATAGTTATATCTATCAAAGGTCATTGATACACCATTGGGATTGGTTGTAGAGGTATTTCCTTTAGGTTTCCATTCCCAACGTGCTGAGGCCTTCACAACATTGCCCATGTCCCCCTTTTCATATTCACAACCCTTGCAGTGGTAACTTTTGAATGAGCAGTGGTAACTACTGGTTTCTTTTTAGGTACCCACTGTTGGTAATAATTAACCTTTTTAGCTTGAAAGGTTCCTTTCCCTGTTTGTGCAGGTTTTGAAAAAGTTGTTTTGGAGTTTGCACTTTTAACAGGTGACTTAGGGTGAGCAGTGTTAACAGTTTTTGCAGTGGCAAAAGTTTTGAGGCCACTTCTAAGTTGAGCTGCTCTTGGGACCATTTTGCAATGTGAATTAGGGTGTACATTATTTTGAAACCTGTTAGTCTCCACCCTTTTATTCCCATGGACTTCCCTTCTCCCAACATGATAGTCACAATAAGCATGTAAATGATCAAAACTACCACATATATAGCATGCCTTATTGTACATTACAAAATCAATACCTAGTTGTTGAGATTTAACATGATTCCAACTCCTCTGGTTACCCCTAGGAGCTGTAGGCTTGTTCCTATACATCTCAGCATACCTTACAGTTGGTCTAGGTTTATTAACTGGTTTCCTAGGTTCCTCTATAACAGTATTAACAACTTTTGGGATAGAAGCCTCTACATTCTTTTTAACATTCTCATCAACAACAGATGAGTCACTAGCACTCTCAAAAACATCATTGTCAAGCTTAATCTCTTTCTCACTTTTCACCATTGTGTCCTTTAAAGGACCATATTCTCTTTTAAGATCCTTTAAATCCTCTATACCTGTATGAGCTAAATCTATACCTGGAGGTGATGAAACACCTCTTAGTAGTGGAGGCACTGTATTATAACCCATACCAGACTTAGCTTTATTATATATTTGAGCATTCCAAATTTTATCAATTGACTTAGACTGATGATAACATGTGTCTAAAGTTAAATTGACATTTTCATTTTTCTTTTGATGTTTTTCAAGCTCCTTTTGGTATGCTTCATTAACAGCAGTTGTATGTTCTACCTCTCTTCTAAGAAGAATCATATCATCATTATATTTTGACTCATTTGCCTGATAGTGCTCTATTTTCTTTTCTAATACTGCCATGGCTCTCCTAAGATTAGACACAGTATAATTAGCAGTATATAATTCTTGTCTTTCATTAGAATATAAATCATTAAGCCTTTCAACTTCTTTAGCAGCCCTACATGTTTTAGAACAACTATCAAAGTTTTGTACCTCAGAGTCAGAGAAAGCCATGAGAGCAAATTCAGTAGCAACAAGAGCAGCATCAGAATGTTCTTCTTCTTGTTCATCAGCCATGAAACTCCAATCATAGCTCACACCATCAATAGCCAACATTGCCTTTGGTTATTCCACAGTTGGTCCCTTCTTTTGCTTGTACCAAGTAGACCTGTTGTCCTTGGTCTTTGGTCTTCTGCATTCTCTAGAAAAATGTCCAAACTTGTGGCAGTTAAAGCACTCCACTTTCTTCTTATCAAAGCCTGCAGTTTTATCACCATTGATGTGAATAGGCTTGCCAGTCTTCTTGTAGAATTTCCTATCCCTCATGCTAAGAAGAGCTATCTGCCATTTTATATCCATCTCCTCCAAGTCATCTTCATCAATTTGCTCTATGTCTTCATGAGTTAAGACATAGCCATCAACTTGTGTAGATATGAAAGCATAAAAGGTAGGATCTCCAATACTAGCAACCTTCTTCTTTGAACCTGCAATGGTAACATTCACATTACCAGTGAAATCTTTAGAACCAGCAATGGCAACTTCATCATCACTGTCATCTTCAGAATCATCACTGTCAACAAAGGTTGACAACAATGCCAAGCTACTAGAGCTTGTGCCAAGTTTCCCTGCCTTCTTCAACCTTTGCTCAATTAGTTTGAAGTTGTTGTAAAGGTCATTGAGCTTCATTGTTTCTATGTCTGATTTGTTTTCCTAGACAGTAACATTGGTTTGAAACTCTGAAGGCAAACTTCTTAGAAACTTCAAATTGAGGTCTTCCTTTTCTACCTCAATGCCAAGCACAGTCAGTTGTGTAACAATCTTCTGGAGTTTGGTGAAGATGCTATCAAGTGAGTCATTGCTTGAAGCAGAGAAATTTTCATAACTTTGCTTCAATAATGTCTTTTGTGTCTTCTTTATAGCATCATTACCAGCAAACACTGAGCAAATCTCTTCAAACAGTTCCTTTGCAGTTGTGTACTTGCTGAATGCAATGATCTGATCTCTAGGAAGAGTCATCAGCAACAAACTTCTAGCTTTAAGATCATTCTTCCTGCAAGCTTTTTCAACACTAGATTCAGGCACAGAAACTTTCACAACATCTGTGTCACCAACCTTCACAGTACTAGTCACAGGCTTGAAAGAATCACCAGTTTGAATGATCTCCCATAGAGCATAGTCTTGAATGAGAAAATATTTCTCAATCAATATCCTCCACATCTCAAACTCATTTAGTTTGAGCTTAGGTAGCCTTGGTGTAGAAGAGTTTGATTGGTTGTTTTCCATCTCCATTGAATTGAGTGAGTAGGTTAAGCTAATTCCTTGGATCTTCTAAAACAAAATATCAGAACCTTCGCTCTGATACCACTTGATGGATCTAGACACACTCCTTGTGTCAATGATATTTTGTATGATATTATTAAGCACGCGGAATTTACTTAGTAATACTTAGAAGATGAATTATATGGTGTAATGTATGTAAACACAGATTAAACACAAAACTTAAGCTCCAATATTATTGATGAATAATACGAGTGATCTTAGCTTATCACTAGGGTTACACCTTGAAGGCTTTGTGAGTAATACGTAGGTAAATTGACAAGTACCTAAGACAATGACCTAGGACCTCCTTTTATACAACAAGGAGTCCTTTACAAGATAATTATAAAGCTAACATTATAGAATATACACAAGATCTATTCTATACTTATCTAGACGCGTTTAACTAAACAAAAACTGATAGCAGTAGTAACAATGTACTGGCAGTGGGAATACGTTTCCACTGCTAGTGTTAATCTGAGCAGTGTAAACCACAACTATCCGTGGTAATGAATTATTCCCAACAACTTTGTTTTAGAAGCCTTTGACAACAAGCAAATTGGAGAAGATTTCATCATATCTTCGATAGAGATGGTGTATAGGTTTGAACCACGAGTTCCTCTTAAAATTTCCACACCATCAAGTTCTCTAATGAAACAAGTATTTTTTCTGAAGGCCACTTCTAGATTAGAATCACATAATTGACCGACAGAAAATAAGTTATGACCAAGACCTTTGACATAATATACCCTGGAGATTACACTATCACCAACAACATAATCTCTGTAACCCATAATTGCACCGAAATGGTCGTTCCTGAATCTAACAGTCCCGATGAATTTACTCATGAAGTTCATGAGCCGCGACCGGTCTCCAGTCATATGCTTGGAACAGCCTGAGTCCAAGTACCACATAACGATTTGAACGACCTGCAGTTGAACACAGACAAGAATGGATAACTGGATAATTGGGATCCCCATGCAAGAATGGGTTCCATTTGGTTAGTAACAGTGATTGGAACACCCACATCGGAAGTAGAAACAATGGAATCATCAGGGATAGATGCAGTGCTAGTGTACGTATTAGACCTATTCAAAATATGTTCACTTCTTAAAGGAATAGTTCTACCAGTAGGCATCCATTTCCTAATGGGCATTGACTTAGATAATTTAGGGCACAACTCATTAAGACTAAGTTTGCCGCCAGTAGGTATCCACTGATAACCTACATTACTAAATTTTCTTCCTGTGGGTTTCCATTGTTTTCTAGCCTTCTTCCACCATTGCTTTCTAGCCTTGTTAACATGATTGTTGGCATTAACGATTTTAACTGGGTATTTAGCAGAATTAATCAAATCATTCACGCCACATACATGATTAGTAATAGAAACCAAGCAATCATCATTACATGTTTTGTAGATAGTAGCAGAATTCGAATTAATTATAGTACGCTTATAGCTAATACTAGAATCAACACGATTCTTTTTATTCAACTCAAACTTAATGTTCCTAGGGTGGTCTTCTACTCTCTTCCATTGCACACTCTTAGCTTGCGAGGTCCTATCTTGCTTTGTATTGCCTGGAGGCATTGACCCGCTTACTTTTGTGCCACTTATTACTCCTGTAGAGGGAATTATGGGAACATTAGTTGGTTGTGCTACCTTTTGCATTCCTGATCTAGAAGTGCAGGGATCTGAACTACTTGAAGGCACTTTAGAGTTCACTTTCTTAACGCTGGGCATGGAACAAGGCATAATAACTTTATCATTCTTACAAAAGGATCTTGGGCATGTTGCTCTTAAACATTCTAAAAGCTCCTGAGATCGTTTGGCATATAAGCAAGCATACCTAACTTCACTATCAAGTGGTTTATTTATGTGATCTTCTTCTATAATCTTACGAAGGCATTCTAGACTATCCTTAAGATGATAAAAGTAATCATGAAACACAAGTTCATTGTTTCTGAGATGAGGAGGAATATATTTAACAGTGACTGCATACTTAGAACCTGTAGATGCCATTGAGGCAACATTCTCATCCCAAACAAGTGGCATTTTCCCTTTTTCCTGTCTCTTCAAATTCTCAATTTCTTTTTGTAAAGAAGTTATTTTTTCGTTGTTCTTGTCACGAGTGACTTTCATTGAATCATATAACTCTTTAAAGTGTCGTTTAACTTTTTCATTTTCTTCTAGAAAACTCTCATTTTCCTTTTGTAAAACATTAACCAAGTTTTGAAGATGAAAAGTTTGAGAACACTGAGAATCTAAAGGTAGAGGCATTTGGGAGCCATTTTCATTATTTCTTTCGCCCTTCAGTTGTGAGATTTGGGCTCTCATTTTTCTGATCGTGTTACAATGAGCTCGAATTTGTTCATCACGTTTGTTGATTTCAAAAACTGCATCAAACTCTGGAATATCCGAGGATATCATGATGTTTGAGGTTTTAACATTTTCTTTGAGGTGTTGATATTTTAGTTGCAAATTAAGATGCTCAACTTCTAATTTAGAAAAATGTTTTACCACGTTATCATGATCATCATGTTCAATTGTGACAACTCGTAATTTCAGGTCATTTTACAAACTTTAAAAATTTCACTATTCATCTCGGGAATTTACTATTCATCAGTTACTATTCAAAATTTTACTATTCATCATTTTCGAAGTCGATTTGATATATTGAAAGGGTATTTCAAAATTTTACTATTCACGAAACACTATTCATTCCCGGAGAAAATCACTATTCACGAGTCACTATTCATCATTTTTCGTAAACTAGGTTTACGAGTATCAAATATGCGTAACCTGGAGGGTTAAGCTGCGTATTCATGGAATATCATCAAGGATATTTCATATAGACTAGATTTAGTCTACATGTCATCAATAACATCATCATCATATTAGTTCATGCATGGTTTTGTATTTTACATTAAACGTATAATTTCCTATTAAATAAACGCTATCGCGTAATCATTTATTTTGAACGCTTGATCCGACACTTCCAAAAATAATCCTAATATATTTTTATACTCATTTTAAGACTATAAAAATTATATTATTAGTTTACCCGATGTTTTCAATTTATTTTGTATATAAATGGTTATCTATAAATATTGACGACGATTTTCGTAAATACTACTCGATAATTATTATTTCACTAAATTTTTGTAAGAAATGTATTTTTATAATTTTTATGACATCAATATATTTTATTTTGTTCCGTTAAAATTTATTTCTAGCTAACGCTACCCTAAATACTCATTAAAACTCACAAATTACCTAATATACTTACACTTTAATATTTTTTTTCATACAAAAGTCATCCACCCTTTCTCTTTTTATACTTGGTCGACCAAAATGATGACACAACAAGTCATCAAATTGATATTTGCTACTAAAACTAACACCTATCTATATTGTTAGATATTTACATAAAAACACATACAACACACATATTAAAAGGTGAAGTAAGATCAAAATCCTCTCCTCTTCATCACCATATTCGGCCAACATCAAGAGCAAGAAGAAAACATTAATTTTTCATGA
Organism: Chrysanthemum seticuspe; assembly: GCA_019973895.1. Lineage (NCBI taxonomy): Eukaryota > Viridiplantae > Streptophyta > Magnoliopsida > Asterales > Asteraceae > Chrysanthemum > Chrysanthemum seticuspe. Next base: position 98,009,731 of record BPTQ01000005.1, on the reverse strand, counting down.
TCCAAGTGATATTCAAGCTCATGTAGTGATCTAGTATAGGTTTTGAAATAAAAACCTCATGATTTATTTAGGTATATTTGCAACAAAACTCTTCAATCCTTCAAGTAAGTGTTCTAATAATTTTTTTCATAATCTTTCATACTCTTACTTGATGTATTTTTATGTTTCTTCTAGGAAAACATGCATGAATTCCATGATCCATACCGCTTTTATTGGTTTTTAGTACATATAAAGAGTTTTAATTATCCAAATAATAATCCCTTGTAACATATCACTTTTTATGATGTCTAGGAACCCATGACACCCTAAGAAGGTGTATGGTAGGTTTAGATTAGCTTTGGCGTTGGTTTGAAGTGGTTAGAATAAGTTTTACGCGAGAAAAACTCATTTCGACAACTATATATAAGGGTCTGATCTTATTTGGGAAATCTGGAAATTTCTACAGTTTGTAAAATATTTTGGGCTAGATATTTAGAAAATAAACTTTAAAACGAAAACGTGGCCGCTTGAACGGGTTAAAACGGAGTTATAACGAAGAAGTTATGCTATTTTCAAGTTTGACGACGAAAACTATAAATTCAGAAAATTCAGCATATTATTTTAACTTTTTACGAGTCAAAAGTGAGTCTTAAGCGCTAAAAAATGTGTCGACTTATCAAAAATATATTAGTATACTTTAATACGAAGCTAAGGACATATAAAACGTAGAAAACGGACTTGAAACGATTAAATTATACGCGTTTAAATAAAGTTGCCGTAACTATATTATATAAGCAAAACTAATATATTTCTATTAGACAAACATTACGGCCGCGAATGACCATGTTGAGGGTCGTTTTTAACATCGATGGAGTACTTTTTATAAAACGATGTCTCCTAGTAAAAGTAATTCCACCTAGCCTATTTTCCAAAATGTCAAACTGTTCGTCAAACGGAATTGTAACGAGTAAAATACGGTCACTCAAACTTTGCCGAAAACCACCCTTAAACAATATTTTGGACACAAGTACCATACTTTACCTATATTTTTCTCCATGATCGAGACCTCTATGATGAAAATTTAAAAGCTAATACTTTTAGATAATGCTACAAGCTTTCCAAAACCATAGAGTTTGTTTCCTAACACTCGATATTCACTATTTTACGACTAGCTTTTCGAGGTCATTTAGTCACTTTCACAAATTATCAAAGTATATCATTTTGCGATGAAAAGCTATAAATTCTTGATAAATCACTAAACGACTATTGTAGGAGGTTGTTTTAACGTAAATACTTGTTAAGTATTTTATAATATGACGAGATGTCATAAACAATATATTTTGACGATAAACATTATTTTCAAATGTACAAGTGGTATGGATTTCATATGAGTTTGCATGCACGACATTGTTTCATGATTTACATTAGAACATATCATTCATAATAGGTCACGGTCAGAGGTTGCGCCTCATTTCAGTATTGCCATTATATCATCATTATCATTGCAACAGGTGAGTTTTCATAGCCCCGATTTATTCAAGTTTATACTTATTTCAAACCTACGGGGGAAAATACATTGCACATCATTTTTATTACGATACCAAGTATATCAAATTCATTACATTGCTTAAGTTACTTCATTGCCAATTGAATGTCCCCATTTCATAAATCATGAACCGTTAATTCCGGAAGAAGCGAGGGTGAGTGAATAGATCTATTGAGGGTGACTCCTCCATCCGGGTTGGTGGTCCCAACTGGTCAAACGGATGCATTTCATTTCATGTCAGAATTTGAGTTGTTTGGCAAAACACTCTGTTGGGGCGAACATCATGATCAGTCAAGCTTCGGTGTCATGTGCTTATAGCAATTGTAACATTTTTATGTGGCATATTTGTCATACATGGCCTATACTTGTGGTAGTCGTATAAAATGTTTTACATGAACTCTATGAACTCACTCAACCTTTGTGTTGACACTTTTAGAAATGTATTTTCAGGTAACTAAGGCATTCACTTCATGGCATGCATGTGGACATATCATAGATTCGTCGTGACGACGCGTCACACATGGGATTTATGAACATTAAAAACATCGTTTGGCTTGTAACAAACTTAATTCCGCACAAGTTGACTTTCATTTGGGACCTATCTTTTGTAAACTCTGAATGTTTTATTAACTGTGATGCTATGAGAGTCAATCCCCAGGAATTCCATTCCGCTGCAAAACAGGTAATTTGGGGGTGTGACATCAATTTTCTCATGCAATTTAGAATTTGTTTTTTCAAGATCAATGACACGATCGTGGGAGACTTTAAGAGCAACAGATAATTCATGAAATTGAGAAGCATTAATAGAACAATTCGTAGCAGTATAGAACACATCTTGAGTAATACATTCAGAAATTAAATTCTCATTCAATGTATGCAGATTTTTCCTCTCAATCTCATAATATTTTAATTCTCGCTCATAATCACTGACTTCAATTTCCATTTCATTAAACATCTTTTTCATGTCTTTCACTTCAGTGTCAATGGCCATTTGTAAAGATTCAAATTGTCCTTTTAGTTGCTTAAAGAAAGGCATGACTTCAGTTAAATAGCATTCTTTAGTTAGCTCAAAACCCCTTTCCCCTTCTGTAATCCCAGTTGGTGTGATTCTCTTTTTACACGTTTTTTCAAAATCCCCAAACAGTTGATATACTACATAAAGACTGACTAGAGTTTTGCTTTGTGTAGGAAGAGTTTTGGGCACTAAATGCATGGGTGTATTGGGAGGATACACAGTAGCTGGAAGCATTCTCCTAAAAGGGGGATTCTGTTCAATAAAATCATCAGCTTTTTGCTTGTCCATATCCTTTTTCCAGAACACTTGTTCAGGGGTCAGTTGTGTTTGACGTCTAAACTTGTTAAAGGCAATCCAATTTTCCTTAGCATAGTTAGGTGTTTTAAAACTGATGTTGTTTTTCATGCATGAGGGGCTCTTAAGTTTTTCATCCAATTTCTTGCTAGTGACTTCTTCTAATTGCTTATCTTCCTCAGTGCACTCTTCGCAACTAGGTTTTTGTCTAGGATTAAGGATTTCATTGCCATCATAGATTACCTTCTGTGCATCTCTAGCTTTCTTACAAGCCTCAGGGTTAGGTTCATCAACTAGTGCAACACTATGTTTGTCACTTAGAACTCTATGCTTAGTGATCATGTGAGCAGTCTGAATGGTGTTTCCCTGTACGTACAATTTTTTTTCAAGTTTGTTCTTCAAGGTTTTTAGGTTGGAAAATTCATTTAAAAGTTTTGATTCCTTAGCATTAAATTCTTGCTTAAGCACTTTCACATTTTCTTGAAGTTATTGTTTTTGCTTAGCAGTTTTATTAAGCTTTCCTTTTTAAGGAATCTAGCTCTTGTTTTAATATTTCTTCCCTAAAATTATTTTTTCTAATAATTGTAATCATTTGGTCATCCATTTCTGCTCACGGGTAGTTAACTCAAACTTAGCACGTTGTTCATAAATAGCAACTAGTTCTTTATAGGCATTCAGTTCAGAGATAACAGAATCATCAGGGACACTTGTAGTGTATTCATCAAAAACATAGTCATCATTGACTGCAGAAGATGCATCACTTGGTACAATCTCACTTTCACTTTGTATCACATATTGATCATATGGGACAACATTACTATTACCCACATTATCAATATCTGATTCATAAGTTTCATGAGATTGTACTTCGTAATGTATCTTTTGCTCATCAACTTCATCATATAGTTTTAGTACCTCTGAAATTATTGAATCTTTGGATGGACCAGCCTGTTGTGGTGATGAGACCTTTGGAGAGACCATTGGTGAAATGCAAGCCATGAAGATCGTCTGGGCAGTAGGTTCATCATCTACATCAGAGTCAAATGCATCACAGTTAGTAACTTGAAAGGCATTTTGATGATTGTAACCTATTTCCTAAATTGGCTACTCATCCACATCTGCATCATTTGTTTTGGCATTTCCCTCAGAAAGAAACAACAACTCTTCTTCATTCAAAACCGCTCCATTGTCCTGGGCTTGTACCAGCAGCATCTTGTCCCTGAAATACTCTGCATTTTGAGGGTGTTTTGGAGATGTGCAGTTGCTTGCAATATGTCCTTCACCACCACCGTTTTAGCACTTGATTGGCTTTCCTTGTCCTTGATTTGCATTCCTTCCACGATTCTGGTTAGCCACATACCCTCCTCATGCTCCAATCATCCCTTGTTCATACCGTCTTCCTTGCGCATGGCACCACTACCTTTCCATCTCTGACAGTAGCTTGATTGTGTGGATTAGATGTTGTTATGAGATTATTGTTGGTGTGTGGAGTGGAATTCAGATTTTGATTAACCATGAGAGATAATTGATTGATGAAGTTTTCCATGAGTGTGTTTGGATCTGGAGGCTTATATGCTGGATCTGGAATGAGCTTGTAGTTACCATTACCCGTTGGTATGACTTGAGAAGCTTTGGTGGTTATACCTACATTTGTGTAGAATGCAGTTGACTCATTTGATGAGCTTGCCTCTCCCTGATTAGATTTGAACTTTTCAAGAATCATTCGTTCAAACATAGCATGTCTCTCATTCTAAAGCAGGAACGCATACAATTGCTCATAGTTAGTGTTCCTCAAACCTTTAGTTAACTTGACAGAAGTGACAAATTTGTGTCATTCGTGATTCATGTTGTTCACAAACTTTGAATTTAGCTGAATATTTGGCATAGTCATTTTGATATTACTCATGTCATTTACAAGCTTGTGGAACCTCACGTAATATTCAGTGACATTTTCCCCTGGTATCATCTTAAAGTGCTCAAAGTCATCATACATTTGTGATTCTCTGTCTTCTTTGGTTAATTCAGAACCAGAGAGAAGCATCTTGACGTTGTCCCAAACTGCCTTGGCTTCAGTGTTGTGATTGATTAACTTGTAGATGTCTTTTGGAAGACCCTGAAGTATAATGTTTGAAGCCCTGATATCAGCATCGTATCTCTTTTTCTCCTTATCACTGAGCTCATCATACATCTTTGGTCTATCCAAACCTAAGATCACTGTACCATCCACAACAGTTTCAAGTGTGTCTCTGGTAGTTTCAATCTGATAAGGTCCTTCATCAATTGATTTGAGAATGTTAACCCCATTCTCCTTTCCCAAACAATACAACCTAATTCATTGAGCCCATGAGTCATAGTTAGTTCTGTCAAGCATGGGTGGACGGGTATCTGATCCAGCTGCTTGAACGTCCTCAGCTATAGAAGAGATGATTGTAGGTACGTTGGTAGACATGATTACAGATTTTCACGGGATTTCATAACTCTATGATTAAACCGGGAAATAGATTCTTTCACTGGATTTTACTAAATCAAGAGAAAACCGTATCAGAAACAATAATTAACCAAGTCGCTTTAAATCTTGAAGACAAGTCGCTAAGTCACCAAGTCGCTAAGTATACAACTCGCTTTAGTGGACAAGTCGCTAGGCTCACAAGTTTCTAGAGTGACAACTCGCTAGAAGCACAAGTCGCTAGTGACACAAGTCGCTAGACACATGTCGCTAAAGTAACAACTCGCTAAGTGGGCAAGTCACTAAAGAACAACTCGCTAGACAGAACAGTACAACCACTACTTTGTACTATTTGTCGCTTTGTCTCAAAAGACAAGTCGCTAGAGCACAAGTCGCTTCCCACAACAAAGTCAAGTCGCTGAAGATCGTAAAGACAAGTCGCTACGTTGATAAGTCGCTAGCCGAAATAGTACAACTACTACTTTGTACTATTTGTCGCTTTATCTCAAAAGACAAGTCACTAGTGCTCAAGTCGCTACCACAACAATGAAAAGTCGCTGAATAATATAGATACAAGTCGCTACTTAGAACAATATTCCGAGACTCAAGTCGCTAGCTAGAAAAGTTCAAAAAAAACACTTTTCAATCCAAAACTAACCCAACCACACTGATTCAAGCCTTCTAAATCAACACCCAAGCACTTACAATGATTCTAAACACAAAAGTACACTCAAAATCTAAACTTTAACACTAGAAATGATCCAAATGATCCAAATACCACTTAACTTTTTCAAACCTAAAAACCATATAAAACCACTAGAAATCCAAGAACATGTAAGAGGGATGATCAAACCATGGCTCTTGATACCATTTGTAACATATTGGATTTCACAAACACATCAAACCATGATACAAAGTGGCGTATGACTATATGTTTTAGAGAGAGAAAGGTTAGAGGTTTAGGGAACTTAGTGAGAGAAATTGAAATTCTATTATGAGCTCCAACCCTCTACCTTGGGAGGTAGAGGGTATTTATAGTTCCTTACATAAAACGCCACCTACGGGCTGTGAATCAGGCATACAGTGGGTAAAGACCCGTCCATCCTTCACGGTGTTACTTAACTAACTACTAACTATCATTAAATAACAACGACTACGAGCTTTCTAACGATTACATACACTTGAGGTGACCGACACTTTAACAACTGGATTTTCCAAATCCTAACATAAGACATGGGATGTATAAATGGTGTAAAATCAAAAATCAAACAGGTAGTCTAAATCCATAAACAAGTCATCACCACTTACCGTCCGCCCAAAGTTCAAGCTTTGAAGTCAAGAAACCGGATCATGAAATGTAAGGTAGATGTGGCATTAGAGGACGTCGTGATGGGCACACTACCTTTTCTCTAACTGTTGGCAAATGAACAAACTCTAAACATCGAATGTGACCGAGGTGGCCTCCTCGATACTAAATCTATAAAGCTCATACAATAGTGCTTATAACAATGCACTTTACAATAACATAACAACTATAATAATAATGATTTTTTATTTATTTATTTATTGTTATTTTTTTATTTATTTATTTTTTTTTCGAATCATCATCATTTTTTTTCAACACAACACTAATAACATAACATAATATCTCCCCACTTGAGATGAACAATGGGAATCCGGGGGGTCTTCAATGATCTTCAGGAATGTTGTCGATGAAAGCGTGATTTCCAAACATTTCCACTCGAACCTTGAACTTAGGCAAATGATGACTTCCCAATCACAAATAAAGACTACAGGGTAGGCTAAGGTGTATAGGTATGACTAAACAATATATCGGGTTATCAAAATGAAAGGGATGGCTCAGAATTGTGTAACTAGGGGTATCTTGCACTAAAGGTGAGTGCAACAAAAGGGTTTCACATGGGGCTCCAGAAGTCGAGGTGACTAATCGTTAGACACACAATGGTAGGCTGTTTGGGTGATAATCCTATAATATTGCCTTCTAAAATTGAAAAGTCCAAATACATCGAGCTAACTCAACATACCTCGTCTATGGCCTCGAAATGATGCAAAGGTCAAGTTCTAAATTTTACAAGCTACCGGCACACTCATAATTTGGTAGATTTGGGGTAAAATATTAGAAACGGATAAGGCTGATCTCACCATATAATATCAAGGGTTGTATGTGCTCGGCTAAGGTCTACTCTAGTTAGGTTAAGAAAAAAATGTCAAAAGTTTTAAAAATGGCATAATTTTTCAAAATAAACTAGAAAAACGAGGGCAAAATAATGTTCAAGAGATAATTCTACTCCCGTCCCCCCACTTGAATTGTACAAAGTCCCTTTTGTACTAAGCATGAAATAAAGGTGAAGAGAAAAGTAGAATTAGAGCGAGAACTTCCCTGAAATTTGCTCCATAAAGAAGGAAGGCTCGCGAAATGAGACGTGCCTTCGTATAAGTGTCATGAACAAACTTCAATCCCTGAAATCACCATACCGACAAGCATAATTGTAAAAAGAAAAAATGAAAAATGAAAAAAAATAAACCTAACTCACTTTCGTAGGAATCACGGTTGCATTTAGCATATGCAACAAGCCTTTTAAACCACTTGGTGTCCCAAGTGGACGAGTGAAGTCTCGTGAGGGTTTACAGGGAAAACACCCACAAAGTTCATTTAAAATACTAATACAAGGTTATTGTATTTTAAAATGAAAGAATTAAAGCAGAGGAAGGTTACGTCGTAACTCTTTTGAGGGAGTTACGCCGTAACCGGCAAAACCTGACATAAGCTGCAAAGCAAGTGGTTACGGCGTAACCACTGAGATGGTATTACGCCGTAATTGGTAGTGTGTCAAGAATTATGCTGCTAAAAGGTTGGTTACGGTGTAATCACCAAGATGAGTTACGCCGTAACTCTGTTCAGATCAGCAAACTGCAGCAGAAATTACTTCCTCGTTTCCTGCAAAAATAGTTAGAAAACATAAAACCCTACAGAATAGGAAATAAAAAAAAAGAAAGGGATAATTCGGGTTGTCTCCCGAAAGAGCACTTTTCTTTATTTACGAGTCTTTAAGTTAGACTCGGAGCCGCGGGGCTTCTATGGGGGCCTTTGGACTTCCCCGACCTCTTCAATGTCTTTCATCAAGTTGTCCCTCATCCATGAGACATTCGTAGCAGTTTGGTCGTATTCATTTACACCCATTTTCCGAACCTTGCAAAATTTTTTGTCCGGTCCCAGGTGATATCTGGTGAATATGAATCTTTCGGTGACAATAGGTGGTGGTTTTCTATATTGGATCCCAAGCGACTTGCATCTTCTTTGCGCATACTCCGCATTTTCAAGGTCAGTCATATTTACCTTGTATTGTGGCTCATTGTCAACGGTTCCTTTAATGCAGTAGTCTTTAGTTTCAACTAAGTTATCCACAATCCCATAATTGCAATCTCCCCCCGTGTCTGTCTGGTCATCAACTGTTGAGTTACCAGTATCGCGAAGAGTCTCATGATTATCTTCATTCCAGCAGTCCTTCCAAATTTTGTTCTTAGTGGACGTGCCCACTTTTCCATACTTAATTTTCACCCAATCGTTAAATCTTAATCTGCCTGTCCATTGTACATCAGTTCGTTTATGGTCAGTTGCTGAATTCCAAAGAAACTCGTCGTCTCCAATTCTATTGATATTACTACCCCCATTACAGTTGCCATCGTAAGGATTACACGAAGCCCAAGAATCCCCATCATCGGTTTTAATCATTTCGCACCAATGCTTTTGACCAATGATCCCTTGGCCAGTGGTTGCTGTATTGTGATCATTCTCTATTGGTATTACTACCCCCATTACAGTTTCCATCGTAAGGATTACACGAAGCCCAAAAATCCCCATCATCGATTTTAATCATTTCGCACCAATGCTTTTGACCAATGATCCCTTGACCAGTGGTTGTTGTATTGTGATCATTCTCATTGGGTTTGCTGAGACAAGATTCAGCCCATATTTTTTTTTATCATCATTGGTAACCTCTCCATATTTAATTCGTATCCAAACTTCGAATGTTATTTCCTTGTCATTGGTTGAGGACCATAGGTATTTGTTGTTTTTTGTTATTTCCTTGTCGTGTCCCCCGTCACAGACGTCTGAGTAGGGGTTGCATGAAGCCCAAAAATCAAATCCTTTATCGTGGTCAATAGGGATGGACTTGCACCAATGATATTTTAATTTAGGGAAGTGCTTGTAATCTACTTTCTGAACTTCGTGCCAAATTTTTCCAGACTCATTTTTCGTATCCTTCGATGTGTTATTGCGTTGTATTCTTCCTTTGTTGAACTCCTTGGATTTTCTGCCCTGCATGTCATGATTATTAGAAGCATAGTGCTTGTGTGCAATGGTAGGAGGAATAGTTTTGCTTTTTCCTTTCTTGATAACACAAACAGTTTCGACAAGGTGACATTTTCCAACGGCATCCATATTTTGTGTAAGCTTTCTATCGTATATTTTTAAAGTGATGATTTTTTCAAAAACAATAATCTTAGCACGAGCAGTATCTAGAAGGGGTCTTCCCAAAATCAAAGGAATGTCGAGGTCTTCTTCCATGTCTAAAATGACAAACTCTACAGGAAGGGTGAAATTATTAATTTTGATAAGCACATTCTCAACTATTCCTCTAGGTATGTTCACCGTTCTATCAGTCATTTCAATGGTCATGCAAAGGGGTTTGATGGGGCCGAGATTCAATCTTTTACACATTGAGAATGGCATGATATTAATACTAGCCCCTAAATCAGCTAAAGCATTTATATTGTGTAAATTTTTAATAGAGCAAAGGAGAATGAAACTTCCTGGTTCCTTTTCCTTGAGAGGGATTTGATTCAGTATGACTGCAGAGCATCTGGCATTTAATTTTACTTCGTTTCCTATAGCTGCTTCGACATCTGTTTGTAATTCAACCTTTGGCAGGCTTGTCTTGTTTCTTATTGCTTCATCTTGTTTTTGAAATCCGGGGAGCTCCTCTTGATCGTATCTGAAAGGGGTATAGAGGGGTTTTCCCTTGCTGGAGTAAATGGCATTACAGGAGCTATCATTGAATGAATTGTCTTGATCAACATCATTTTTCACAATCAATCCTTTGCTGTTCTCCATATTCTTATTTTGTTTTAGGAGAGCGGTTCTAGTGTCACGGAATTTCAGGAACAATGCGTTCCTGTCGGCTTGCCGCTTATCATCTTCCTTAAGATATTTTTTAATTGATTCTTCGAGCGAAAGATTTCTAGCCTTGAATGAATCTTGATAAAAAGATTTCCCTTCTCCATACATAACCTTCTCGACTCGGGGTTTTACAGGGAAATCTCCGGCTTGGTCCCAATCTTCACTTCTATTGCATCCAATCCGAATAGCATGAACATTTTCCCTGAGCTTCTTCGTATCTCTTCCGAGGTTTTCCAATTTGCTAAAAATGGAAGCAATGCTTATTGACCCTGTCTTAAAGCTTTGGTAGCTCCCCCCATCATGCCATTTTTTAGAGTGATCAGCCATTTTTTGAATGGCTTCAATTGCAAGAGTAGGAGTCATGTTCGGGATTGGTCCTTTATAGTCCAACATTTGTCTTGTAGTTACATTAATTCCTTTGTAGAAGATGTTGACCTTCTGCTGGTTGTTCAGATCATTTGTAGGACACTTGTAAAGGAGATCGTTGTATCTATCACAGGCTTGATACAACGTTTCGTCGACCTCTTGCTTAAAATTGTGGATCTCCAAAAGCTGGTTAGAAATCTTCGATGGCGGACAATACCTCTGAATAAAGTGCTTCTTGAGTAGATCCCAAGTATTAATTGCCCCGGCGGGTAATCTTTCGATCCATCTTCTGGCAGCTCCAATAATAGCATCATGAGACACGCCCGGAATGTTGAAAAGGCTAGCGATGTATAGGACATTTTCAACGTGCTCATATGCATCTTCGTCCCTGTTTCCTGAAAAAGGGTTACAACGAAGCTCCCTCATAAATTGGCCTTTGATTTTTAAATGGACGTCTGCTCCAATTGCCGTACTTACGAGACCCGACCCTTGTGTTGCTCTTGTCAACACCAAATATTCCTCAAGAGTGAGGTAATCAATGTTAACAACTTCCATGGTACCTGAAAACTTGAAATAAGATCGTGAGAAAAGTTTTAAAACGAAATAAAAGACTTAATATCAATCCTAATATAACTCCCCGGCAGCAGCGCCAAAAACTTGATGCAGGTTTTACTGACCAGGTTTTAATATTTATAATTACTCGTTATACCTATGGTCTACCCTAATGCACTAACGGCAGTGTACCCAGTCGTGTGTAGTGTAGTAATCGGTAAAGCCGAGGTCGTCCCAAGAGCTATGTGTGTTGGATTATTACTAAGTCTAGGTGTCACAGATTAAAATAATGGTTTTGATAGGGAATTAATTAATTAAACTACTAAAGCAGAATAAAATAAAGCAGATAAATGGCTAAGAGAAATCAATAGAGGAGAGTGGTGCTAACCTAGTTAATCCTCATAGCTAGTTATGTCTATGTCTACTTAATTCCAATTACTTCAGGTAGGGTAAAAGTCGAGAGGACAACATTTGGTCAATTCGCCCTAACCTATTAGCAAAGATGCCACCACAGGAGAAATCAGGCGCACCGTCATAAGTCATGTTGTATCTGGTCCCCTAAGCCAAGTCATTAAGTACCGCTACTTGCTAGATTTATAATAGTGAATGCCCGGCCGTTAGGAACTTAGACACGCACCCCCTAATTCTTAAGTTCATCCAAACGATAGTTGATCAGTTGGACAAATCGCACAAGTAGAAAGGGTCGTTAGTTGGTCATATCCATCTCAGTCCGCTCACCTAGGGTCAGGTGGTCATATCTCCTAGGCAATTGGCCTCTATCGCCATTCAAAACTACCGAACCAAGGGTGGCTACCAATTAACTATGCATGCATACACTTCGAAATAATTATACGGAAGTAAAGTAAACGCAAACAAAACAATTAAGGAATCATAACTAGGCCAGCACCAAGAGGTGATTAGCCGCTCATATTAATCATGCAAACCAATTCAATATTCAAAGGTACGAAATACATGAATTGAAAGTAAAATAAATATAAAACGCTAATGCTTATTGTAGCGGAGTGATTTCTCCCTTGGAGACAGCTCCGTATGCTCCTCTAGACCTGCCTTGAGCTTTTTCCCACGTTCGCTTTGTGTGGAATGGAATGATTAGAAATGCTGGAATTCGTGGGGTATTTATAGGCCAGATCTGGGTTACGGCGTAACCAATATAGGAGTTACACCGTAACCTTTTATTTCTTCGAATAATGCACTAGATCTGCTGGTTATGGCGTAACCTTATGAGTGGTTACGCCGTAGTCTTCAATAAACTCAGTTACGTCGTAAGAGATGCAGTAGTTATGGCGTAAGTATCCACGGCGTGGAACCTCATTTGACCTAATGTAGTTACATCGTAACCTTTGGGAAGAGTTACGCCGTAACCTTATGATAAGTTGGTTTTCTTAGTCACGCAATAGTTACGGCGTAACTTCTTCAAAATATCATACTATGATAAATATTTAGATAATTTCTCCAGTTCCGCGTCTCTTTAGCTCCAATGCTCGTAATTTACCTGAAAGTGGAAAACAATGGAAAACAAGCATAAATCCATATAAATGATATAAATTACAAGCATTATCGGGGGAAATTGACACTTAATATTCAGGACTATTTGATGTTATCAAGTTTCCATTTTGGTTACGTAAAGCATGATATTTGGAAAGAAACTTGAAGACACTCCCCATTGACTTTGAATACATTGAAATTTGTTGGGAATAATAATAACAGTTACCACTGATATGCTTGTGGAAGACACTGCTGAAGAATGCACTAGCAGTGGAAACACATTACCACTGCTAGTACATATTATTACCACTGCTATTAGGATAATTGTTATGTAATCGTATATAGATAAGTATAGAAAAGATCTTGTGTATATTCTATATAGTTAGCATTATACTTATCTTGTAAAGGACTCCTTGTGCTATAAAAGGAGATCCTATCCTAGGTCATTGTTCTTGGTACGTATGCTTCAAGGTGTAACCCTAGTGATAAGCAAGATCACTCGTATTATTCTTAATAATATTGAAGCTTTGTGTTATATTGTTCTCACCTACAATACATCTTACAATCCATAATCTGAGTATTACTAAGTATATTCCGTGTACTTATTAATAAAAATACAAGTATCACTAACACAAGGTGTGTGCTTAGATCTATCAAGTGGTATCCGAGCTTTGGTTCTAATACTTTGATTCAGAAGATCTAAGGAATAAGCTTAACCTACTTACTCAAATCAATGGAGATGGAAAACCAGTCCAACTCTGCTCCAAGGCTTTCTCATAAAATACTATGCTCTATTGGAGATCATTTTAACTGGTAATTCCTTCAAGTCTTAGAAGAAGACTGAGAAAGTTGGTGACACAGAAGTTGTAACAGTTTCTGTACCTGAAACTAATGATGAAAGAGCAAAGAAGAAGAATGACCTGAAGGCCATAAGTTTGTTACTAATGAATCTTCCTAAAGACCAGATCATTGCTTTCAGCAAATTCGATACAACAAAAGAACTTTTTGAAGAGATTTGCTCAGTTTTTGGTGGCAATGATGCTACGAAGAAGACTCAAAAGACATTTTTGAAGCAAAGTTATGAAAACTTCTCTGCTTCAAGCAATGACTCACTTGAGAGCATCTTCACCAAACTCCAGTAGATTGTCACACAACTGACTGTGTTTGGAATTGAGGTAGAAAAGGAAGACCACAATTTGAAGTTTCTAAGAAGTTTTCCTGCTGAGTTTCATACTAATGTTACAGTCTGGGAAAATAAACCAGAGATTGAAACAATGAAGCTAAATGATCTTTACAACAACTTCAAACTTATTGAACAAAGATTGAAGAAGGCAGGGAAACTTGGTACAAGCTCTAGCAGCTTGGCATTATTGTCAACCTTTGTTGACAGTGATGATTCTGAAGATGACAATGATGATGATTTTGCCACTGCTGGTTCTACAGTTTCCACTGGTAATGCTAGTGTTACCACTGCAGGTTCAAAGAAGAAGGTTGTTGGTATTGGAGATCCTACCTTTTATGCTTTTATCTCCACTCAAGTTAATGGCTCTATATTAACTGATGAAGACATATAGCAAACTGATAATGATGACTTGGAGGAGATGGACATAAAGTGGCAAATAGCTCTTCTTAGCATGAGGGCTAGGAAATTCTACAAGAAGACTGGCAAGCCAATTCACATCAATGGTAATGAAACTGCAGGGTTGGATAAAAAGAAAGTAGAGTGTTTCAACTGTCACAAGTTGGGGAATTTTGCTAGAGAATGCAGAAGACCAAGGAAGCAGGACAACAGGTCTACTTGGTACAAGAAAAAGAAAGAACCAATTGTGGAAGAACCAAAGGCAATGCTGGCAATTGATGGTGTGAGCTATGATTGGAGTTTCATGGCTGATGGACAAGAGGAACAACCTTCAGATGTTGTTCTTGTGTCTACAGAACATGCTCTCATGGCTTTCTCTGACTCTGAGTTTCAAAACTTTAAAAGTTGTTCTAAAACATGTAGGGCTTCTAATGAATGTGAAAGGCTTAATGAAGAATACGATAATAAAAGAACAAAGTTGTTTGCTGCTAATTATACTGTGTCAAACCTTAGAAGAGGCATATATGTATTAGAGAAACAACTAGAGCATTATAGAGAAAATGAGTCAAAATTTAATGATGATATGATTATTCTTAGAAGAGAGTTAGATCATAAGATAGTTGTGAATGAGGCACTAAAAGAAGAGCTTGAAAGACTTAAAAAGATAAATGAGAATGTCAATTTAATTGTTGACACTTGTTATTATCAGTCTAAGTCAATTGATAAAATTTGCAATGCTCAATTTACTAGTAAAGTTAAGTCTGGTATGAGTTACAACACATTGCCTCCACCACTAAGAGGTGTTCCAGCACCTCCTGCATAGATTTAGCTCATACAGGCCTAGAAGACTTTCAGGAACCTAATTGTGAATATGGTCCTCCCAAATCTGTGAAACGTGAGGAAAAGGTTAAGCATGAATCTGATGTTTTTGAAAGTACAAATGACTCATCTGTTGTAGATGAGAATGTTAAAAATAATGAAGAGGCTTCTATCCCACAAGTTGTAAATACTGTTACAGAGGAACCTAGGAAACAAGCTAATAAACCTAGATCAACTCTAAGGTATGCTGAGATGTATAGGAACAAGTCATCAGCTCCTAGGGGTAACTAGAGGAGTTGGAATCATGTGAAATCTCAACAACTAGGTAGTGATTTTGTGATGTACAATAAAGCATGTTATATCTGTGGTAGCTTTAATCATTTACATGCCAATTATGACTATCATGTTGGGAGAAGGGAAGTTCATGGGAATAAAAGGGTGGAGTCTAACAGGTTTCAAAATAAAATACACCCTAATTCACACAGCAAAATGATCCCAAGAGCAGTTCAACTAAGAAGTGGTCTTAAAACTTTTGCCACTGCTAAAACTGTTAACACTGCTCACCCCAAAACACCTGTTACAAGTGCAAAATCCAAAACAACTATTGCAAAATCTGCACAAACAAGGAAAAGGTCTTTTTCTGATAAAAGGGTTCAATATAACCAACAGTGGGTACCTAAAACTAATTCAGCAGTTACCACTGCTCAGTCAAAAGTTCCCACTGCAAGGGTTGTAAACAAGAAAAGGGGTAACATGGGAAATGTTGTGAAGGCCTCAGCATGTTGGGAATGGAAACCTATAGGAATTACCTCAACAACCAATCCCAATGGTGTATCAATGACCTTTGATAAATTTAACTATATTGATACACGAGGCAGATCCAAGTCAATCATGGCTTGGGTCTCCAAAGGAAACTAACTTCTTTCTTTGATGCAGGTTTTACTGACCAGGTCTTAAATTTATAGTGTCTCGCAATACCTATGATCTACCCTAATGCACTAAGGGGCAGTGTACCCGGTCATCTGTAGTGTAGAAAATGGTAAAGCTGAGGTCGTCCCAAGAGCTATGTGTGTTGGATTATTACTAAGTCTAGTGTCACAGAATAATAATGGTTTCGATAGGGATTTAATTAATTAAACTACTAATGCAGAAGAAAATAAATGAAAGAAGATAAATGGTAAAGAGAAATCAATAGAGAGAAGTGGTGCTAACCTAGTTAATCATCCTAGCTAGTTATGTCTACGTCTACTTACTTCCAATTACTTCAGGTGGGGTCAAATTCGAGAGGAAAACATTTGGTCAATTCGCCCTAACCTATCAGCAAAGATGCCACCACAGGAGAAATCAGGCGCACCATCATAGGTCCTGTTGTTCCTGGTCCCCTAAGCCAAGTCATTAAGTACTCCTACATGTTAGATTCAAAATAGTGAATGCCCGACCGTTAGGAACTTAGACACTACACCCGCCAGTTCTTAAGTTCTTCCAAACGATAGGTGATCAGTTGGTCAAATCGCAGAAGTAGAAAGGGTCGTCAGTTGGTCATATCTTACCCTTCCCGTCTCAGTCCGCTCACCTAGGGTCAGTTGGTCATATCTCCTAGGCAATTGGCCTCTACCGCCATTCAAAACTACCGAATCAAGGGTGACTACCAAAGAACTATGCATGCATACATTTAGAAATAATTGCACGGAAGTAAAGGTAAACGTAAACAAAACAATTAAGGAATCATAACTAGGCTAGCACCAAAAGGTGCTTAGCCGCTCATATTAATCATGCAAATCAATTCAATATTCAAAGGTACGAAATACATGAATTGAAAGTAAAAGAAATATAAAACGCTAATGCTTATCGTAATGGAGTGACTTCTCCCTTGGAAACAGCTCTGTATGCTCCCCAAGACCTGCCTTGAGCTTTTTCCTACATTCTCAGAGAGTTGTGTGTGGAATGGGATGATTAGAAATGTTGGAATTCGTGGGGTATTTATAGGCCAGATCTGGGTTACGGCGTAACCAATATAGGAGTTACGCCGTAACCTTCTATTCCTTCGTAAAATGCACTAGATCTGCTGGTTACGGCGTAACCTTATGAGTGGTTACGCCATAGTCTTCAATAATTTCGGTTAAGTCGTAAGTGATGCAGCAGTTACGGCGTGAGTATCAGCGGCGTGGAACCTCTTTTGACCTAATGTAGTTACGTCGTAACCTCTGGAAGGAGTTACGCTATAATCTTCTGATATGTTGGCATACTAAGTCACGCAATAGTTACGGCGTAATGTGAGAGACGAGTTACGCTATAACTTCTTCAAAATAGCATACTGTGATGAATCTTTAGATATGTTTCCATTTCCGCGTCTCTTTAGCTCCAATGCTCGTAATTTACCTGAAAGTGGAAAACAATGGAAAACACGCGTAAATCCATATAAATAACGAGCATTATCGGGGGAAATTGACACTTAATATTCAGGACTATTTGATGTTATCAAATATCCCCCCACTTGAACTCTACTTGCCCTCAAGTAGACCTTATTAGATAGATTCCTAAAAAGATATCTCCCATAACCTGGAAAATATGAGTTTAGAAATCCCTTATGCTAGAATAAACCAAAGCTGAACACCGCACGAAAGGGGAACAAACACTCAAATCTCTCAACTATTCTAAGTGTCAATTTCGGGATGACCACTCAATCGCACAGTCATAGCATGTATTCTATCATAAGTTTGGCGGTTACACAAATCTCCACCACTAGAGTTAAGGGCTAAACAATTATCGAAGGCAATATGGGTAGACACGACAAAGGTTAAGGGGTGACTCGTCATTACTAACATGTCATGGCGAAGTGGACAAAATCAATGATACATGACCAAATCCATGGCCAAGACACCAAAGATTGCTCGCTGCATCACCTAGACACGCTTCATGACTAAAAGGGTAGGATAAGACATGGGATATATAATTGGTGTAAAATAAAAAACAAGCAGGTAGTCTAAACCTATAACCATGTCATCACCACTTACCGTCCGCCCAAAGTTCAAGCTTAGAAGCCAAGAAACCTGATCATGAAATGCAAGACAGATGTGTCATTAGAGGACGTCATGATGGGCACACTACCTTTTCTCCAACTGTTGGCATAACTACCAACCCCAATCTTCAAATGTGACCGAGGTGGCCTCCTCGATACTAAATCCATTAAGCTCATACAATAGTGCTTATAACAATGCACTTTACAATAACATAATCATAACAATATATATATATATATATATATATATATATATATATATATATATATACATATATATATATATATATATATATATATATATATACATATATATATATATACATATATATATATATATATATATATATATATATATATATATATATATATACATATATATATATATATATATATATATATATATATATATATATATATATATATATATATATATATATATATATACTAGCTTTCAAGACCCGCCCGATGGGCGGGCATGACTTATAATTATCGTTGGAAGGTATTAGTTATCAAAAAATAATATATAAGGATATAGTTGAGGATCAACAATTACTGAACTGTTAGAAGGTTTAAATTTATTGTTTAGAAGATAGAATATTAGTTAAATTATAATTCAAAATAAAAATTACTTATAAGAGAACTTACTTGTTTTTGTATCGTTGGAAGGTATTAGTTAATGGAGAAGAATATAGAAACGTGTGAATTTGTCTTTTTAATTCATTAAGAATGAAGAATACTTGTGGGTTAACAATTATTGTAATGTTTAAGGTATTTATATTTTTTTGGTGAGATAGTATACGATTTTTAGAGACAGCGACCGACCACTGAAGAAATATTTGCGAAAATGTTTTACATTTTCTTATGTTAATAGTCATTGAAAAACACACCGCGACAGTAAAATTACATTTTAAACATACTTTGTAGGTGAGCAAGCCTTATGAATATATTTAAAAAAATGTAAGTTAACGAAAATAAGTTATAAACATACCAAATTATTTTATTGCATTAAGAACGAAAAAAAACAAACGTTTATCAAATATGAGAAAAACCTTGACATCTGTTTTATGAGGAAAGGGTATTAATCACTTGATGCAAGCCTTACTTTATATTTTCCTTTTTGAAATAAATAGGTTAAAATAAGATATAAACATACCAATTTTTTAATTGAAAGCATTAACAATGAAATAAATGAACGTTAACAATTATAGAATAATTAAAATATACAAAGTTCTTTGCAACAACATAGTGGCAAAGCCTGCCCGATGGCCTGGTTAGACTTAATATCACGCAACCAAATCTTCATCAGCTAGAAGTTTTAATAGAAACAAACAGTTGTCTATTACAGTTATAACTTTCAGGAAACAAACTATTGTCTTACAAGATGTGAAAGCAAATGAAGATGATATCGAGTCATATAGAGTTAAATTATGGACAGTAAAAAAACTCTCATCATATTTTTAAAGTTTTTCTTGTCGAATCTTAATACACAACATTCATTAATAATGCAGCCAATACGCTGACAGAAGCACCAATTTTATGGCTACTGCAATTTGTGATCAAGTACATTCCTCTCCACCGTTGCACCTATGGTCGAAGGCTATGACACATATTTCTTGATCCTCTGTAGCATCCTATTTCACCTTCTTTTATCTTTATGAGAGTGGTGATACATTCACTTTGTTTATTTACCACCTTTTTAAGACCCTAGTATGAGAAGCTCAAAATTTATCCACATGGGGTAGCAAGGGCAATGATGAGTGGAAGGTTAGTGAGGGCTGCCTTACATATTAGGCTGTTACAGCTCACAGTAACATTTTGCTCACACGCCTCCATATAAAATCAGATAGACCCAGCTTTTGAACTGCCCCATTGATGTTTATGATTCCCTCTTTTCCTACAATCATTTTTAGCCATAACCTTCTCTTTCAGATCCCTCTAACCACGCGTTTTATACATTTTAAAAGTTATTTTCCTCTCAATAGCCATTTTCCTTACCTTTTTAGTAATCTCAGCAGCAACCTGTCTATTATAAAGTTTTATCAAACCCTTCATAAGCTTGGCAAAAGTATCGGGTTGAGGCATCACATCAGCCGCCTCCATCATGTCCAAACAATGAGAACACGCTTCCTTGACATACCTTTTTGCAATAAGTGCATGAATTCAAAACGTCCAGGCTTAAAATTAAGCTCACATCCCTTACTAATAATTCAATTTGAGCTTTTCAATAGTGAATTTAAAAGATATTTTAAAAGACAATACTGAGGGGGTGGAAAGAAGACCCCTTCCAACCATTTTTTTAAGATACTCAAAAGCTTCAACTAAACATTCTTGATCAATAAGCCTGTGAATCATATTCACAAAATTTTCAAGACCCGGACTGAGCCCACTTGCTTTCATCTCATTCCAGACGCGAATATCTTCTTTAGACTCCCCTAACTTGAAGGCTAACTGAATATTGTATTGTAAATGTTAAGATCAGGATAACAGATTAACAACCAATCTTCTTAATCTCATTCATAAGCTCTCAACATTCCTCTAATTCATTTTTCTTTGCATGAGAATTTAATATATTTAAATATGTCAACTGACTTGGAGTGACCTATTTGTATCATGTGATCTAATAGCTCATAACCCTTTTGGGTTTTCCCCCATTTACAAAAACCACTTATTAACGTGATGTAAGTAACAACATCCGCTTCACATCCATGTTTTTCCATGTCTGAAACCACCTGCATCACGGTTTGCATTTTTTTCTTGACCACAAAGTGCTTGTATCAATATAGTTAAAGAAGTTGCGTTTGGATCACAACCCTTTTGTCTCATTTCTTGCAACAGATCAAAAGCATCTACCATCTTTCCTGCAACCGCATACCCGTTAAGCAAATTGTTGTATACCACAATGTCAGGCTCAAACCCAGCCTCTCTTATCTGGACCAACACAAATTTAGCCTCCATAAGCTTGCCTTCTTTACACCAACCGTACAACAGTGTGGTGAAATTTTTAATTGTTGGTGGAAACCGAACCCTCATGTCTTCAAAAAGTAAAGCGGCTTATTTTATGCTGCCCTTTTTACATTACGTGTCTAATAAACATCCGAATACATACTCATCAGGCTCGCAATTGTATTTCGGCATTACAAATTCAAAATATTGATGATTAAAGTACAAAAAATAAAACCATCTTCACTAAATTACGTAACATGTTACCTGATCAACTTCAAGTGCATAGTGCAGATTATGGGGTGTTTGGGATTGAATTAGAGGTGGCAAAATGTGCCCAAAAGCAAAAAGATGGGCTAAATGGGCAAAATTTTAAAATATTTGGGCACATTTAGCCCCCTCCTTTTTTTGAAATGGGCACATATAGCCCATTGAAAACTTAAATGGGCACTAACGGGCGCATTGTTTTTTCTCAATTGTAAAACATTATGATTGTTTTAAAGAAATATTTTTATATAATATGTTTAAGTTTTTTAATATAAATAAGATATTATGTTTAAGGAATTTATTTCATCATTTTAGGTCTTTTACTAAGCAATTTGTATTACATGTGCCCGTTTGGCCCCGTGCCCATTATAGCCCGAGCCCGTTTTAGCCCGTGCCCGTGCCCGCCCGACCCGCCCGTTTTGCCATCTCTAGATTGAATATTTAAACACATCTGCAAAGAATTAAGAAAACTGTGATCAAAATCTTTATTACTAACACATTTGGTCCATTGTAGGGTGCTACAAATAAGAAACTATGTTAGAATCTTGTATAGCAGTAGAGATGGACTAATAGGTCTAGGCCACTTGATTAAGGCCTGGGTAAGCTCGAAAGCCTAGTCCTTATTCTAGAATGTATGGTCTATACTAAACTAATTGAGCCAGTTTATGATCCAACTAGAAAAAACCTCTCAAAACCTGTCCGGATAAACAATTTGCTTCTATATAACTATCACTTTATTATTTGAAATTTTTATTTGAGACACTTTTTACAAATCTATGTGCTATTTTTGGTTATTATTGTCTCATCTGGGTGACTACTATAAGTCAAATAGGTCGAAAGACACAGAAGGGTATTTAAATGCATGAAACATCGTAAATCATTCTATTCAAAAAATATTTTTAAAATACCACAAGATTTTTTTCATAAAAAGTAAGATTTTGGTTGGCAGACCTATTTGTTCATGTGACCATAGTTCAAGCTTCATTCCCAAAGAAAATATACATGTAGCAATTGCTTTAGATTACAACAAATACGTATTATGAGTAGACTATGATGCAAAAAATAACAGAACCCACAAATAAAAGCTAACAAAACTGAAAAGCTATTGACATTAATGAACATGAATAGCAGTATTTTATCCATAATTTTTCAGCACTGCTACCAGATTCTTCATAAATTGCAATGTTTGATTCCACATGTTGTTTTTTATGCTCTTTAGGATTTAATGTTTATATCCTTGCTTTTGTTACGTGGGCGAAATATGTACCCACTTCTCAACAATGGTCGGTGAGCCATATCAAGGCCTTGTTTCGCATCTCAGCCAGCAGGTGAGTGCACTCTCTTAAAACTAATGTTTAAAGCACCCTCGAGATGCATTGATACTTATGGCACAACTTCATCACCCCATACCTCACTGATGACCTGCAAAGAATTGCTGTAAATATCGTTTCTAGTAAGGTTGTCAAAATTCTATGGAAACAGTCAATGTTTAGAATAACTTGGTTGTTGCTTATCTATGATGACACCCTTATCTATTCATTCAAATATTAAAATTGTCAGACTTGAATCCTGTGCGTGTGTGTGGAAAGCTTGTGTGCATGGATAAATATAGAATTCAAAAAAAGTGTACCATATATTTGTCAACTTGAAGGACCAACAGCACACACCTGATATAAACATATACGGAGAGTGAACCACAACCAAATGCAGACGTACGCTTTTATAAAACATCTAACGATTGTATAATGTGTACCTGGATAACTTGAAACTCGGTCTGATCAAATCCAGGAACCATAATTTCCCAGAATAATTTCTAATCTGGAATGCCACTTTTTAAGTCGCACTGATATATGGTCCCATGGGCAAGGAAGTTTGTAAGAGCAATAAAAATTAAACTATCATTCCTCGGTGGTATAATATCATCCAATTAAAAAAGCTCATATCACTTAACAAACATGCAAACTTTTGTTGATGTGCCAAAAAACTTAAAATTCGAGTGAACCTATTGAATATCAGATATAAACCTATTGAAAGCAAAAAACAACATAAGTATAAGAAAATCACCATCACAAACCGTATTTCTCAAACACGTTATTGTGTCGATTATACTTTTTAGGGATATTTATGTTTAGGAATAAGATAATAGGGTGTATTTATACACAAAAAAATAGGTTAAAAATATATATGGTATATTTATCTTCTAAGTAATATATATCATAACTTATTTTAATTGTTATCTTCAAAAGATACATACCTAAAATATAAATTCCATAATTATTTTATAATCTCCTTATTTGTATTGATTTGAAAGATATAAATCAAAAAACAATTTACTCTAGTGGTAAGTTGTTTATAAAAAACATGAATGACCCAAGTTCAACTCCAACAAATGTCTTCTTTTTAATAAAAAAATTTTAAAATTAAAAAACAACAAAAACAAAAACGAATTTTAAAATTTATTATAAAAAAATTGTACATATATTAATTAAAACGCCACATCATTTAAAAAAAATGTCACATAAATACAATGATGACATGGAAATATGACATGGCATTATGGGATGCCAAGTGGCATTTTATGTGGCATGCCTCCTCTTATATATAATGTATAGATATATAAAAAATGCCACATAAATACAATGATGACATGGAAATATGACATGGCATTATGGGATGCCAAGTGGCATTTTATGTGGCATGCCTCCTCTTATATATAATGTATAGATATATATTTCGACTCATTTTTTTTCAACATAATAATAACATAACATAATATCCCCCCACTTGAGATGAACAATGGGAATTCGGGGGGTCTTCAATGATCTTCAGAAATGTTGTTGGTTAAAGCGTGATTTCCAAACCTTTCCACTCGAACCTTTAACTTAGGCGAATGATGACTTTCCAATTACAAATAAACACTACAGGGTAGGCTAAGGTGTATAGGTGTATCGAAACAATATATTGGGTTAACAAAATGAAAGGAATGGCTTAGAATGGTGTGTCTAGAGGTATCTTGCACTAAAGATGAGTGCAACAAAAGAGTTTCACATGGGGGTCGAAGAGTCGAGGTGACTAATCGATAGAATCATAATGATAGGCTGTTTGGGTGATAATCCTATACTATTGCCTTCAAAAACTGAAAAGTCCAAATACATCGAGCTAACTCAACATACCTCGTCTATGGTCTCGAAATGATGCAAAGGCCAAGTTCTAAACTTTACAAGCTACCGACACACTCATAATTTGGTGGATTTGGGGTAAAATGTTGGAAACGGATAAGGCTAATCTCAACATATAATATCAAGGGTTGTATGTGCTCGGCTAAGGTCTAATCTAGTTAGGTTAAGAAAAACATGTCAAAATTTAAAAATGGCATAGTTTTTCAAAATAAACTAGAAAAATGAGGACGAAATAAAGTTCAAGAGATAATTCTACTCCCATCCCCCCACTTGAATTGTACAAAGTCTCTTTTGTACTAGGCATTTAAATAGAGGTGAAGAGAAAGGTAGAATTAGAGCGAGAACTTCCCTCAAAATTTGCTCCATAAAGAAGAAGGCCCACGAGAAAGAAACGTGCCTTCATATAAGTGTCATGAACAAACTTCAATCCCTGAAATCACAATACCGACAAGCATAATTCTAAAAAGAAAAAATGAAAAATGAAAAACAAACCTAACTCACTTTCGTAGGAATCACGGTTGCATTTAGCACATGCAACAAGCCTTTCAAACCACTTGGTGTCCCAAGTGGACGAGTGAATTCTCGTGAGGGTTTACAGGGAACACACCCACAAAGTTCATTTAAAAACTAATACAAGGTTACTGTGTTTTAAAATGAAAGAATTATAACAGAGGAAAGTTACGTCGTAACTCCTATGAGGGAGTTACGTCGTAACTGGCAAAACCTGGAATGAGCTGTAAAGCGAGTAGTTACGGCGTAACCACTGAGATGGTATTATGCCGTGATTGGTAATGCGTCAAGAATTATGCTACTATAAGGCTGGTTATGGCATAATCACTAAGATGAGTTACGCCGTAACTCTGTTCAGATCAGCAACTACAGCAGCAATTAGTTCCTCGTTTCTTGCAAAAATAGTTAGAAAACACAAAACCCAACAGAAAAGGAAATAAAATAAAAGAAAGGGATAATTCGGGTTGTCTCCCGAAAGAGCACTTTTCTTTATTTACGAGTCCTTAAGTTAGACTCAGAGCCGCGGGGCCTCTATGGGGGTCTTTGAACTTCCCCGACTTCTTCAATATCTTTCATCAAGTTATGCCTCATCCATGCGACATTTGAAGCAGTACGGATGTATTCATTGGTTTTGATTTTCCGGACTTTGCAAAATTTTTCTTTCGGCCCCAGGTGGTAGCGAGTGAATTCATATCTTTTGACAATAATTGGAGGTGGTCTTTTGTAAGGAATCCCCAGAAGTTTGCACCTCCTTTGTTCGTAAGCTTCGTCGTTGGGATCAGTAAATTCCTCATTACCTTATAACTTAAGGTAATCCAGGATCCCTTCAATATCATCATCATCAGAAGCTATACCTTTGAACCATTCTTCATCGAGCAGATTCTCCACTAGAACGCGCTTGCATTCTTCTTTTTCACTACGAACCAACTCTTTGTCATTTTCAATTGCTGTTTCACTTGTTTTGTCGAGACTTTCATTGTTCGAATTTTCTTGATCCATGTACTCCTTCCAAATCTTCTCTTTGGTTAATGCGTCCACATGTCCATATTTAATCTTCACCCAACTGTCGAACCCAAGGTTGTCCAGCCAAGGCAAACTCGTTCTCTCCTTATCATTGGTTGAGGACCAAAAGAATTCATCTTTTCCTATTCTCCCAGAGCTTCTTCCCCCATTACACATATCATCATACGGGTTGCATGACGGCCAGAAAATTTCCCCAGGAGTTTTAACTCTTTCGCACCAGTGACTGCGTAATTCCTTGTTGTCAGTTTCACTTAAATGCTCATTCGTGCAGTATATGTCATTATTTCCTCTTCCTTTTTTTGAATGTGCTCCTTGTAATCAATTTTTAGCTTCTTAAGGAGATTCGGGTTAATCTTGGCATCCCTAAATTGTATTGCATACCAGTCAGCAAATGCCAAGTCACCGAACTTTATACAATGTCTTTCACGCTCATGAGGGCATGTCCATTCTTCCTCTCTTTCACTATCCCCGCCATTGCAATATTCACGAAAGGGGTTGCATGTAGGCCATGCTCGTGTAGATTCTTCCTCAGTTATGATGACAGGAGTACACCAGTGAGTTATGAGTGGCTCTTCTTCATCTTCAAGGGAGAGTTTCTCGATTCTTTCATCATCAGTATATGCCGGCCACATAAATTTGTTATTGTTGATCCTATGCTTATTGCTTCCGCCATCATAAACATCATTTCTCGGGTCACAAGAAGCCCAAAGAGCATACCAATCTCCCTTAGCAACTGGTATCATTTTGCACCAGTGATATTTCTTCTTAGATTCGGGTAGAGGGCACAAGTTGATGTCACGGGACCAGTCCTTTCCTGATTCTTCTGATTCTTCTACTTCAAGGAATTTTCCTGCCCACGCATCCCAGTTACGCCGTATCTGAGTTTCTTGGTTATGGCGTAATTCGATAGAGTCGTTATCCTCAGTATTCTTCATAACCCCGTTATCGCTGTCAAAGACATAGTTACGTCATAACTCATTAGGCGGGTTACAGCGTAACTCAGATCTGTCAACGAAATCATCACTCGGATCCTTTTCAATGGTCAGAACTTTCAAGTTATCATTAGCAAAAATCACTTTACATTCCATATCTAGTTTAGATCCTTCAGGTTTATCGTTATTCCTCCTTACTTTTTCACTGAGTTTCTCCACCATGGATTCTAGGTTTTTTAGAGTTGTGTCGTGCTTGGAAATGTTCCTGTCAGTATTTTCCTAGAATTCTTTCAACCAATCATCTTGCTCTTTTTGTCTTTGGGCTGAACATTCCAGGAACTTATTAACTATTTCTTCAAGACTGGGCTTTCTTTCTCCATAAGGCCCATGGTTGTAATTTCCACGATAACCATTACTATTTCGATTATCTCCGTAAAATGGTCAATTTTCCCCATACTTAGCTTCTTCAATATCTTCGTCCACATGAGGACAATTTTTCGTAAGATGTCCTCTCCCACAGCTTTCACAACCTACTTGGATGGCATGAACGGTTTCCCTGACTTTCAGCATATATCGACCAAGATTTTCAATTTTACTAGCAATTGCTGCAATTCCGTCAAAACTTCCGCCTTGGTTTCTTTTACTTCCTCCGTCGTGCCATTTTTGAGAGTGATATATCATTTTCTGAATGGCTTCAATTGCAAGAGTAGGAGTCATGTTCGGGATCGGTCCTTGATACTCCAGCATTTTCCTTGTAGTTACGTTAATTCCTTTGTAGAAAATATTGATCTTCTGCTGGTTTTTCAGATCATTGGTAGGACACTTGAAAAGAAGATCGTTGTATCTGTCCCAAGCTTGATACAGTGTTTCGTCGTCTTCCTGTTTGAAATTATGGATCTCCAAAAGCTGGTTAGAAATCTTCGATGGCGGGCAATATCTTTGAATAAAGTGTTTCTTTAGTAGCGCCCAAGTATTAATTGCCCCAGCGGGCAATCTTTCGATCCATCTTTTGGCAGCTCCAGTAAGAGTCATAGGAAATACCCTTAGCATAACAGCATCATGAGACACGCCCGGAATGTTGAAAAAGCTTGAAATGTAGAGGACATTTTTGACGTGCTCATATGCATCTTCGTCCCTGTTTCCTGAAAAAGGGTTAGCGCGAAGCTCCCTCATAAATTGGTCTTTGATTTCGAAATGGACATCCGCTCCAATTGCCGGTCTTACAAGACCTGGCCCTTGTTCTGCTCTTATCAACGCCAAGTATTCCTCAAGAGTGAGGTCATCGATGTTAACCACTTCCATGGTACCTGAAAACTTGAAATATGATCGTGAGAAAAGTTTAAAATGAAATTAAAAACTTAATATCAATCCTAATATAACTCCCCGACAGTGGCGCCAAAAACTTGATGCAGGTTTTACTGACCAGGTCTTAAATTTATAGTGTCTCGCAATACCTATGGTCTACCCTAATGTACTAACGGGCAGTGTACCCGGTCGTGTGTAGTGTTGTAAACGGTAAAGCCGAGGTCGTCCCAAGAGCTATGTGTGTTGGATTATTACTAAGTCTAGTGTCACAGAATAATAATGGTTTTGATAGGGATTTAATTAATTAAACTACTAATGCAGAAGAAAATAAATGAAAGCAGATAAATGGTAAAGAGAAATCAATTGAGAGAAGTGGTGCTAACCTAGTTAATCATCCTAGCTAGTTATGTCTACATCTACTTACTTCCAATTACTTCAGGTGGGGTCAAATTCGAGAGGACAGCATTTGGTCAATTCGCCCTAACCTATCAGCAAAGATGCAACCACAGGAGAAATCAGGCGCACCGTCATTAGTCCTGTTGTTCCTGGTCCCCTAAGCCAAGTCATTAAGTACCGCTACATGCTAGATTCAAAATAGTGAGTGCCCGGCCGTTAGGAACTTAGACACTACACCGCCCCAGTTCTTAAGTTCATCCAAACGATAGGTGATCATTTGGTCAAATAGCACAAGTAGAAAGGGTCGTCAGTTGGTCATATCTTACCCTTCCCATCTCAGTCCGCTCACCTAGGGTCAGTTGGTCATATCTCCTAGGCAATTGGCCTCTACCACCATTCAAAACTACCGAATCAAGGGTGACTACCAAAGAACTATGCATGCATACACTTAGAAATAATTGTACGAAAGTAAAGGTAAACGGAAACAAAACAATTAAGGAATCATAACTAGGCTAGCACCAAAAGGTTCTTAGCCGCTCATATTAATCATGCAAATCAATTCAATATTCAAAGGTACGAAATACATGAATTGAAATTAAAAGAAATATAAAACGCTAATGCTTATCGTAATGGAGTAACTTCTTCTTTGGAAACAACTCTGTATGCTCCCCAGGACCTGCCTTGAGCTTTTTCCCACGTTCTCAGAGAGTTGTTTATGGAATGGGTTGATTAGAAATGCTGGAATTCGTGGGGTATTTATTGGCCAGATCTGGGTTACGACGTAACCAATATAGGAGTTACGCCGTAACCTTCTATTCCTTTGTAAAATGCACTAGATCTGCTGGTTACGGCATAAACTTATGAGTGGTTATGCCGTAGACTTCAATAATCTCGGTTACGTCGTAAGTGATGTAGCAGTTACGGCGTAAGTATCAACGGCGTGGAACCTCTTTTGACCTAATATAGTTACGTCGTAACCTCTGGAAGGAGTTACGCCGTAATCTTCTGATATGTTGGCATACAGAGTCACACAATAGTTACGGCGTAATGTGAGAGACGAGTTACGCCGTAACTTCTTCAAAATAGCATACTGTGATAAATCTTTAGATATGTTTCCATTTCCACGTCTCTTTAGCTTCAATGCTCGTAATTTACCTGAAAGTGTAAAACAATGGAAAACAAGCGTAAATCCATATAAATGATATAAATAACGAGCATTATCGAGGGAAATTGACACTTAATATTCAGGACTATTTGATGTTATCATTCTTATATGTCCAAGAACATCCAAAGATAAAGAAATCAGATCAAGGCTACACAGACATTGGATGTTCAAGGCACATGACTGGCAACAAGTCCTATCTCTCAAATTTTGAACACTATGATGGACAGTTTGTCAGCTTTGGAGGTGGAGTTAATGGAAATGTTTCTGGTAAAGGGGTCATTAAAAACTGGCAAACAACACAGAGCTTTTTGCAGATAAAAAAAGTAAATCACAATCAGTATGATGCAGTAGAATTTAAAGATAAAGACACGGTATTATTTTTATTCATAAAGCTGCATCTAAAAATGCAGAGATTACAACCATGGATCTTACAACCAAAAGACTACTTCACATGACCAGTTCCTAACACAACTAACAAAGACACAACTTCACAACCCAACCCCCAACTACCACCTAAGGCTTCTTAGGAAAGGCCCACTCAGGCATCACTTTGGGCGCCCTTCGACCTTCAATCACCCTCCACACTTTGGGGCATGCTAGCCCAATCACCTTTCCTCTGATAGGTGGTGAGGATGATGAAGGACCCTCTGGTGGTGGTGCTGTCAACAATGGTAGAGAAGGTGGTGCTTGCAGCTCTTCTGGAGGGATTACTGCAGCAAGGGGAGGCACAATCAGAACTCTTGCAGATGTTTCATCATCTATGCTTTCATATGGAGAAATATAGCTTGACATGGAATCTGAGCTATCTTCTTTGATGATGGCATCCTGTGGCATTGGTTGGAGTGATGATGGACCAACAACTGAAGGGGTAGTGCTCATGGCCAAATGAGTTCTCTTTCTTGAAGAAACCTCTTCAAACACCTCTTTCTCCATTCTACCTAGATTGTTTAGAGCAAAATCATCCCAAACACTATCAGAAAAAGAGCTGTCTGATGAGAGATTGATAGGATTTGAATGGCTCATGGTGATTTTTGGTAAAGAAGATTTTGAAATATTTTAAGAGAGAGAAGTGTTGGTGTGTTAGTAATATGGGGAGTATGTGAGTATGATGTTCTTTAATAGAAGTTAAGATGGAATCAGTAAGTTAATGTGGGGAAGGTATAAGTTGTTGAGGAGTAAATGAAGTCTTTGACTTTGGTGGCCGGATTAATGACTTGGAGTTGACCTGTTGACTGGGTGGTTTAGTATTGGTCTAACCACTGCCAGCAGAAATTTTTTATCTACTTCTAGTTATTTTCTAACCACTTCTAACCTTAATAATACTTTCAGTGTTTGATTTATGTTTGTGATATGCAGGTATGAAGGATTATTTGTATACATTGGAGCTGTTGCTGTTTAGTGCTTGTATTTTTGCTTTTCTAGTGACATTTATGCAAAGAATAAGGCTAACAGTGGAAACTAAAATGCAAGCAATGGTAAAAGTTACTCTCACAGTGGAAAAGTAAAACAGAGAAATATCATTCCGTATGGAAGGTTCATTACATTAAATAGAGAGTGCTTACAACCACCATCAAAACATAAAAGATAAAAACCTAACACAACATACACCACCACATCCTACACCAGCTACTCCATTCGCTTCTTTCCCTTACCCTCATAGTCATGCTTGTTCTTTTGTGTTCTCTTCCTCTTGTTTTCAAAGGTTGACTGCATTCTTGGACAAGCAAGACCAAGAACTTGTGGAGGAGGCCTTGGTAGTCTTGCAGGCTTCTCTGGTATAGGTCTCATCATCGGCATCATCATCTGATGAACTGGAGTAGAACTCAAGTGAAGGTGCAGGTCTGGCAACAGGTGCAAGATTGGCAGTCTTCTTTGTTGACTTCTTGGAAGAAGTGCTTGCAGCCCAGGGTGGAAAGTAACCTGCCCACTCTGAGGCCTCTGAAGATGACTCATAAGCGATCACAATCTCTGTCTCAGAATCAGAGGAGATGTCAATGATGTTGGAAGGATTGCTCATGGTGATGTTTAGGGATTTTGTGAGTTAGAATGTGTTTTGATAAAGACTATGATGTGCCGAGCCCCTTTATATAGGCAAATTCGATCACAAGGGTTCATTAAAGGATATATTTATTTTTCCCTATTTTGGTAGGTTGAAGAGTAAATATAGATATTATCGAGTTGACTTTGGGAAGATATTTTTTGATAGTGGTTTGGTTAAATGTAACTTTGGTTAAAACAAGTTGGTTATTCATATTCTTTGTATTATGCTAACACATGCAGGTACATAACCAATCTTGGCTGGGAGTTGATCATAAAAGGTGTGTAACTGAGACACACAACAAATGGTTATTGATTCACCATGTCTAACCCACATAAGAATCAACTAGTCCAGAGAAAACGGCTACTAGTAAAGACTTAACAAATCCGTTTATGGTTGATAGTTTACCAAAAACTATATGGTTATCAACTCACCATATTCTTTATGGTTAAGAGTTGGCTAGTCCATAGCAAATGGCTCATGGTAAAGACATATCAAATCCGTTGATAGCTGGTAGTTTGCTAAAAACTATAATGAGAGCAGTCCAATTCTCATATGTTTTATTTACCACTGCTCTTGAAAATCTTTGTGAAAAATTACCACTGCTAGTTCACAGTTTCCACTGACAGTGTTATTTTTACCAATGTTGATCTAGCCATTACAACTGTTGTGTCAGTAACTAACTTGTTACTAGCCGTTGAGAGTAATTGTTTTTGCATACTAATGGGGTAAAATTTTTTAGAAGATTATCTACTTTCCTATTTGCAATTTATCCTCTAAAGATAAATCTTTTCCTTAGATAATCTTTCTTGCGCAACACTCTTTAACCCTAACAGTATATATTTTTCTCTCTCAATTGGCGAGTTCACTCAATTCATACTAACATAACATATTTTTCATCATAAGATACTATGGCTCCAATCACCTTTGCAGATGAGCACAACCAAGTGGCCTATTTGAAAAAGTCAAACGACAAGAGTGGCCCTATTTTTCATCAGATTGTGGATTTTCTAAACACTACTCATGTGAGGTGTAACACCCCAACCCGATAAGGGTAAAGATATCACAATACGGTTTCATATCAGAACTTTAAATACTATACAAAAGCGGAAACTTTTACAAAGCTTACAAAAGATAATAAAAATAACTTAATATTCAAAATAAATCTAAGATCCCTATTAGCAAATCTTGATCTCGTCTCTACTTTCAACCCAGATCAGCTATCCCAAAAGCTCATCTTGAATGCTTAAATACCTGCCGCAGGAAAAGAAAATGCGGCTGAGCTTACAAAGCCCAGTCAACAGATATAACGAAACAAAAGCTAAACAAAACAAATATACAAATAACGAAATCAAAATGAAATGATGATGAGGGATCTTTTAGGATTCTGCGGAAGCACAAATATACAGAAATCCAAACTACACACATAACAGTTTAAACACCTCATAGCACATTAATGACAAAAATACAAACACTTCTGAAATAACCAAACACTTAACATATCAAGACAATTGATTACATACAAACCAAACGAAAAGTCTAAAGACTAACGGAATCAATTCCGAGGAAGTAATCATGGCATTCATACAAATCAATTAATCAACATTTAACACACTTAAACCAATATTGCAGCAGCGGTAATAGCAGTCAAATCATGGCAGTCTCACATACAGATAGAAAACACAGTAGACATACAATAGTTAATTAGACAAAACATAACATAGCCATTAACAACTATCAGGTCCTAAATCACATGCTAAACCAGTTCTCAGATCAAATCCTAACGTCAGCAAAGTTTACATGGCAGACCAAATCATAAACAGATAGGTACCCTAACGTATATGCAAAGTTTACTAGATTAACGGAACAATTATACTTACTAAACTTTCAAGATACTTACTTTCACACTAGCACATTCATCTTACAGATCAACGAATTCACTTAACGATAACCAACATGACATCAGATGACAGCAGGCGAATCCTATTTAAACATATTAATCATAACCTAGCATAGTAAACGGTAGTCACATAAACATACACAAGCATAACCACATAGAATAACATATCATAATCCGAGCACATAATTATTAACACTTGAACATACCGAATCATAATCAGAATACTTAACATAGAAATAACAGATAAAGATTTAGTTAACTACCATGAGCCCAGAACATATCATATCTATAAAAAAAAAAAAACATCATAACTATATAGGAACAATCTCAAAATAAGTCGGAGTAGCTAGCTCCCAGAGTTTTATGAAGACGCGTATTGCACACGACATCATTCACCTAGATAAATCATATCGGATACCAGATCATATCTAGGATGCATCCATACGCCCCACAAACATATATTGGTCATATAATATAACTTGAGCTCATACTAGATAACAGATAAGGGACGTGGCAGAACTTCACTCTACTGCCCTAGAGTCATGTCAGAGGTGCATCACTGACACGGACATGGAACCCCCATGACTAGTTATTATTTGGCTCGGGTGTCAAACTAACTTAGGTCAAACAAGAGTTCAATTATGACACAAGTCTTAATCAAACACAAGGTTCAGCAAATAACATATTAGATAACTCATATCATAAGGTTCATATTCAAATATAACAAGGTTCAACAATATGCATACTAAAGTTTTCCTAACATAAAGTTCAAATCATATATCGCATGGTTCAATAAAACATAAGTTCAGATAAACATTAAGTCAAACAACCAGGAAAGGGTTCATAGCAATGGCATCGGAAACCCTAATAAGTAAAATAGGAAAGCTAACGAAAAGAACATCATAAGGAACCTTTACTTGAAAAGGTCAGAATATCTGTACCTTAAAGCCGGTGAAAGGAAAAGCAAACGAATGAAGGAACACAAAGATATAACGTCGCGTCTCCTTCAACGCATCTACACGGATTATGATTTATTTAATACTTATTAGCATCATTAAATTATAACTGATTCATCGCATTAACATTCTTAGAGTTATAAGTACATCCTTATTCTTAGTGACGAACGGAATTACAACATTTTAGAGTATTAATCATTAATTAGCCAAACTTATGAGTTGCAAATGACAATTGGTAACTTAAGGGTTTAATATGACAAATATCTCATTTGGGAGCTTATATGATCAACATTCATAGTATAGGTTTACAAATGTCAAGAACGGATTTTAGGACTCTCTTTCCAAATAGTTTATACAAGCCTTCATAACTTACATGATTAACCAAGACTCACATGTAACATTGTTCGAATACAACTTAGTGAGACTATGCATACTCAAACTTAATTCATGATATGTGACTTTTAACCCTAATCATCTTCCTATTTAGGTTCTAGGGTTTCCCATACTTTTTATATTACTTAATATGCATTTAATTTACATGTTACTTCTTTTAATGATTTCCCACTTTGACCTAGAACGTATATGAAAAACAAACCGAAGTTACCTCAAAACTCATGCATGCCTCTACAACATCAACTCACACTTGTCGACCCATAATTACTCAGAATTACACATTACACCCTTAACATTTTTAATTATGCGATCTAACCCTATATTATCAGATTTTACAATTTTAGCCCAAAGGTTTTAGAATTAACAAAACATACCCTTATAAGTTAATAACAACTCGAATGGTCCTCTAAATATCCAAAATTACATGTTTAACCATCATACTGATTTTATACGTTTAGTACCTTTATTTTACTGTTTACAGAAATAACCTTTAAGTTTCATAATTTACAAAACCAACCCAAAACTTTTATTTAAAACTGAATAATGCATAATTCAAGAACAAACCCTAAACCTAGATTTAACCCATCATTAATTCATCATTACTACTGCATTAATTACCCTTAATTATAACAAGTAAACCCTAATTCTTATAAACCCTAATCGTCCCTTTTATCTTCTTTCCTTTTTCATATGCGATCGAACAAAACAATTCCATAACAAATCACACAAGCTTCGAATTCATGAACATGTATTTTACTCAGGTAGTATAACATATAAGAGTCTCTAGAAAATTCAGATCATGGTCCCAAAAATTATCATATGCTCGTTCGCTATTTTATACGCTTTTAGGGTTTTAATTTAAAACAATTCCATACGACTTGTTAAATATGCATGAACAATTTTTACAGGTTCTATATGATTTTTAGGACTGAAAATAATATTGGGAACATACCCTTGATGAGAATCGAACGCTAGAACAAAAGAAACCAAAACTCTATTCGGCGAAACCCTAATCGACCAAGAAAAATCACCACGATCGATCCAGCACCTTAGAACCTCGAACTAGATTTTTAACACCTCTTTTACCTTCAAACTCGTCCAAGAAAAATGGCTCTAAGCCTTGAAAACCGAATGTCGAATTGTGTAGGGTTTTAGAGTCGGTTTTAGGGTTGTCGATAGTTAGGGTTGTTCGGGATAATATATAAACCGTATATGTATGTATATATATGATTTACTAATTGTTTTGTGGGCTTAATATTATAATGGACTAAAAATAAATGGGATCTTAATTTTATAAATTTGTATTGGGCCTTTATTAATTTAACTCTTTTATAAAACTTAATAAATACATTCGGCTATATATATAAAACACAAAACTGATTTTATAAAATTATAAGCTATAAAAATTAACTTTACAAAGTCTTTAAAATTTATTTGGATCATATGTGATATTTTTTAATAATTTTCTGAATTTACATAGTTTATTTGGTATTCTTTAAATTAATTATTCATACTCTTTGATCATAGGGGTATTTTGGTCTTTTTGTGAATTTTAGAAATTCAGGTTTTACAATTTCTTCCCCTCTAAAATAAAATTTTGTCCTCGAAATTGAACAAGACGGAACAGAACGGCAACAATTGTGGATTTCGAAACTTCAAGGAATAAATGACGAACGCTAAACTTATCTCGAAAGAAACGGTTTACTATCGAAATCCTCAAACTCATATTTTTCGGAAATCGAACCAATATACAAGTACTTATAACAGATAATCATATACTCATCAAAGTAATAGCAGATAATCTTATGAGATGTAGAAAATCAAACGATAATTTCTAACTTATTCAGATATCTAATGATGAGAACAAACATATGCATAGACGAAATAAATCCTATCGGCCTCACTAGTCGCAGATAATCAAACTAAAAGGATCTAATGTTCCTCAAACACTTCACGAAATCCTAGGACTACAATAAAAGGTACACGGAGACGTACACATTTAGAGCAAACATAGCAATCCATAGTTAACACAAATCATAACAATTTCGTATTCCAAGCGTACAAAACTTATACGTAACAGATATCGACGAAAATCTCACAGTTAGGTACGGAATTCCAATCAAACATGAGGAGTGACAAATAACATGTA
The DNA here is from genome assembly GCA_019973895.1 of Chrysanthemum seticuspe. Taxonomy (NCBI): domain Eukaryota; kingdom Viridiplantae; phylum Streptophyta; class Magnoliopsida; order Asterales; family Asteraceae; genus Chrysanthemum; species Chrysanthemum seticuspe. The sequence continues at coordinate 97,972,251 of BPTQ01000005.1, read as the reverse complement.
CAAGTCAAAGTACATTCACACATCAACCACAGGCATTTCCCAGACTTCGTATACCTTCAATAAGTTCAGATTATATGATCTCGGTATTATTACGTTGATCAGGCGTCATAATACTTGCATCACATAACAAGTTCTTATTGTCATTATATTCGGTCTCGGGTCATGACAAAACACATAACTAATATCATAACAAAACATACCACATACAGATAACATACAGATAGCAAGTAACATACTATAACAAACCAAATCCACATAAGTATTCTATCATGATGGTCATACTTCGTTCAAGCGGTAATTAAACAACATCATGAAGAAAATAAAATAGCGGACAAAACTTATGAGGACTACCGGAAACTCAACGAATCTAGTAGAAAGAAACAGCAGACAGGAACTATACTTTCAAAATTTTGTTTTATTTCCATTTATCAAACAAAATTTGCAAAATCGTCATAAGATGAACTTCCAAAACAAAACTTAATAATCCAAGATTAAATCATCTAAATGAAACAAAAGGACCTAAACTCAAAATCCAATGTCAGAAATTTCTCATAAAGAGGACAACTAATCAGAAGCGCAAATTCCTATCCTTGTGTCGGATTAAACCTACTAGTAGCCGTAGACTCCAAATCCGAGTCCACCTCGTATTCTTCCTCGTGTTCCTCTTCTTCCTCACTTATCCATCCGTTCTTGTTTCCTTCTCGCTGCGGTAGTAAGCGACTAGCAAAGTCACTTTTCCGATTCCTCTCTTCTTCCTCCGGCACACGATCCACAAAACCATACAAATCGCGACTCTCATCCCAACCTACTCCTCCATCTTCAAAGAACTTGGGACATCTATCACGATACCTAGTAGTGAAACCTTGGTTGTCAACAACTTTAGTTTCATACTCCTTCACTACTTTTCCGTCTACGTTCTTCAAGGTCAGCTTCTCCTCGATTGTGCATGGCCACATATAGGCCGGAACTCGTATCCTCCTGTTAGTCCGCTTCACTCTACCAAACCTCTTGCAGCCTTTAGCAATGACAACGGCCCACCTCATCCTCTCCTTAGGTTGCCTAGCTGGTCCTTGTTTACTCCTATCAGATGAACTAGAGCGACGAGGAATAACCATCTAAAAGAATAACCCACTATTAGAAAAGTCTAAGTACGATAGTGGACGCAAGAAAAGTACGCAGAAAGGAAAATCCTAAATCTACCCACTTCTCACAGGTCATAGCCTAAGCTCTAAGGGTCCTAAAACCTGGCTCTGATACCATAAATTGTAACACCCCAACCCGATAAGGGTAAAGATATCACAATACGGTTTCATATCAGAACTTTAAATACTATACAAAAGCGGAAACTTTTACAAAGCTTACAAAAGATAATAAAAATAAGTTAATATTCAAAATAAATCTAAGATCCCTATTAGCAAATCTTGCTCTCGTCTCTACTCTCAACCCAGATCAGCTATCCCAAAAGCTCATCTTGAATGCTTAAATACCTGCCGCAGGAAAAGAAAATGCGGCTGAGCTTACAAAGCCCATTGAACAGATATAACGAAACAAAAGCTAAACAAAACAAATATACAAATAACGAAATCAAAATGAAATGATGATGAGGGATCTTTTAGGATTCTGCGGAAGCACAAATATACAGAAATCCAAACTACACACATAACAGTTTAAACACCTCATAGCACATTAATGACACAAACACAAACACTTCCGAAATAACCAAACACTTAACATATCAAGACAATTGATTACATACAAACCAAACGAAAAGTCTAAAGACTAACGGAATCAATTCCGAGAAAGTAATCCTGGCATTCATACAAATCAATTAATCAACATTTAACACACTTAAACCAATATTGCAGCAATGGTAATAGCAGTCAAATCATGGCAGTCTCACATACAGATAGAAAACACAGTAGACATACAATAGCTAATTAGACAAAACATAACATAGCCATTAGCAACTATCAGGTCCTAAATCACATGCTAAACCAGTTCTCAGATCAAATCCTAACGTCAGCAAAGTTTACATGGCAGACCAAATCATAAACAGATAGGTACCCTAACGTATATGCAAAGTTTACCAGATTAACGGAACAATTATACTTACTAAACTTTCAAGATACTTACTTTCACACTAGCACATTCATCTTACAAATCAACGAATTCATTTAACGATAACCAACATGACATCAGATGACAGCAGGCGAATCCTATTTAAACATATTAATCATAACCTAGCATAGTAAATGGTAGTCACATAAACATACACAAGCATAACCACATAGAATAACATATCATAATCCGAGCACATAATTATTAACACTTGAACATACCGAATCATAATCAGAATACTTAACATAGAAATAACAGATAAAGATTTAGTTAACTACCACGAGCCCAGAACATATCATATCTAAAAAAAAACATCATAACTATATAGGAACAATCTCAAAATAAGTCGGAGTAGCTAGCTCCCAGAGTTTTATGAAGACGCGTATTGCACACGACATCATTCACCTAGATAAATCATATCGGATACCAGATCAGATCTAGGATGCATCCATACGCCCCACAAACATATATTGGTCATATAATATAACTTGAGCTCATACTAGATAACAGATAAGGGACGTGGCAGAACTTCACTCTACTGCCCTAGAGTCATGTCAGAGGTGCATCACTGACACGGACATGGAACCCCCATGACTAGTTATTATTTGGCTCGGGTGTCAAACTAACTTAGGTCAAACAAGAGTTCAATTATGACACAAGTCTTAATCAAACACAAGGTTCAGCAAATAACATATAAGATAAATCATATCACAAGGTTCATATTCAAATATAACAAGGTTCAACAATATGCATACTAAAGTTTTCCTAACATAAAGTTCAAATAAGATATCGCATGGTTTAATAAAACATAAGTTCAGATAAACATCAAGTGAAACAACCAGGAAAGGGTTCATAGCAATGGCATCGGAAACCCTAATAAGTAAAATAGGAAAGCTAACGAAAAGAACATCATAAGGAACCTTTACTTGAAAAGGTCAGAATATCTGTACCTTAAAGCCGATGAAAGGAAAACCAAACAAATGAAGGAACACAAAGATATAACGTCGCGTCTCCTTCAATGAATCTACACGGATTATGATTTATTTAATACTTATTAGCATCATTAAATTATAACTGATTCATCGCATTAACATTCTTAGAGTTATAAGTACATCCTTATTCTTAGTGACGAACGGAATTACAACATTTTAGAGTATTAATCATTAATTAGCCAAACTTATGAGTTGCAAATGACAATTGGTAACTTAAGGGTTTAATATGACAAATATCTCATTTGGGAGCTTATATGATCATCATTCATAGTATAGGTTTACAAATGTCAAGAACGGATTTTAGGACTCTCTTTCCAAATAGTTTATACAAGCCTTCATAACTTACATGATTAACCAAGACTCACATGTAACATTGTTCGAATACAACTTAGTGAGACCATGCATACTCAAACTTAATTCATAATATGTGACTTTTAACCCTAATAATCTTCCTATTTAGGTTCTAGGGTTTCCCATACTTTTTATATTACTTAATATGCATTTAATTTACATGTTACTTCTTTTAATGATTTCCCACTTTGACCTAGATTGTATATGAAAAACAAACCGAAGTTACCTCAAAACTCATGCATGCCTCTACAACATCAACTCACACTTGTCGACCCATAATTACTCAGAATTACACATTACACCCTTAACATCTTTAATTATACGATCTAACCCTATATTATCAGATTTTACAATTTTAGCCCAAAGGTTTTAGAATTTACAAAACATACCCTTATAAGTTAATAACAACTCGAATGGTCCTCTAAATATCCAAAATTACACGTTTAACCATCATACTGATTTTATACGTTTAGTACCTTTTATTTACTGTTTACAGAAATAACCTTTAAGTTTCATAATTTACAAAACCAACCCAAAACTTTTATTTAAAACCGAATAATGCATAATTCAAGAACAAACCCTAAACCTAGATTTAACCCATCATTAATTCATCATTACTACTGCATTAATTACCCTTAATTATAACAAGTAAACCCTAATTCTTATAAACCCTAATCGTCCCTTTTATTTTCTTTCCTTTTTCATATGCGATCGAACAAAACAATTCCATAACAAATCACACAAGCTTCGAATTCATGAACATGTATTTTACTCAGGTCGTATAACATATAAGAGTCTCTAGAAAATTCAGATCATGGTCCCAAAAATTATCATATGCTCGTTCGCTATTTTATACGCTTTTAGGGTTTTAATTTAAAATAATTCCATACGACTTGTTAAATATGCATGAACAATTTTTACAGGTTCTATATGATTTTTAGGACTGAAAATAATATTGGGAACATACCCTTGATGAGAATCGAACGCTAGAACAAAAGAAACCAAAACTCTATTCGGCGAAACCCTAATCGACCAAGAAAAATCACCACGATCGATCCAGCACCTTAGAACCTCGAACTAGATTTTTAACACCTCCTTTACCTTCAAACTCGTCCAAGAAAAATGGCTCTAAGCCTTGAAAACCGAATGTCGAATTGTGTAGGGTTTTAGAGTCGGTTTTAGGGTTGTCGATAGTTAGGGTTGTTCGGGATAATATATAAACCGTATATGTATGTATATATATGATTTACTAATTGTTTTGTGGGCTTAATATTATAATGGACTGAAAATAAATGGGATCTTAATTTTATAAATTTGTATTGGGCCTTTATTAATTTAACTCTTTTATAAAACTTAATAAATACATTCGGCTATATATATAAAACACAAAACTGATTTTATAAAATTATAAACTATAAAAATTAACTTTACAAAGTCTTTAAAATTTATTTGGATCATATGTGATATTTCTTAATAATTTTCTGAATTTACATAGTTTATTTGGTATTCTTTAAATTAATTATTCATACTCTTTGATCATAGGGGTATTTTGGTCTTTTTGTGAATTTTAGAAATTCAGGTTTTACATGAGGTATGCTTTACTTCTTAATCGCACAATCTATATCTCTCAAATCAAACAGTTTTGGAACTCTGTTCAGTCCATAACCATTGAAAATAGAGATACACAGTAAACAATGGATGCTCTTAGAGCCACAGTGGAGGGGTAACTATTGATGTTACTGAGTCATCCTTGAGGAGAATTCTCAACTTGGATGATCTCAATGGTATCATCACATTAACAATGCCAGAAATTCATGAAAATCTTTCATCCATGGGGTATGATACCACTGATAAAAAGGCTACTTTCAAAAAGAGTGGTTTCTGTCCTCATTGGAGATTTTTAATACATAATCTTTTACATTGTCTAAGTCCTAAGAAAACTTCTTATGAAAAATTCAGTTCAACAATGGCTTACCCTTTGGTTTGTCTAGCCACTGATAGGATTTTTAATTGGTCTAAATATATTTTTACAAGTATGCAAGGCAATGTAAAAAGTTCTTCAAAAAAATTTATGTATCCAAGGTTTGTGCAAGCAGTGTTAAATGAATTTCAACTGCAACCCCATACAAGAATTTATAAAATCCCTTGTCTTAAGCCTAAAGTTTTTCAAAACATGAATAAGGATGGCAACAGGGTTGTTACACCACTTTTTCCTCAAATGCTTGCAAAGATTTCCCAGGTACAGGGTGAAGATGCAACAATCCTAGTTGTATCTCAAACCACACCCATACACACAGTTCCAAACATAATCTACACTCCACCAGTTACTCACACTTATGAGAGGAGGCAAAAACAGCCAATTCCTTTCATCACAACACAGCATGTCCCTGATCCTCTTGGTTTAGGAACAAGCAGTGGTGGTTCCAGGCTTCCACCTAGTCCAACTAGGAGTGAGTCTGAGCCAATCCCCATGATTCACCTCTCCCTAAAGGTCACACAGTTAGAGGTGTTGAGGGCAATGGGCAACCTATGGAATTGATGGAACTTTGTACCAAGTTAGCTAAGCAGGTTGAATCTCTGGAGAAAGACTTTGCACAAGTAAAGGAGCCACATGCCAAGGATATTACTCAATTGAAAGCAGAGATTCAGAGTTTGAAGAAAGAGTTGCAGGGGTTGAAGCAGAAAAGGAGACCTGCAAAGATAGTGATATCATCTCCATCCTCACCTCATGATGGTGACTCAGAGGGCTTCAGTGAAGATTTTGGGAATTCTCACAAACAGGGGAGGAAAACTGATGCTGAAACCAAGGGGAGGAAGATTGATTTTGGAGATGAAGGTGATGTTAATTTTGGAGTTACTGAGGAAGCTGATACTCAAGAAGTTCCTCAACAGCAACCAGAGCAAGAAATTTCCACTATTGCAACCACTGATACCATTCCCACTGTAGAGGAAGTTTCCATTGCTAGTCAAGCTATTACCACTGCAGAGGAAGAAATCGAAAAGAAGAAGAAGGAGAAAGGTAAAGTAGTTGTGCAGAGTGAAGAGCAACAAAGAAGGAAGGTTTCAATGAAAGAACAAGATCAAATTGCTCATGATGCAGAGGTTGCTAGAAAGATTACTGAAAATGAAGTTGCAAACAAGAAAAGGGTTGATGAATTGGAGATTACAGACTTCATGGAGGCTAAAAGGCTGGACAGAATGAAAACCACTGATCCAATGGATGAAGATCCACTTTCCACTGTTCCACCTACAATTTTCAGAGAAAAGACTCCAGAGTTTACTTATGTACCTACAGAACAAGAAATTGATTTCTTGATTGCTAATGATCCAGTAGTCAAGAAGAAGGCAATTAACCTAGTTACAGATAAATCCTTAACTAAACAACAACGAACTGCACAGTTGAAGGATTTTATTCAAATGAAGAATAGCCAAGAACTTCAAGATGCAATTGTTTCAGTCAAAAAGGGTCAAAAGAAACCAAGACAACCAACCAAGGCGCAAGTTATTTCAATGATGAAAGCTTACTGTTGCAGTGTTGGTGGCTGGAAAAAGCATTAGTTCAAAGGGATGACTGATGACAAGGTTGAAGGTATCTGCTACAGAGTTAAAAGGCAAGATCAAGATTTTATTCCTATGAACTCTAAAGAAGAAGAAAGAAGATATCCTCATCTGAAGAGAAAAGCCAAAGAAAGTGAACCTCAGACACACAAGAAAACAAAGTTCGCTGAAGAACAAGAAGTTCAAACTGAGAAATTCACTGAAGAACAGCTAACTGGTATGATCCTAATTGAAGAAGAAGATTTTTATCCTAACCCACTGCAAGTCAGACATCCTATTGTTGATTGGGAAGTTTACACTGATAGCAATTTTGCTCCAACATGGAAGATTACAAGGCTAGGTGGTGAAACTTCATCATTCATTCTGTTTGAAGAGCTCATCAAAGCATGTAACAGACATGATCTGGATACAATGTGGAGGTTAGTTCAAGAAAGGTTTGATGCTGACAATCTTAAAGATATGAAGGAAATGCAGTTATGGGTTGATCTAAGAAGGCTCTATGAACCAGATGTTAATGATAATTTTTGGAGGTTTGAAGCTTAATGTGTTGGTACTACATGGACTTACTATGATTCATGTGAAGTTCATCATGTTTCTACAAAAGAAGGAGTGGAAGCATTCATGTTTGCTGAGAAAGAATACCCACTCAGAGCCGGAATTCTCACTGTGATGTTATCTACAACATTAAGGGTTCATGAAGATAATGAGAAGGTAAGAGCTTTGATACATAGGATTCAAGATCAATGTTCAAGAGCTATTCAAGAAATAAGAAGAAAGTGAATTGTTTGGAAGAATTCCCAAATCCTTGCAGACGATGAAGATTGAAGAAACTTATTGATTTCCAGAAAAATCATAAGTTTAGGGGACAATTGTTGGGAATAATACTAACAGTTACCACTGATAGGCTTGTGGAAGACACTGCTGAAGAATGCACTAGCAGTGGAAACACATTACCATGCTAGTACATATTATTACCACTGCTATTAGGATAATTTTTATGTAATCGTATATAGATAAGTATAGAAAAGATCTTGTGTATATTCTATATAGTTAGCATTATACTTATCTTGTAAAGGACTCCTTGTGCTATAAAAGGAGATCCTAGGTCATTGTTCTTGGTACGTATGCTTCAAGGTGTAACCCTAGTGATAAGCAAGATCACTCGTATTATTCTTAATAATATTGAAGCTTTGTGTTATATTGTTCACACTTACAATACATCTTACAATCCATATTTTGAGTATTACTAAGTATATTCCGCGTACTTATTAATATAAATCAAAGTATCACTAACACAAGGTGTGTGTTTATGTAAAACCCTAGAATCGTAAAATGCGTTAAAAGACCATTATACCCTCGAATTATAATCCGTAAAATAAAGCCATGATCGATAAGTTTCACTAAGTACTTATGATAAGTAATTTATATAGAAAATTGGAAGAAATAAAATCTTACATTATACTGAAAATAAAAGTAACACAACACAAGTCATTTACACATTTAAACATTTGAAATAAAATATGACACAAGTAAAATGGCAAGAAATAAATTTGATTTAGTCATTATTGTGCTTTCTCTTTTTCGGCTGAGATCACACGCTCCATACCCAAATTTTGTGGCCTCATTTACTCCTAATTATCACCTTATATTCTCCTTGATTATCTCCATTTGTCATTCAAAAATAAAACACCGGTAATCATCCTAAGCAAAAGTGACGGCAAAATACTCCCTCCTCCACCTTTCTTTTTCTTTTCTGTCGACACTCAACTCAGGCCAAAGGTAAGGTTCAAGACCTCTTTTCAAGGCTATATTCATAGTGTTTGCAAGTATTGATTTGGTCCTTGTTGTGGTTTGGTTTTGTGGCTGCTGTCGTGGATAACTGGGTATAGGAAGCACCAAGGGGCGCTTGTTTGTTGGCCTTGTTTGATCTCTGTTCCGTACAACACCATCAGGTAACATTGGTCTCGTTTCTTTTCCTTCCTGGTCGTGACCTTATGTCACCTACGCATGCTCTTGTGGTCATGTAACACGTTAATAAAGATTAAGCAAACTAACCTAAGTATGACTACATGAAATAATGAAAGATTGTGATATACATATCGCTTCATGAATCTGTTTTGTTTGTGATTCTGGTCGTGGGTTGGAGCAGCCTTCACTCGCCCTTTTTCTTCATGAAACATATAGTTAAAGTGTTAAAAAAAAAGCTAAGACTAAAACCTATTATATTGTGCTACTTAAATCGTGAGATAAGCCTTCATATATGTCGATCTAATGCACCCTTGTTTTCTGTTTTGAAACTGAAATCTGGTCGTGTCGTTTACTTCTCCCATACGCATGATTCATGACATATAATGTGTAACATAGATTTCTAAAACGTAGCCAAGTAAATCAATGATATAGGTGATATAAAATCATAGGATAATACTTATTAAATGTCGACTTTTGTGCATAAATCTAGTCCCATTGAATCTGTTTTGTAAACGCACACAACTTGCCAATTTCCTTTTTGTTTTTATCATGATTAATGGAACTTAAAAACATTTGTATATGACTTGTAAAGAAGTGTCAAATAAAGCCAAGGTGTAGAGTTTGTAAACCTGTCATTTATGGAAGGTTATTAATTATGGAAACCTGCCTAAAATAGAAAGTTACCTAAAATAGAAAGATTTCTAAAGTGGAAACCTGCTAAAAATGGAAAGCCGTCTAAAACGAGTAATTTGATTCTTATGGAACGTTATCTAATTCATATAGGTTCTGGGCGACGGGGTTGATCTCATTTACTGGTTTTGCTTTCATTGTTGATTTGCTTCGAATAAGGTACAGATATTCTATCCCTTTTCAGTAGGGATTTCTCATGACTTTTCGTTCCTTGACTTTACTTCACTTATGATATTCCTTTGCTATGATTTCCTTATGCTATGATCCTTTTGATATGATTCCGACATAATTCTTTGATATGATTCTGTTCGCTATGATATTCGTTTGTTCTGATTATGAACTTATGATTATGAACCTTATGGTTATGAACCTTATGATTATGAACCATCTGATTATGAACCTCTGATTATGAACTTATGTTATGGAAATCTAATATGAACCTTTGACTTATGAAACTTTGATATGAACCCTTATGATATGATTATGCTTTAACCCTTCAGTTTGATACCCGAGCCAAATATGTGTTCCTAGTCATGAAGGTAACATGACCGTGTCATTGATGCACCAATGGCATGACTCCAGTATGTACGAGTGATGTTGCACACCGTCCCCATTATGATATGATTATGAGCTCACTATATGTATATGATTTGGCCACTCTGTTTCCGAGGGGCGTATGGATGCATCCTAGATATGTTATGATATGATATGCTATGTTATGTTATGATACGATATGATATGATTTATATGGTGAATGATGTCGTGTGCAATACGCGTCTTCACATTCCGGGAGCTAGCTACTCCATTTGTTACTTAGGTCTCCCCTCCTATTATGTATGGTATTCCGAGGTCACCCCTCCGAATACAATGGTTACTTATGATATGATATGATATGATATGTTCTGGGCTCGTGGTAGATTTCTGACAACCCTTACACTTTTGATATACCTATATTGTACCTTCTGTATTCCCCAAATCACAATATGCTACGTTAATTGTTCAATTACTCAGTACCCTTATATGACTCACCCTACTACTAAGATATATATATTCCGTTGCTTTGATCTGTCACACTCTCATTCCGTTACTTCAGAATATCATTCCATTCACGTACCGGGTTATTATATGTTTATTGGATTTGATTATGCTATTCATGTTTTATGTGACTACTGTTTACCCTGCTGCGATATGATTAATATACGGTTATCTGATTTACCTGTTGTCATATGTTTATATGTGATCTCACTGTTATGTGACCCTCTGATTGTCTGGTGACCAAGCTAGTGTGTAATCAATAGTTTTTGTCTGTTTATCATGTATACTTTGTTCAGTTAATTTCGTGGACTATGATTATCCGATAGTATCCTTATCTGCTTGTTGTTGACCTGTCATGTTTGCATTTCTGTTTATGCTACGGTTTGATTGGGTAAATGGTTCAGCTTGTGACGTCTGGCTTGTTAATTTGTTTAGTTGCCCTGCTATGTCTTTAATTCATTTAATTATATCGTTATACTGTATTCCTACTTATTACGTGTGACTGCCATGTGTTGACTGCTGTTAGTACTTCCGCTATTATGATACTGGTTATGTTTTCAGCTAAGGGTTTTGACCTGTGTGAATTTCCATGCTCACTTATTCATTAATTGCTTCCGCTTTCCTGTAGATATCTGTTTGGCTTGTATGTCTTCTGATTTCCTGAATTGATTGTATGACATATATGTTGTGTGGATACAACGCCTACTATGTTTGCTTATGTTTCAGTTCTTGTATGTCTGGTTTGTATGTGCTTGTTTATATGTCATCGATGCTTTGCTTTGCTTCGTTCTCCTTGTTATCTGTGCTTTGGATATCTATATAATTGTGTTCTGCAGGATCTTCATTGACTCATGGTTCTCATTTCGCTGCGACTTTGTTATCCGTTTCCTTTGTTTCATTTTGCATTTCAGATTTTCTTTAACTTTCATTTTGTTATATCTGTTCACTGAGCTTTTTAAGCTCAGCCGCATTTCTTTTCCTACGGCAGGTGTTAGGTTTGAAGATGGGCTTGATGGGCTGAGAGTTGGATTATCTGAGTTGACTGACCCTAGTTACCTTATTACTTTGGATTGAATTGAAGAGCTTTTGTTTTTGATTTCATTTCATTTTGGTCGTATTGGATTTTATATTTTCTTTGTAAGTCATTCGTTTATATGACTTGGTAAATTATTTTTACAAGGCTTCCGTTTATAAAATTTTGATTTTATGTTCTGATATGACACCAGAATGTGACACTTCTACCCTTGCTGGGTTGGGGTGTTACAATTATGGTATCAGAGCAAAGGTTTCGTCTTGTTGACCTTAGGACTGACCTGTGAGGACTGGGTAGACACTAGGCTTTCGTCTGTTCTGATTTTCTCCGATTCGTTTGATTGTCGTTCAGATTTGACTTTGATATTCGTTTGGCTTCACTGATTTGACCTTCTTCTCTTCGCATTTGATTTTGTTTTATTTGTCTTCGCGCATCCGTTTGTCGATCGTTAGATGGAGACTACCGTGGAGCCGAAGATGATGGTGCCGACCCTGCGTTGCTGCAACAGTCCCTGAGCTGTAGAGGTTCATGAAGCAGAAGCCACACCCGACTGCCGTGCTGCTGGAGACATCAGGATACTGCTGGAGGAAGCTGGACGGATCAACCAAAGATGCAAAAGACGGAGACAAGATTCAACCGGTGGCTGAGAAGGTTCATCTACTTCATATGATTTGGGCACGACTTATGTTACTCTGATTCGTTTGTCATGCGTTTCGAGGCGGTTTGATATTTTGCTTAGTGATTTTGATCGATATTGCTTTCTTTGATTTGTTCAGTACTCGGTTTGAATCGTGAAGTTTTATCATTTAGCATTTTGGTGATATCTCAGCTTTGTTTCGGATAGTCAATAATGAGTCATGAGGAGCCGTTTTGTGCAAGTTGGTGGCCTTTTTTCTTTTGTGGTATGGTAAGTTGTTTGATGTGTTATATGTTGCATGAATATGTATCTGGTCTGCTTTGGTATGTTACTTGATATCTGTACGTGATATGTTTTGTGTGATATTGGTTATGAGGTTTGCCATGACCCGAGACAGAATATGATGACAATAAGAACTTGTTATGTGATGCAAGTATTATGACGCCTGATCAACGTGATAATACCGAGATCATATAATTTGAACTTATTGAAATCATACGACATTTTGGAAAATGCCTGGGGTTGGTACGTGAATGGAATATGACTTGTATCCGTTATTTGTCACTCCTCATGTTCGATTGGAATTCTGTACCTCTTTGTGAGATCTTCACCGACATCTGTTACGTATAAGTTTTGTACACTTTGGGACTATGTGGAACTATGGATTGCTACGTCTGCCTTAAGCCGGCACGTCTCTGTGTACCCCTGCGACTTTAATTTTCGAGGACGAAAATTTTTTTTAGAGGAGAAGAGTTGTAAAACCCTAGAATCGTAAAATGCGTTAAAAGACCATTATACCCTCGAATTATAATCCGTAAAATAAAGCCATGATCGATAAGTTTCACTAAGTACTTATGATAAGTAATTTATATAGAAAATTGGAAGAAATAAAATACATTATATTGAAAATAAAAGTAACACAACACAAGTCATTTATACATTTAAACATTTGAAATAAAATATGACACAAGTAAAATGGCAAGAAATAAATTTGATTTAGTCATTATTGTGCTTTCTCTTTTTCGGCTGAGATCACACGCTCTATACCCAAATTTTGTGGCCTCATTTACTCCTAATTATCACCTTATATTCTCCTTGATTATCTCCATTTGTCATTCAAAAATAAAACACCACAAACCCTAATCATCCTAAGCAAAAGTGACGGCAAAATATTCCCTCCTCCACCTTTCTTTTTCTTTTCTGTCGACACTCAACTCAGGCCAAAGGTAAGGTTCAAGACCTCTTTTCAAGGCTATATTCGTAGTGTTTGCAAGTATTGATTTGGTCCTTGTTGTGGTTTTGTTTTGTGGCTGCTGTCGTGGGTAACTGGGTATAGGAAGCACCAAGGGGCGCTTGTTTTGTTGGCCTTGTTTGATCTTTGTTCCGTACAACACCATCAGGTAACCATGGTCTCGTTTCTTTTCCTTCTTGGTCGTGACCTTATGTCACCTACGCATGCTCTTGTGGTCATGTAACACGTTAATAAAGATTAAGCAAACTAACCTAAGTATGACTACATGAAATAATGAAAGATTGTTATATACATATCGCTTCATGAATCTGTTTTGTTTGTGATTCTGGTCGTGGGTTGGAGCAGCCTTCACTCGCCCTTTTTCTTCATGAAACATATACTTAAAGTGTTAAAAAAAAGGCTAAGACTAAAACCTATTATATTGTGCTACTTAAATCGTGAGATAAGCCTTCATATATGTCGATCTAATGCACCCTTGTTTTCTGTTTTGAAACTGAAATCTGGTCGTGTCGTTTACTTCTCCCATACGCATGATTCATGACATATAATGTGTAACATAGATTTCTAAAACGTAGCCAAGTAAATCAATGATATAGGTGATATAAAATCATGGGATAATACTTATTAAATGTCGACTTTGGTGCATAAATCTGGTCCCATTGAATCTGTTTTGTAAACGCACACAACTTGCCAATTTCCTTTTTGTTTTTATCATGATTAATGGAACTTAAAAACATTTGTATATGACTTGTAAAGAAGTGTCAAATAAAGCCAAGGTGTAAAGTTTGTAAACCTGTCATTTATAGAAGGTTATTAATTATGGAAACCTGCCTAAAATAGAAAGTTACCTAAAATAGAAAGATATCTAAAGTGGAAACCTGCTAAAAATGGAAAGTCGTCTAAAACGAGTAATTTGATTCTTATAGAACGTTATCTAATTCATATAGGTTCCGGGCGACGGGGTTGATCTCATTTCTTGGTTTTGCTTTCATTGTTGATTTGCTTCTAATAAGGTACAGATATTCTATCCCTTTTCAGTAGGGATTTCTCATGACTTTTCGATCCTTGACTTTACTTCACTTATGATATTCCTTTGCTATGATTTCCTTATGCTATGATCCTTTTGATATGATTCCGACATAATTCTTTGATATGATTCTGTTCGCTATGATATTCGTTTGTTCTGATTATGAACTTATGATTATGAACCTTATGGTTATGAACCTTATGATTATGAACCATCTGATTATGAACCTCTGATTATGAACTTATGTTATGGAAATCTAATATGAACCTTTGACTTCTGAACCTTTGATATGAACCCTTATGATATGATTATGCTTTAACCCTTCAGTTTGATACCCGAGCCAAATATGTGTTCCTAGTCATGAAGGCAACATGACCGTGTCATTGATGCACCAATGGCATGACTCCAGTATGTACGAGTGATGTTGCACACCGTCCCCATTATGATATGATTATGAGCTCACTATATGTATATGATTTGGCCACTATGTTTCCGGGGGGCGTATGGATGCATCCTAGATATGTTATGATATGATATGCTATGTTATGTTATGATACGATATGATATGATTTATATGGTGAATGATGTCGTGTGCAATACGCGTCTTCACATTCCGGGAGCTAGCTACTCCATTTGTTACTTAGGTCTCCCCTCCTATTATGTATGGTATTCCGAGGTCACCCCTCCGAATACAATGGTTACTTATGATATGATATGATATGATATGTTCCGGGCTCGTGGTAGATTTCTGACAACCCTTACACTTTTGATATACAAATATTGTACCTTCTGTATTCCCCAACGCACCGTATGCTAAGTTAATTGTTCAATTACTCAGTACCCTTATATGACTCACCCTACTACTAAGATATATATATTCCGTTGCATTGATCTGTCACACTCTCATTCCGTTACTTCAGAGTATCGTTCCATTCATGTACCGGGTTATTATATGTTTATTGGATTTGATTATGCTATTCATGTTTTATGTGACTACTGTTTACCCTGCTGCGATATGATTAATATACAGTTATCTGATTTACATGTTGTCATATGTTTATATGTGATCTCACTGTTATGTGACCCTCTGATTGTCTGGTGACCATGCTAGTGTGTAATCGGTAGTTTTTGTCTGTTTATCATGTATACTTCGTTCAGTTAATTTCGTTGACTATGATTATCCGATAGTATCCTTATCTGCTTGTTGTTGACCTGTCATGTTTGCATTTCTGTTTATGCTACGGTTTGATTGGGGAAATGGTTCAGCTTGTGACGTCTGGCTTGTTAATTTGTTTAGTTGCCCTGCTATGTCTTTAATTCATTTAATTATATCGTTATACTGTATTCCTACTTATTACGTGTGACTGCCATGTGTTGACTGCTATTAGTACTTCCGTTATTATGATACTGGTTATGTTTTCAGCTAAGGGTTTTGACCTGTGTGAATTTCCATGCTCACTTATTAATTGATTGCGTCCGCTTTCCTATAGATATCTGTTTGGCTTGTATGTCTTCTGATTTCCTGAATTGATTGTATGACATATATGTTGTGTGGATACAACGCCTGCTATGTTTGCTTATGTTTCAGTTCTTGTATGTCTGGTTTGTATGTGCTTTTTTATATATCATCGATGCTTTGCTTTGCTTCGTTCTCCTTGTTATCTGTGCTTTGGATATCTATATAATTGTGTTCTGCAGGATCTTCATTGACTCATGGTTCTTATTTCGCTGCGACTTTGTTATCTGTTTCCTTTGTTTCATTTTGCATTTCAGATTTTCTTTAGCTTTCATTTCGTTATATCTGTTCACTGAGCTTTTTAAGCTCAGCCGCATTTCTTTTCCTGCGGCAGGTGTTAGGTTTGAAGATGGGCTTGATGGGCTGAGAGTTGGATTATCTGAGTGGACTGACCCTAGTTACCTTATTACTTTGGATTAAATTGAAGAGCTTTTGGTTTTTGATTTCATTTCATTTTGGTCGTATTGGATTTTATATTTTATTTGTAAGTCATTCGTTTATATGACTTGGTAAATTATTTTTACAAGGCTTCCGTTTATAAAATTTTGATTCT
Organism: Chrysanthemum seticuspe; assembly: GCA_019973895.1. NCBI lineage: Eukaryota > Viridiplantae > Streptophyta > Magnoliopsida > Asterales > Asteraceae > Chrysanthemum > Chrysanthemum seticuspe. The sequence continues at coordinate 97,955,521 of BPTQ01000005.1, read as the reverse complement.
ATGTTCTGATATGACACCAGAATGTGACACTTCTACCCTTGCCGGGTTGGGGTGTTACAGTTTAGATCCATCAAAATTTTATAACTTTGAGCCCGAGGAGTGTCAAGAAACAAGAAACGAGTCCACCATTACCAAATATACAACCGGTATTGGGTAACATGCAAGTACAAGGTTTTATGAAACATAAAATATTTACTTTCTCCCCCTCAACACTTAACCGTGAAAAATTTCAAAATTTTTGAAAGAGTGAAGTGTTGAAGGAAGATTTATACTTGCCATGTTGAAGGAAATTTAGATAGAAGAATATTTTTGTATTTTATAGATTTTCTGATTTTGTATTTTGTTTTTGAGAAAATATTTACAAAAGAGGTTTTGGTGTTTGACTGGTTTTAAGATTCTTTTAAAAGTTCATCCAGTTCCTCTGGAGTCAAACACCGCATACCAATCCAGTGGACCAACTCAGTAAACCTAGCAGGAGCTAAGGCTTTGGTGAGAATATCTGCCAGTTGGTATTCAGTACCTGCAAAGTATAATTCAACGGTACCCTTTTCCATATGCTCTTTGATGAAATGATATCGCATATCGATGTGCTTGGACTTCGAATGTTGAACAGAGTTGCACGAGATAGAAATAGCACTTCGATTGTCATAGTACATCGGGATTCTGTCAAATATGTAACCATAGTCTTTGAGTTGTGTTCTCATCCAAATGCCTTGAGCACAACACGCGGACATAGCTACATATTCTGCTTCAGTTGAGGACAGAGATGTACAGTCCTGCTTCTTCGATTGCCACAACACCAGTTTATCACCAAGAAATTGTAAAGCTCCTGAAGTACTTTTCCGAGAATCTAAGCAGCCTGCGTGATCAGCATCTGAAAAAGCTATTAGTTCAAAACCAGAATCCTTCGGATACCAGATCCCCAAGTTAATGGTTCCCTTTATGTATCGAAGGATTCTTTTAGCCTCAGAGAGGTGAGTTTCAGTTGGTCTTGAATGATAATGGGAGCAGAGATATACGGCAAAGACAATATCAGGTCTACTGGATGTTAGATACATGAGAGACCAAATGATACTTCGGTATTTGGTAGGGTCAACCAATTTCCCATACAAATTAGCATCCAGTTTCTTGGTATGTGCCATTGGTGTGGCATAGGTGTCACAGTTTTGCATTCCATTTTTGATTAAAATTTCAAGAGCATATTTGGACTGACTCAAGAAAATACCACAGGGTGATTGATGAACTTGCAGCCTTAGAAAGAACGTGAGTTCACCCATCATGGACATTTCAAAATGTTTTTTCCTAAGTTTTGAAAAAGCGTTTGAGTATTTTAGATGTGTTGACCCAAAAATGATGTCATCCACATAGATTTGAACAATTAAAATGTGTGCCCCGTGATATTGTATAAAAAAGTGTTGGGTTGACCGATCCTTTGACAAAATTGTGAGATAGGAGAAAGAATGATAACTCATCATACCATGCCCGAGGGGCTTTTTTGAGACCGTAGAAAGCCTTGTTCAGTATGTAGACATGATTCGAGAATTCTGGATCAAAAAATCCTTCTAGCTGACTAACATAGACCATTTCTTTCTGTTTACCATTCAGAAAAGCAGTTTTGACATCCATCTGAAAGACCGTGATGTTCATCTGAGCCGCGAATGCCAGAAAAATTCGTACAGCCTCAAGTCTAGCAATCGGTGTGAATGATTCCTCGTAGTCAATCCCTTCTTCCTGTCTATAACCCTTAGCCACCAAACGTGTCTTATTTTGGATAACCGTACCTTCAGCATCCAACTTGTTTTTCCAAATCCATTTCAGACCAATAACATAGACCCCAGTTGGTTTTTCAACCAATTCCCATACCTTAAGACGTTTAAACTGATTGAGTTCTTCTTGCATGGATTCAATCCAGTTGTCATATGTCATGGCTTCTCTTATACTTTTGGGTTCAGCTTGACAGACGGTAAGTGCATAAATGCAATGTTCACCGTCTGTCTGAAGGCGTTGTCTAGTTACGACTGGTTGATTCGGGTTTCCAATAATGTTGACAAGAGGATGGTCTCGAGTCCAATGATGTGTGGAGGGTTAATGTTGATATACATTATGCAGATTAAGGGGATTCAAATGGCTTGTAGATGATTCTGCAACATCAGGTGTGGCAGTTTCATTAGCAAACGGATTGAAGAACGCATTTGGATCCTAATTTGCAAGTGGAGGTACTTCATTGTTCAGAAGATCATCAGCTGGTTCAGCGTCATCGGATGCGGTTTGTTCGACTGTTGTTGTAGAATTAATTGGTGGTGCTTCCTCAACAATAGTTGTTGTAGCAGGTGTATCAGGTATTGGATTATGAGCAGGTTGAGCAGCGGAGACAGTTGATACATCTGGAGCACGTTCATCAAGATCATCACTAAACAGAGGAGCAAATAGTTGTTCCATTTGAAGTCGAGTGAGTTGTAAACTTGGTTCAGCTGATGATGGGGTTTGAGGGAAGTTTAGACGGTTATGTCCGGGTTCCAAGTTGTTATGCTCATAAGCCATTTCAGTAAGCTCATCGAAATTTGCATGAATCGTTTCCATAATCTCCCTTGTACGACGATTCCAGATCCGGTAACCCTATGAGTTTTCACTGTATCCAACAAATACTCCTATGTCAGCTTTGGCCTTGAGCTTACCAAAGTCATCACGATCATTATTTGGGGAACAAAGAGAGCCAAACACATGAAAGTGTTTGAGATTCGGTTTACGGTTATGGACAAGCTCGTAAGGTGTTTTGTTGTAGCGTTTAGTAATCATAGAACGGTTCTGAGTATAGCATGCAGTTGACGTAGCTTCAGCCCACAATTAATTTGGAAGTTTTGCATTTATCAACATCGTTCTTGCAGCTTCCACTAACGTACGGTTTCGTCGTTCAACAACCACGTTTTGTTCTGGTGTTCGTGCAATCGATGTTTGATGCTCAATTCCCACTTTCTCATAAATTGCACGAAGAGTTTGATTCACAAATTCAGTTCCTTGGTCTGTTCTGATTTGTCTGACTGTATTCCGGAGCTGAACTTGAATTTTCGTGAGAAAGGTGATGATCATCTGTGGAGCTTGATCTTAACTTCGAAGAAAAGAAACCCAAGTCCATCTTGAGTAGTCATCGACAATTACCAAGATGTAGAGTTTACAGTTAATCGTCTGCACACGCATTAGACCACACAAGTCCATGTGAAGAAGGTAAAGCACATGCTGAGAGCTGTGTTCCATCTTTGAGGGAATGTGAGCGCGAGTGCTTTTCCCTTGTTCACAGGCTGAGCATAGATGATCTTTAGAATACCGAAATCTTAGGAGACCTTCAACAAGTTTGTAACGTGCAAGATTCGTTATGCTTTGAAAGTTTAAATGTGAGAGATGACGGTGCCATAGCCAAGATTTTGTAGATGTTGCCTTTGATAGTAGATAGATGGGAGATGAAGCAATCATGTCTTGCATTGAAATTGTATAAAGGCTTGATGTGCGAGTTCCAGACATAAGATCGTTTCCTTGGGATCACGAATGAAACAAGTTTTCTCCCGAAAAGCAACTTCCAGATCTCCATCACAAAATTGACCAACTAAGAATAGATTGTGATCGAGAACTTCCACATAATAAACCCTGCTAATTTCGATGTTGCCATTGATATAATCTCTAAAGCCCATGATAGATACGAAGTGATCATTCCCGAATCTGACAGTGCCAATGAACTATGAGACAAAGTTTGATAACAGTTTAAGATTGCCTGTCATGTGTCGGGAACATCCGCTATCAACAACCTAGAGGACGATCTCTATCACCTGCATTACACACAAACGACACAGGTGGAATAGAAATAGATGTGGAACCCAAAGAGATAGAGGGTTCCGATACAGTTATAGTTGAATCACGCATGTTTATGATTTTAGGTATCCAAGGTGATAAGTTCTTCCTAGGAGGTGTGGGTGTTTCACTAGGTACATCAATGATTGTAGCGGGAATACTAGAAGGCGGTTTACCTAGCACAGACTTAGAAGCATTAGTGGGCCTAGAGGTATTCCTTTTTCTATTATTCCGCTTACGATTCAAGATAACCTTAGCAACACATTTGTCATGGCAACCAGAAAACATGCTTTTATGACAACCAACACAAGAAGCTTCAAACATAACATTCATAGTACCTAAAGATTCAACATTCGTTACATCACTTTGTCTATTACATTTATCTAACGCAATGTCTAAAGTGGGTGCAACTTGAGTTTTATTCAAAGTCCTAAGGTGTTCTTCTACTTCAGCAATCTTTATTTTTCTTTTCTTACGTCGCAACTTCCTATTCTTCCTTGTATTGCTCTTAGGCTATGAAGTGCAGGCGTTGGGAAAAGAGGCAATTATTCCTATTTCAGTAGAGGGAAGCACATTAGTTTCATGTGGTTTGTCAATAGATGTTATAGAGTCAATTTGAATCTGTCTAGGTGCAATTACAAGTGCGTTACTATTCCTATCTTGTTTAAGTTTTACAAACTCTGCTTTTAGATCATGTATAGCGTGTAACAAATCTAGATTTTCAGAACGAGTGAGTCCATCTCATCGTAAAACATTTTTGGTATAAGCAAGATGATCATTAACATCTTTTGACGCTTGAGCCCGAGTCTTTTTGAGAAAATCAAAAATGACACCATATTCTTTTTTAACCTTTGAAATTTCTTGTTCATATTTTGAAATTTGACACTTCAAAGACACGTTTTCATCATCCAGTTATTCAATTTTCGGATTTGAAATTTTGGAACTCAATTGGGTGATTTTATTTTGCAAAGCGAGTTCTCGATTTTGACAATCTTTTTGACACCATTGAAGACAATGTTTTGCATTTGAAAGCTCATTTAACAATCGCTCATTTTCAATTTTGAAAGACTGGATTTGTGACACATTATCAGTATTCTCAACATTTTCAACAGAATCTGCAGAGATATAGTCAAATGCATATGCAACAGAATGTAGTAACACAACATTTATGGTATCAGCACAGATAACATCTTCCAAGAGTTGATCAACATCTTTTCGTAACATTTTCTTTTTTCCGTTTAGTATTTGAAATCGATGTTTTTGTTTTCTCGAAAATTGTTTTCATAAGTCCGAGTTCCTTGTGAAAATCCCTTTCCCAATATATTGCACACATTTTCAAATTTCGGACATGAGGTAAATTTCGTTTCTTAAAAATGTCTCTTTGTTCTCGCGCATGAGGCAATTGAAAATGTTCAACTATAATTTCAGAATGGAATTCAATTTCACGTTCCAAAATTTTGATGTCCGAAATGAATGTTTCAAAGTATTTGAGAATTTGACAACGTTCGGATAATGTTTTTACTTCACTAAGTGAAGGTAAAGGACCATTAACTTGTGCAGTATTGGGTTGGGGACCAACATTAGAAGACTCAGATGTAGGCGTGATAACCCAAGGTGTGTTAGAATTATCTTGTTGTGCGACGAAAGTTATGGCTTTTCAATAGTCAAATGGTTTGTTATAAACAACATTTTCTAATTTTGACCGACTCTCGTCTTCTGCATCTAATTCCTCCAAATGATTATATTCAACAACAGTCGTGATGGAGTCATCAATTCTATGTTTTGCACTGTAGACTTCAGGATTTGGTTTGAATGCTCGATGTGAAAAGTTAGGTTTGTAATCAGCAAGATTCGGTCCATATCCATTTGGATTTGGTTTGAAAGTAAACTTTTGAATCGTTGTGATTGATTCACCATGTTTATAAACAACATTTCGAAACTCTTTGAGTTTGTTTTGTAAGTCGACAATTTCTTCAAGATAGTCATCTATTTGTTTCCTTGAATGCTTTTTGTACTCGGAAAACTGTTTTTGACAATTTAACAACTCAGACTTGGCTTTTTGAGTTTCCGAAGTGAGAGTGTTAAGTTGTTGTTTATGATCATATTGCAGTTGTTCTATTTGAGATAATAAAGCATTCTTGGATGCAACGAGATCACATATCTGTTTTTCCAAAGATTTTTCATTTTGGTATGATTTAGAAAATGCGACTTCAATCCCTTTTCACGTTTTTCTTTTGTTTGAAAAATGTTAAGTTGAAATTTTAAGCATTCATTATCCTTAGTTAGCAGTGCATTTTTATCCTTTAATTGCTGATTGATTTCAAGACATTTTTCCATTTGAGATTTTTGGTCTTTAATTAAGGTCATGAGCTCAATATCTGGATTAGACAAAGGTTCAGCTTGTTCAACGTGAGTCTCAACATGTTCATTATTCAGATCCTCAAGTATAACCACGGAGTCAACTTGATTATCAATGGTAACCATAAGGTCATCTTGATCGTCAAATATAACTATGGGATCTATTTGATTATCATCGGAATGAGATGTAGAAGGCTCATTTTGAACACTCTGAGCCTCGTTGGATGCAGATGTTGGCGGAGATATCAGATCATTAATGAGTATGGTTTGATCAGGTACCTGGGACAAGCCGTCAGTGTCATATACTGGGCCTGTGTCACTCATGTGGAGCTCTTGCATGTTGGCCATTAACATCATAGCAGCATTAGCCCGCAAGTCCTCCATGTCATCATTGGAATCTGCATCTGCCATGAAGCTTTATTCCTTGGTTGTAAGAGTTCCACCAGCTTCATCCTTGAGATCCAAGAGTAAAGCCTCTTAAGCGTTGCCTCTTGTCCTCGGCTTTGGGAATGCATTAGCTAGATGACCCTTCTCATTACAGTTATAGCAACGAAGACCATTAACCCCAGTCTGAGCATTTCCTTGATTAACCACTTGAACCCTTTGTTGTTGTGGAGCACCCATGTTATTCCTTCCAGTTGGATTAAATCCTTGACCACCGCCCATCTGACGAACATTTCCACGATTCTGAACTTCAACTCTTCCATTGTGAACAACAACTTCATTCCTTGTGTTAGATGAGGTGCGAATGCGATTGTTGGATGATAACACTACACGCGTCGTTCGGGGTCAAAGGAACTTCCTTTTGGTCGAGCAAGTTTTTCAACACCCTAGGCAGTGAACCTAATCGTTGTAGTGTATTATTAGGGTAAGCCACGGGAATTGATATCGTTCTCTAGAGGAATAGGAATGCTAGTAAGAAGTTACTACGCTAAGGTTGGGGTTGAGGAAGATTATTTTTTTATCTTTTTATGTTTTTTAGGAAATGGAAAGGTACAAATCTCGGGGTTTGGATTTGGGGGTTGGTATTTCTACCGGTTACTTCTACTTATCTAATTATCTAAACCAAGGTGTATTTAGTCTATGTCTAATTATTGTGTGCTCGTATGATGATTTAAAGATGTGTTTACTTAGGTTTTATTACTCCTTAATTATCTCCTATTGATGGTTGAATTGTCACGTCCTTATTCTTAATCGCGTTGTGTGTCTAAGGTCATAGGGTATGCGTTTATCCCTAAATCTTTGAAACTACCAAAGGTTAATGCCTACAAAATCTCTAGCATTTATAAACTTAACTCTAAGGTACTCTTCGATTGTTTTAGCCTACAATGACTCTAGGTACTATAAGCTAAGGTTCACAAAGATTAATTAAGCATTAATTACACAACGGATGACCTATCGCAATACTAGATCATTAACAATTAAGATAAGAGACAACAAATCAATATTCAATAATTAAGTTTCATATTCCCTAAGCAAACACACAAGTAAATTAGCCGGACATGGGAAACATGCAAGCATACACACAAGTAATTGAAGACATAATTGAATTAATGAAGTAAAACACTTATCTTGATGTAAGATAGGGTATGGAACCCTAAAATACTGTCCAAGACAGCCTTGGTTCGGTTTAGGTTTTTACTCCAAAAGACTACACACTAAAAACTAAAAAATTCGGATTCTATATGTAAGATTACATATGCGACAGCGTCACCCTTTGATTTGTGACGCCGTCGGGTCGCCGTCATTAGGGTTTCATCTTGGCCACGTTAGTCTTGCGACGGCGTCACCTTATGTTTGTGACGCCGTCCCCTTCAGTCTCTGACGTCGTCTGGATCAAATCTAGGTCGTCTGAGTTGCGACGACCTACTCTTTTAAAACCTGAAGTCGTCACTTGTAAATAAGCAATTTGGCTACTGAGCCATCACAAAAGTGGTCCGACGGCGTCGCAGATAACACCTGATGCCGTCCCATTCAGTTCCAGCAGCCTGAGTGTCTCGATTCTTGACTTTGGGCATTTCTTCATATATTCGCGCCTTTTCGTCCGAATAAGTGTCATTCCAGCATTTTGCCTTCAAAATACCTAAAAAGTGAAAAGGAACGATATTAAGTAATAATGGATACAAAAGTGATCAAATAAGGGCTTAAACGACCCCTCAAAAAGGTACATTTTAAAACCTTATCAAATATCCCTACACTTGGTATTTGCTTGTCCTCAAGCAAATGTGCTTTTAGCCAATTAATTTATAAGTTAGGGGTCATGAAGCATTGGTTTAGAACAATCCACAACACATATAAGCCCCGCAAAAATCATAACAAGCATGGAAATTACATACTAGCACCTCACATGGGGTGTTTGGATACTCACATCTCTCGGGTGTATATGAAATATGACAAGATGGAAATGGAAGATAAACACTCATTAACCAGTCCTAGTACATAGATTACCATAGACTTGAGACTAGATCAAACCTCCATCGCTTTGGCATAAGCACCTAGGAAAGACTATCAAAGAGGTCTTTTAAAGGGTTGTAATGTTAGGCTTACGGTAGGGAAACAAAGGGTTTGGTGGGATAGGCTATTTAGTGGTGGCAAGTCAAAAATCTTTATGTTACAAGCATGCGAAGAATGGCGTTACTAAGCCAGGACTCGACACTCTAGACTCTAGATAACTGAAACAAACAAACAATAAATTAAAGATAGATGTAGGATGGTAGCCCGTATGTTTTATTTTATTATTTTTTTTTCACTCTATTTTTTTCTTTTTCTCTTTTTTTCTTTTTTTTTTGATTTTTTTTTTCATACACTTTTACTCCACCATCCTCTATGGTAACATCAAAATAATAGGTATTTATAGGCACATCCCTACACTTGAGTTTTTATTACTCTAACACTAATTTGACCCGAATTGAAAAGATCAAAACACTTGGAGTACATTATTACGCAAACAAGGGGAATTTGAATTTAACGTTCCCTTCCCGTCATTTCATAAAACTTAACTTTTCCCATGAGTCCCAATCGTCCCAAAACTGTGTACAAAGAATATGACTCGACTTAGCAACTTATGCAAGCAACTAGATAAATGAACTAAGGGTTTAGTGTGATAAATATAATGCACTAAAAGTGAGTGCATACAAGGTAGGCTAAGGCGATTTGGATGTACATTTGGGGGTGGGGTGTAAACAATGCTCTTCATTGATATTCCAAAAAACCGAAACATCACGAGAACCGCGAAAAGGATAGGCTCTGAGGGGTTAACTAGGGGTATCGTGTACTAAAGATGAGTACAACGCAAAGGTGTGGGGGAATTAATCAACCGATGTGGAAGAAGTAATTATATTATGGGTATCAAACAAGGGTTATCCTAATGCCTCTTATCATTTAGTTATTCCTAACTACACAAGTGTAGTCTTACTAGCGATCTCGGGATGCATCACAAAACAAGTTCTAGAATCTATTATACTACCGGTTCACACACTAAGCATTAAAGGTGAATGCTTTAATTCCTACTAATCTAAGGGCGATCCTCACATTTTGGGTGGAATTTAAGTGGTAAAGAGTTTTTGTGCTAGTCATATAACTTCCTATCCATGAGACGCTTTTGTTAAGACTAATGGCCCACTCCTATATGTCATGAAAAATTTTAAATTTGGTGCCAAAATTATCCTAACCGACATTTTCTCATGGTTTATTACACAAATGCAATTGGACAAAGCAAATAGTCAAGGATAAGCATAGTTTCAAAGTTCCCGTTTTATTTTCCCTCCATACACTTAAACTGAACATTGTCCCCAATGTTCCCCGAAAGTATCAAAGTTATGATAATGGAAGGTAATAAAAGATGAAAGAAACTAGTGCTCCCCTGATTAGCTCGGTAGGATCCGTGTAAAGTGGTGGTTACATTTTTCTTCAAGAAGAATGTTTTGCTTGAAAAACTCCTTCTCATCTTATGTATCTTCTTCTTGGTAAATTAAACTTGCACACTTGAAGAAAACAAACGAAACCTTCACGTAAAATCGGTGGTAATAATATATATAGGACTCTACTAAACTAAGATATAATGCTTGTGGAATGGATGTTTACAGAATTTCTGGAAAATTAAGACCTGGAAAATTCCAAAAAATTACAAGTTGCTCTAAAAACGAGAAAAAGTAATCAGTTGTTTTTGCTCCTTCCTGACGCCATCAGGTTGCGATCCTGATGCCGTCAGGTTATCCTAACAAAAACTGGTCTGCGATTTTCTGAAAAAAAATTCTGGAAAATTTACATCTTTAGAATCTGGAAAAATTTCCTGCAAAACATCCATTATGACTCGATACAAGCATTTGACTCGAACAAACACACATGTATATCTTTTAATTAATTGAAATTCTCATGTTTACGTTTCTTTTGAAAACGTGTGTAATCCTCCCTACACTTATCCCTTATGTAAAATACCTTTATATGTAATTAAGACGAGGTTAAAAACAAAATAAAGCATTTTTACAAATTTAAACATGAGAATAAACAATCAATAAAGATATATGACACAAACAAGCAAACAATTAACACAAGTAATAGATAAATGCACCGCATGCAAATATACATACACGTCAAATTATTCAAAGTTCACCACAAAGTCAAGATAGCCTAGATTATTACATGTCCAAATAAAATAGTTCAACAACCAACCATACAAATCCATAAGCAATCCATAAATAAATACATGAGTCACTGGGGAGGGGGTCCAGAATGGTAGTCATAACCAGGAGGGAGAGGCCCAAATACCCATAATGTGGGTAATCCTCCTCCTGCCCTGGGAATGGATCGATCTGCAGGTGTGGGTCGAGTTGATCACGCATGGACAAATGTTGCATCTGTCTGACGGTATGATCGTAGGTCCAGCTAGCCCTCTGATCCTGCTGTGCCATCCACGTGTCCATGCGGCCCATCCATGCTCCCTGGTAGGCCTGCTAGTCTCCACTGGACATGTGTCGGTAGGCGTCAGCGGAGCCTCCTGCTTCACCCGCTTGCTATTGTGCTGACATCTGTGGCTCATCATCATTGTCATCATCACCACCCTGAATGTTGGGCTGAGCACGAAACCAAGCGTAGCCCCTACCATAGTCCATGATGACCTCCATAGCTTTTAGGGATTTAGCTTTGACGACCCTTGGTGCCACCACATTGAGGTATGCGGGTGCCTCCCCTGCCAAAATGCCAAAGGACTGGGCCAACCGGGTGATAAACATGCCTCCATACACCTTATCCTCAAACCTCATCCCACTAGCAGTCCTCAAGAAATCGGCTAACCAGAATGGGATGTTACAGTGCACACCCTCGACCAACATGCAGTAGAGATAGAATAGATTTGGTAAAGTGACACGATGACTCGTGCTCTAGCGCCCTGTGATAGAGAAAGTGAGGCAACGGTGCACGAGCCTAATCCGTGGATCCAGGATCTGAGATGCGAGAGTACTCCCAGTAATGTACTCCCCGTTAGCTATTGTGTTCTAGAACTGAATACCCAGCATGTCGTCCCTATGGGTAATCCCAGCTGCCAATCTAGCCCTAAAAACATCGCTCTCAGCATTCCTAGCAGCATACAACCCCAATCTCTACCCAAACTCAAGTACCGACATAGCCCTCCATTCTCCACCTAACCTAAATCGGACCCCCTGAAACTCAATGTTATCTTGACATGAATTGATATCCATCAGATAAGATGCGTGAAATTCACGCAACAACTCACCATATACGGGCTCACGTATCCTAAACAGCCTTTCCCACTGGGGATCAGTGAACTTGCTCCTAAAACTGTTTAAGAACTCTCTAGCCAGATCATGCTCCTCAAGAAAACCCCAGTCCACAACATCCCCTGTATCAATAGTTTGATGAAGCAAATCATTGTAACGAGTTTGGCATCCTTCCTCGACAAATACTCCCCACTCAGCAATCGTGTCCGCTATGTTTTCCTGGGCATTAGAAGACTGTCCCCTAGTTCTCTTCGTTCTTCTGCTCATCTGAAACAACAAATCAAATAGATGAGTAACATCGTGATGCTAAGGACGACGTCAGACGGTTCTGATGGCGTCACAACATAAACCTGACGTCATCACCCTGACCAAATTTCAAATCCGACGTTTGCGAGGGAAAAATCCAGGTTTTTAACCATAACCCTTGACCCAAACACCCTCGTTGCAGCAAAAATGGGATATGGCTAGGTGGGTTTAGTTCCTAAGCCGTCAAGGCTTCTCGCAAAGTTAACCCCATATGATAATACTACCATTCGCCCAATCTTAAGCCTAATTAACAAGATTCATGGGTGACATTTAGCATAAATTAAACAATTGGGGGTTTTCGGATGAAAAAGGGAAAATCAAAATTGAGCATGAAATCGAGAAATTGACTAGACAAAGATCAATGTATACTACTTACCTTGTGGAGATTGACGTGGCAAAATGATGAATTTGAGGTGGGGAAAACGTGGTGGTGTGGTGTGGGGCGGATAAAAAATGTGTAGGGTAAAGAATGAAAGGGATGGGTGATGTATTTATCCGTCTGATCTGGCTTAGTGAGGACGTCACTCTTTATATTTGACGGCATCACGACCAAATTTTTTCAAAAGAAAATTGTTTTGTTAATCCGCCCGGATCAAAAATCTGGTTACTATTTTTGACAAAGATTTTGGTTTTATTTTAAGATCAATTTTATCAATCCACCAATAATCTCCACGACGGTTATGTCAAATTGTCTTTCAATTGTGATCCCAGAAACTCCAAAGTATTGGGGGTGAGGGTTCTTTGACCCTGGTTTAAAACCGAAAGAACTCTTCCTAACATTGGGAAAGTTGAGAAGCGACACGTGCACCATTCCAATGAATATGTTCCTAGGGAACAAGCCGGGAGCGTTGAGACAGGAATTTAAACAAGAATATGATTCCTTGAGGGGGTTTGACTTGCTTAATGAAATTGGAGAAGGTTTGGGAGTCATCCCAATGTGTTCCGATATCGCATATACCTTCTCTATCTTTTTAGGTATATTGTTCCTTGCGATCTCTTCACGGATTTTCAGCATGAAGTTGTCAGCTAGTCCCAAAAAAGTGTCGTGAGTCTTCCGCATTTGAGCTTCAAGGCGTTTTATTTCCTTTTCTTGCTTGTGGACAAATGTCAACACTATGTCCTCGAATTCATCTTGCCGGGACTTTCTTGGTAGCAAAAATTCCTTGACCGCGTTCACATGCTTATCAGCATGGGTAGTTATTTCCATTAACGCATTTACTTGCGCCTCCCTACTCCTAATTGCTTGTGCTTGGGAAGTTGGCCCGTTCTCCTGGACTACTAGAATTTCCCAACCTTCCTCTTCATATTGAGCTAGGTCCTCGATGACCTCCCAACATGCCTTATCATTGAGGTCACTTAGCCTTCCTCCGGCAGCATAGTCAATGGTTCGTTGGAGGGAGGGACTGATATGATCATAGAAGAGTTGGACTTGGAGCCAAAGATCAATGCCGTGATGAGGGCCTTTATGGAGTAAGTCCTTGAATCGAGTCCATGCTTCGTAGAGAGATTCACCTTGACGTTGTTGGAACATCAAGATATCATTCCTAAGCTTAGTGGTTCTCCCCGGTGGGAAAAATTGAGCAAGGAAGCGAGATGTGAGATCATCCCAACTTGAGATGGAGCCGGCGGGAAGTCGCTCAAGCCAATTACTAGCTTGGTCCCGTAGGGATAATTGGAAGAGACGCAGACGCGTGGTCTCCCGAGTAGCAGCATCGAGGTTGATGCAATCGACAATTTTAAGGAAATCCTTAAGATGCTGATTAGGATCTTCGAAACAAAGTCCATGGAATGCACATCCGTTTTGCACCAACCGGATGGTGTCGGATCGCAGGGTCGTAGTTTGGGCTTGGTCGGGAAGCTCAATGGTGTTCCTATAGCCTAGGTGGCTTGGTCTCAAATATTCACCAAGAGTACGGCCTCTTGGCCGGTCATTTGGTGGTAGGTTGATGAATAGTGGTTGGTTATCACCTTCCATGATGAAAAGTGATGGGGTTACGAACAAAGGTCACGAAGAAGGGGGATAGACTACGAAAAGCTAAAAATGGGAAAAAGTTTTACTTGATAGGAATCAAGCAAAGAAACCTAAACGAGGTGGACTCCTAACTAGCTATTCTATTCCCCGTCAGTGGCGCCAAAAACTTGATAACGCTACACGCGTCGTTCGGGGTCAAAGGAACTTCCTTTTTGTCGAGCAAGTTTTTCAACACCCTAGGCAGTGAACCTAATCGTTGTAGTGTAGTATTAGGGTAAGCCACAGGAATTGATATCGTTTTCTAGGGGAATAGGAATGCTAGTAAGAAGTTACTACGCTAAGGTTGGGGTTGAGGAAGATTATTTTTTATCTTTTTATGTTTTTTAGGAAATGGAAAGGTACGAATCTCGGGGTTTGGATTTGGGGGTTGGTATTTCTATCGATTACTTCTACTTATCTAATTATCTAAACTAAGGTGTATGTAGTCTATGTCTAATTATTGTGTGCTCGTATGATGATTTAAAGATGTGTTTACTTAGGTTTTATTACTCTTTAATTATCTCCTATTGATGGTTGAATTGTCACGTCTTTATTCTTAATCGCATTCTGTGTCTAAGGTCGTAGGGTATGCGTTTATCCCTAACTCTTTGAAACTACTAAAGGTTAATGCCTACAAAATCTCTAGGATTTATAAACTTAACTCTAAGGTACTCTTCGGATGTTTTAGCCTACAATGACTCTAGGTACTATAAGCTAAGGTTCACAAAGATTAATCAAGCATTAATTACACAACGGATGACCTATCGCAATACTAGATCATTAACAATTAAGATAAGAGACAACCAATCAATATTCAATAATTAAGTTTCATATTCCCTAAGCAAACACACAAGTAAATTAGTTGGACATGGGAAACATGCAAGCATACACACACGTAATTGAAGACATAATTGAATTAATGAAGTAAAACACTTATCTTGATGTAAGATAGGGTATGGAACCCTAAAATACTGTCCAAGACAGCCTTGGTTCGGTTTAGATTTTTACTCCAAAAGACTACACACTGAAAACTAAAAAATTAGGATTCTATATATAAGATTACATATGCGACGGCGTCACCCTTTGATTTGTGACGCCGTCGGGTCGCCGTCATTAGGGTTTCATCTTGGCCACGTTAGTCTTGCGACGGCGTCACCTTATGCTTGTGACGCTGTCCCCTTCAGTCTCTAACGTCGTCTGGATCAAATCTAGGCCGTCTGAGTTACGACGACCTACTCTTTTAAAACCTGAAGCCGTCAGTTGTAAATAAGCAATTTGGCTACTGAGTCATCACAAAAGTGGTCCGACGGCATCGCAGATAACACCTGATGCCGTCCCCTTCAGTTCCAGCAGCCTGAGTGTCTCGATTCTTGACTTTGGCCATTTTCTTCGTATATTCGCGCCTTTTCGTCCAAATAAGTGTCATTCCAGCATTTTGCCTTCAAGATACCTAAAAAGTGAAAAGGAACGATATTAAGTAATAATGGATACAAAAGTGATCAAATAAGGGCTTAAAAGACCCCTCAAAAAGGTACATTTTAAAACCTTATCATTGGACTTGTTCGAATAACGACCGAAGGCTCTAACAATCATAACAAATCCTTGCTGTAATGCATCGAAAGCTTCAGCATCCTCATTTGATTCACTGTAAAGTGCTTGGGTATTGTTGTTGTTGTTATTGTATGGAACCAGTTGATTTTCTAGTGGTTGTTGTTGTGAAGGGTCATAAGGTGTGATCTGAGCAGTTGGTTTTAGAGGATTTGTGAAGACAGTTTGTTATGTCAGGAATTGAGGATAACAAGTTTGAGCCCACAAAGCAAGAAATTGATTATCCGGGAGTGAAGGCGAGGCAAGAACTCCACGAATGATCCTTTCTTTGTCAACTTCCTTCTGGTGGGGTTTCAAATAGTCGTACAACAGTCCGTAAGTAGCATGATGAAGATTCTTCGCTTGACGGATGAATATGACATATTTTTCCCAATCCGGACCAAGACTACTCAGGAACTTAGTGTTGACTGCAATTCTTGGCATAATGATGATATGTTTTTCCAAGTCATTGATGATGTCTGAGAATCGATGATGATATGACTCTAATGTCTCCCCTGGTTCAATCATGAAGTGTTCATAAGCCAAGTAGATTTTGGATTCCATGTCTTCTTGATTGAGTTATGTGCCTTCCATGAGAAGATGAATATGCTCCCATATTGCTTTAGCTGTCTTTTGAGCATCAACACTTCGAAGTATCGGATTGGGTAATCCCAAAAGGATATATTGCATTGCCAGTTCATCGGCTTCAAAGTGTAGAAGTTGATCAGTAGTAAGATCATTAAGACCGACAACGTTGGTGATATCATCTCTTGGTGGATTAGCATTCGGATCTCCAGGTACAGTGATAGTAGGCATCTGAAATGGTCCTTCCAGGATGACCTTCTTCAAGAACTTTCCATGTGGATTCTTTAGATCACAAAACCTAAAGAACCTTATCACCCATTGATCGTAGTTTCTGGGAGTGAGCATTGGAGGTCTATCAAGTGATCCAACTTCATGTATGGATTTTTGGCTACTTAAAGCTTCACACATCTTCGCAAACCAAGATGGTTCCTTCATAGTATACTTGGATGGATGTTGATTTTGAAAGTTTGTGTAAGGCTGTACTTGAAGACTAGGGGGTGGTTGAATCATTTGTAGTTGAATTGCTCCCTGAGGAAATTCTTATTGAAGTTGTTGTTGTTGTTGTTGTTGTTGTTGTTGTTGATAAAATTGTTGTTGTTGATAGAGTTGTTGTTGTTGTTGAGGATACACATGAGGGAAGTAGCTAGAGTATGGTGGTTGAGACATTTTGAAACTTGTGTTGATGATGGATCTTTGTAGTCGAATGAAAACTTGTTGATAAAACATCCTTATGCGTAGAAAACCAGCTTATGCAAAGGAAATAGCTTATGCGTAAAAACACCACCTTACGCGTAAGAGTAGAGCTTACGCGTAGGCATAGCTTACGCGTAGATTTGAGAAACACTTAGCTTAAGCGTAAACCAAAGGCTTAGTAGTAGAATGCTTATGCGTAAGACAAATCTTAGGCGTAAGAAAATGCTTAGGCGTAAAGTATTCTACGCGTAAGTTTTAGCTTAGGCGTAAAACTAGGGTTTTGCCCAAAAATCCTTTACACTTATTCCAGTGTAAAATATATCCAAAGTCGAAGTGTTTTCAGGCTTATCCAAGTAAGAAAACACTGAGTAAACCAGTAGAACTGAAGATCAAACCTTGACAAGCTTATGCGTAGACTTTGAAATCTTAAGCGTAAAACTAGGGTTTTACTTACGCGTAGTAATAACCAAATTTTGCCAAAACTGATTTTTCTGCTCAAAAGTGTTTCTAAACCAGATTTTATGATGAAACAGCTTCAATATCACCAAAATAACACAAAAGTGTGAAACTTGATGATCCAAAACTCTTATGCACCTTATGCGTAGAAATGACTATGCGAAGGAAATCAAGCTCAAAACTAAGGATATACACATAAAGTTTCAAACTTTTTGCCAAAAACTTAAACTTTAACACCAAATAACCTTTAAAGGACAAGAATCTTGAGTTTTAAAGTGTAAAAATTAAAGCTTTTAAGCGTATGAAAATTTAAATACCGAAACTTACGCGTAGGACACAAAAACTTCAAAAACAAACACACGTTTCACCCAACTATTTGGCGAATCATACCACTGTTAGGTTCCCATATTTGTAACACAAGCATCAATATAAGAAATAGAGATAAAGAAGTGATCGGATGAACACTTAACACAAACACACGAATGTATAAAGAAAGGTTATGCGTAGGTTTTCTATTAAAATGAACAACCAACTATCAAATGAGAGTTACAAGACTATTTATAGGGGAAGGGAGCTAGAGCAACACATCTAGTCCATTCCTTTCCTTATTGGGCTTTTGCATAGGCTCATGGGCTTTCTACATGAGCCTAGCCTTAATTACTAACATAAAAGCCTTAATTAAGCTATTACATATTGATTACTAACACTTGAGAAATGGTTTAGGAGTGATTCCAACAATAATCTTCATCATAACATTCCTCATTTCACTCTTGGTAGGAGGTTTTCTTCTTTTAGCTTGATTTTTCTCCTTCCTTATCTTTCTTGCCCATTCACCCAACACTTTACACCTTTCATCAATAGATAAATGTGCCCATTCTTGTGTAGTATACTCATCCTTTATCCCATCACAAGCTTGAAGATAAGACTGTCTATCATTATATTCCGCTAACAATTTCTGAGAGCTTCTTCCTCTTCTTGCTTTTCTTTCTCTGCAGCTGCTTCTTCTTCATCTTGCAATCTTATTGTAAGCTCTTCATCATAAGCAATATGTTCTTGTTTATTCTTAAATTTCAACACAGGCTCAGCAATACCTTTTCCCTTTCCAATGTCTGGTAAAATCTCCTTGGTCTTCAAAGGCTCACCAATGGTAAAACTTTTACTTAAGGGTTTAGGTGTTTTGATAGGTGCAGAAATTTTACTTAAGTTTACCAAGGTACCAGAAACCTCTTTCTCTACTTATTTAGTTATGGGTGGAGATTTAGCAGTGGTTGTGACTATTGTGGATGTAGTAATTAGAGCTATGGGTGTGTTTAAATTAGCATTGGTTACCTTAGATGAAGTTGCAGCAGTGGTTTCAATTAAACTATCTATGGTTGCAGTAACACTAGCAGTGGTTGTGTCCTTCACCACCTCCTTCTCATTGACTTCTGCTACACTCCTCACAATTTCAAGTACTGCTTCATTCCCATCTTTATCAGATACCACATAAGCACCTCCTTGATCTCCACTATTCACATCCTCATCCATATTCACAACCTCCCCTTGATCCATGCTTTCCATCCTCCCCTGTTTGGATACAACCTCCAAATCCACATCCTTTGAAGTGTGCACCTTCTTTCTCAGCCTTCTAACCTTAGCAGCAACCCCTAGTCTCTTAACTCTCTCCATAACAAATACTTTGTGCTTCAAATGTCTGATCTCTCTGCCCTGAAACACAACAAGTTCTTGAAGACTAGAGATTGTGCCCTCCATTTTGGTACATTTATCCGTCAGTTCTTTTAAGTGTTCAAGAATATCCTCCCCACTTCGACCTGTGTTAACTAGTCTGAGAGGTGGTTCATTATAAAAGGCATCATGTACCTGAGTAGGATCTGTCAATTCAATAGTATGTTCCAAACTATCCTCATCACTTCGAGCTATGTTAACTGCTTTGAGAGGTGAATCCTTGGATAAAGAAAACATAGTATCAGACCTAGTCTGGTGACCTATGCACCCTATATTAGCCAGTTGGCTAGGGATTCTTCCACTTGTGTTGAGTGCAAAAGAACTCTCCACAATAGGAGCTGCCAGTGGTTGGGTCTTAGCAATGGTTTCACTCTCCTGTTCAGCACCAAGGCTTGAATCAGTAGTGAAAGCCCTTCCACTCATGTCACCTCCACTACTTGTGACATCCTAATGAACTACACCACTAGCACCAGCCTGAGGTAGCATGGTGCCCTTCTTCCTCCTCCTAGTACACAGAATTGATTAGGGTTCAGAAGTTGAAGGTTCAGTATCAGCAGTGGGTTCAATATGGGTAGCAGTGGATTCATTTGTGATAGCAGTAGGTTCAGTGATGGGTGCAGGGGGTTCAGATGTTGTTGCAGGGGTTTCAGCATCAGTGGTTTATTGAAGTTGTGGATCAGAAACAACATCTGTCTCTGGAGTATCTGGTAAGGAGATTATATTAGGAAATAGAGGGGTGACTCTACTAGAGAATTTGGGATTCTTATGTCTCATATGTGCAAACACTTTTGGTAGCATAAAATGAACCTCATAAGTTCTGGTATGTTCAATAGGCTCTTCAATCTGACTATCTACAATCAACTGAACAAACCTAGGATACAAATAAAACTTTTCCTTCTCCCTAACATTCTTCAAAAATCCTTCAAATAACATCCTAGACCAATTAAACACTCTCCCTTCAGCAAGACAAATAATTGCAGTTGCAATTTTAGATGGAATTCATCAAAGCTTGTTGTCTTATTGCTCACACACATCAACAAAATATGAATTAAAAACTTCCACTGTGCTGAAAATATACCCTTATGAAATTTGATTTTACCTTTCTTCCTTTCATAACCTAACCTCTATAATCCTTCAAAAATATCAGCATCAGAAAGATTAACCACCCCATTAGCATCTCCAAACTTCAATACATCTCTTATAACCTCCTGTGTAACCAGAATCTCATTCTCATCTACAACTGTCCTAAAAACCTCCAATCCATCCCTTTCCTGAATCTCAGCATTATTCCAAAATTGATGAACATATGTTTTTAGAATGGTTGGTGCAACTGTTAAAGCATAATGAATGGGACTATGGTTAAGGAAGTCAATCATTTCATGAAAACCTTCAGATTGACGATTCTTGATTAGGTATGCTACTAGGTTATGGGTTTTTGAATACAGAGTCGGCATTGTGATTGGGGAAGAAAGATGATGTTGGTTGCGATCTATGTAGTGAAAAATGGTAAGGGTTTTTGGTTAGCGCCAATTTGGAAGGGATTTGAAGATCAATTAAATGATCTTGCAGTGATTTGGGAAAATAAATACGATTTTGACAAAGTTACAAACAGGCCCCTCAAGTATCCATTGACAGCAATACAATGTTTGTGGGTTGAAAACCACTAGCAGTGGGTTGAAATGCTCTAGCAGTGGATACAACAATCACTTTTCCAAACTTTGACTAGGAATACAGCAACCAAATCTAAGCCAAAAATAAGAAAATCAGCCAAAAGTATAAAGGATTACAATAGATTTCCTAACTTTTTTTTAATACTAACTCAACAACAGCTCCTAAAAGCTCCAAAGTATACAAATATCCTTCATACCTGCACATCAAACACAAACCAGACACTATAAATATGGTTAAGGTTAGCAGTGGTTAGAATAAAACAAGGAGTGGGTTCATAAAATCTATTGGCAGTGGTTAGCCAAAATTGCTAAATTCCGAGTCAAAATAGTCAACTCCGAGTCACTCAATCGTCTACCAAAGTCAAAAGACTTTATTAACTCCTCAACCACTCACACCTTCCCCATATGAATTTCCTGATTTCCTCTTAACTCTATTTAAGAACCTTTAACCCACAAACCACACATATTTCACATACCCTAAAAAATTTCTTTCTCAAAAATTCTTTCAAGATCTTTTCACTAAAATATCACCATGAGTTACTCAAACCCAATCAATCTCTCAACTGACAGCTCCTCATCCGACAGTGTTTGGGAAGAGTTTGTTAGGAATAACCCAGGTAGGGTTGAGGAAGAAGTCTCATCAAAGAAAAGAACTCACTCAGGTTCTTCTAAAGGTGGTTGGAACAACTACTTTCCACCAATGAACACATCTCTCTCAAACCCTTTAGCTGCTGGACCTTTTGCTATCCAACCAAGACCTCAGAATGCTATTATCAAGGAAGACAGCTCAGACCTAAGCTCCATGCCAAGTTATGTGTCTCCTTATGAAGGTACAGATGATGAAACATCTTCAAGAGTCTTGGTTGTGCCTCCCCTTGCTGCAGTAATCCCACCAGAAGAACTTCAAGCACCACCTTCTCGAGCATTGTTAACAGCACCACAAGAGGGTCCTTCATCATCATCACCACCCATTGGAGGAAGGGTGATTGGGCTGGCTTGCCCCAAAGTGTGGAAGGAGATCAATGGTCGTAGGTCCCAGAAAGTGATGCCTGAGTGTGCCTTGGTTAAGAAGCCTTAGGTGGTAGTGGGGTAAGTTGTGAAGCTGGTGTCCTAGTAGGTTGTGTTAGGAAGTGGTCTTATGAAATAGTCCTTTGGTTTTTTGATCCCATGGTTGTAATCCCTGCATCCTTGAATGCAGTTTATGAATGAAAATAATTCCATGGTTGTCTTTTGAAGTACATTGCAGCATTCTAATAGTGATTTGATTCCATTTCTCTGCAAAATTGTTAGTGGGAACACAAAGAAACAAGCAGTGGTTTGAACATAACTAACAGTGTTAGAACAAAAGTAGCAATACTAATATCAACTAATAACAGTACATGATTTTTACAAACTTTTACAAAACAAATTTGAGATTTAGAGATAAATCATTTCAATACTAACTACAAGGTACTGAAACCTCCCCACATCAAAAGCTTTAGTGAGAAGATCAGCAACATTGAAATCAATATGGATTTTGACCATTTGAATCAACCTTTTCCCATTACAATCTCTAATAAAATGATGCCTTATCTCAATATGTTTAGTTCTAGAATGTAAAATAGGATTTTTAATTATGCATATTGTACTGTTATTGTCAATGTAAATCTTAGTATGCATGAAATTGTACCCCAAAGTCCAACAATTGATTCTGAATCCAAAGCACTTGTCCACAACAACTAGCAGCAGCCACATACTCAGCTTCAGTGGTAGAATTGGAAACAATTGTTTGCTTTTTACACTGCCATGAAATTAGTCTGCTTCCCAAAAACTGACATCCTCCAGTTGTAGACTTCCTATCCAAACTAGCACCAGCATAATCACTATCTGTATAGGCCACCAAATCAAAAGCTGAATCCTTATAATACCCTTGGATCTTGATGCAAACCTTATATAGCCTTTTTCACCTTGTAGACCTTATCAGGATGATCAGGATCCTCAAAACCAAGAGGTTGACAAACATAGACCTCCTCATCAATAGTACCATACAGAAAGGCACTTTTAACATCCATTTGATACACAACAAAGTTTTTGAAAGAAGCATATGCCAAAAATAATCTTATAGCTTCAATTCTGGCAACTAGGGCAAACACTTCATCATAATCCAAACCTTTAGTTTTTGTGTATCCTTGAGCAACCAACCTTGATTTGTTCCTTACCACTATACCTCTTTCATCCCTCTTATTTCTGAACACGCATTTAGTTCCAATAGCCCTTTTTCCATTTGGAAGGTCAACCAATGTCCACACCTCTTGAAGCTTAAACTGTAGTAGCTCCTCTTGCATTGATTCAACCTATCCTTCTTCTGTCAAAGCTTCTTCAACTCTCTTAGGCTCCTTTTGAGACAGAAAGCAAGCAAACAGACAATTTTGCAGATCTTTATGACTATTTCTTTTGTGAAGTGACCTTGCAAAGAAACCTTGTTCAGGAAAGGTTTTTGTGTTTTGAACCTTGCTTCTTGTTTGAGCTGGTGTGTTCAAATTTACAAGTATTTGTTCCTTGGGATGATTCGTATGTACCCTTGTGGTAGTGGTTGGACTTTCATGGATGACAGTTTCCAAATTAGTAAAATCAGCATTGTTGAAGAAGTCATCCATGTTTTCATCATCAGTGGGAGTATCCATTTCATCCAAAGCAGGCATATCAGGATCAGTTGGACACCCATCATCATCAATAATTGGCTTGACAGTGGGTCCAAATAAGGTACTCCCATCTAAGTTAGTAGCAGGGGGTACAAATGAACTATCAGTGGTAGAAGATGACTTAGCTGTGCTTTCATTTGGCTTAGCCGTGCTTTCATTTGGCTTAGCCGTGCTTTCATAATGCTTTCTCTTCTTTTCAATATCTTCTACCGACACTGAGTTATCATTCAACAACTATTCCTTATATTGATGATGATCGACATTGCTTCCAGAATCCAGTACATCATCATTAGTGGGACTCTGCTTTTCAATGATGGTTGAGACAGGAACAACTTTCCACTTTTCAAGCAAATAGAATTCCTTTGGAGAATCAGCTTCCTTAGAGTTTGTTTCTCTTCTAGAATCCGCTTGAGAACCTGCATTAATGTTAGTGGATGCACCTGCAATGATAGGCTGATAATTCATGGATTTGGTTAGCATATCAATATTAAGTTGCCATTCAGGTCCCTTTGTCTCAACACTAGGAGTCTCTTCACTAAACTTAACATGTAAGTTTTCTTCCACAATCCTAGTCCTCCTATTGTATACTCTAAAGGCTTTACTATTGGAAGAATAGCCAAGAAAGTATCCATCATCTGCTTTTTCTTGAAATTTGCCTAGGTGATCTATGGTATTCAAGATAGTAACAGGACACCCAAAAGGTTTTAGGAAAGCTATCATAGGTTTCCTATCATGTAATAGCTAATAGGGGGTCTTGTTATGAGGCTTGACTACCTTGCTTCTATTCTGCACAAAACATGCAGTGCCTACAGCTTCAGCCCAAAAGGTAGTTGGTAACTTAGATTCTGACAACATTGTCCTAACAGCCTTAGTTAGTGTTCTATTTTTCCTTTCAGCTACACCATTCTGTTGTGGTGTTCTAGCAACACTAAATTGTCTTTCTATACCCTTAGTCACACATAACTAATTCATAACATCATTTTTAAACTCAGTTCCATTATCACATCTGATTACCTTGACCTTATGGTTTACTTGATTTTCTATCCTAGTAATGAAACTTTTGAGGATCTCACTAGTTTCACTCTTAGCACCTAAAAAGTATACCTAAGAAAATCTACTATAATCATCAGTGATAACTAGGCAATACTGCTTATAATTCAAACTCTTAACAAAGGTAGGTCCAAATAAGTCCATATGAAGCATAAACAGTGGTTGTGTAATGGTGTTCACAGATTTGGTCTTATAAGAAGCTCTATGTTGTTTTCCTTTTTCACAGGCCACACAAAGTTCCTTACACTCAAAAACCTTAGAAGGTAACCCTCTCACTAAGTTGCCTTTTACCAGTTTATTGATTGTTTTGAAATTTAGGTGACCTAGCTTTCTATGCCTCAATTTTAACTCATCAACTGATGCCTTAGCAAACAAACAAGTTAAGGACCTATTAGGAATCACATCTTTCATGTTAAAACAATATATATTCTCTTTCCTAGGTACCCTTAACTTCACAAATTTCTCATCAGGCATTTTAAAATCAGGTGACAACACCACACACTCAGTTTCCCCAAAAAGCACCCAGTTTTTTCTTATCACACATTTGAGAAATACTGAATAGATTATATTTAAGTCCCTGTACAAAATAAACCTTCTCAAAATCCAGCTTCCCAGTTCTAATGGTTCCTCTGCCAATTATCTTTCCTCCCTTTGGATCATTGCCAAATGCCACATGTCCTCCATCATAAGCTTCAAAATCTTGAAGGCTGCTCCCATCCCATGTCATGTGCCCAGAGCAACCACTATTAAAAATTCCTTTGTCCTTTAGCTCATCCTGTAAATTGCCCAGCACATGAGATTAAACAAGTTAGTTCCTTTTGTGGACCCAAGCCAATACTGACTTGGGTCTGCCTTATGCATTAACATAATCAAATTTATGTAGGTCCATTGATGCACAACTGGCATGATGTAAAACCTTGGTCTTAGGCTTCCATTGCCAGCTAGCTGAGGCCTTAACAACATAGAAATGGTTTCCAACCACTATGTCATTTATCACCTTTGTTTCACATAAGGTTGACTCGTTTAGAATTAACAGACTTAACATTTTCTATCTTCTCAGACTTTGTTGATTCAGATCTATCTTCCTCAGAATCTGATTCCCAATCTTCAATTAAGGGAGAATCAGATGACATATCAGAACCTATCTTAGGTGATTCAGACTTACTTATCTCTCCTACAGGTTTGTTGAAAGTGAATTCACTACTAAATGATAGTTCTTTAGATGGTGGTGCAAGTTTCAAAAGAGAGGGTGGTGGCATATTGTTGTAACCTAGGCCAGTACCATCTTTGAACAATTTTTGCCCAATTGGCATATTTACTAAATCAAAAGCATATTGTGTTCCTACAACCTTAACAATATGTTTCTCCTTTTCTAGTAGGACCTTTTGTTTTACAATCTCTGCTTCTTCTTGTTTTTGTTTAAGCATTTTAATTTCTCTCTTCTTAAGATCAATTTCACCACTTAGTATGTTAATCATATCTACATACTCAAACTCACATTTGACACATAATTTAAGTTTCTCTTCAACACTCTCAAGTCTAACTTTGTATCCTAAGTTATCTAGTGAAAGTCTTTCTACCTCTTTTCTCAGACTCTCATTAATAGATTTTAGTGATTCTAAGTTATCTTGACATGATTTAAATGAATAAGTAGAATTGTTAGAATCATTGGATACCTCATAATCTGAACCAGATGATGATGCATAGGCCATGAGAGCAAAGTTATGCTCTTTTGAAGCTTCACTAGCCAGAAAAGCAGCATTGGGACCTTTTTCAATTTGGTCACTCCAATCATAATCACCAAGTCCATCTTGAGCAACTAAATCAGAAGAAGAAACTGGTTCTTTAGTGATCTTCTTGTAACCTTCACCAATCCTCTTGGGAGCTCTACATTCTCTAGCAAAGTGTCCCTTCTTCTTGCAGTTGAAGCACTTCATCTTGCTCTTGTCAAACCTAGCTCTCATTTGACCATCATACTTAACTTGCCTGCCTGTTCTCCTTAAACACTTCCTTGCTTGGAGATTCAACATTGCCATCTGCCATTGAATATTAATCTCTCCAAGGTCAGCAGGATCAATTTGATCCATATCTTGATTTAACACAGTGACACTAGTTGTTAAATCAGCCAGAAAAGCACAAATGGCCCCATCACTAACATTATCACTAACAGTGGTATTGTTAGCAATGGCAGTGGTTATCCCATCAGCAGCAGTGGATACATCCTTAGAACTTTTGTGGTTTATGGAAACAAAAGCAATGTTTTGAGTAGTTGAAGATGCACCAGCAATGCTGTTTCAGACTCATAAACCTTCAAGTTGTTATAGAGATTGTCCAGAGTCATCCTTGTTTCTCCACACAACAGTATGCACAGCCCATTCAGGTGATAAACTTCTGATGAACTTCAAATTGATATCTTCTTGAGCAACTTTGTAGTCCACCAACTTCAGATGACTGATTAGCTTTTGTAGTCTGTTATAGGTGCCATCAAGACTTTCTCCACTTAGTGCAGTGAAGTTTTCAAGCTAATGCTTGAGCATGTTCTTCCTAGATTTTCTGGTAGCTTCATTACCAGAAAACCTTGTTTCAATGTCATCCATTAACTCCTTTGCAGTCTCATACTGTTCAAAATCCAAAGCATACTCATTCGGTATTCCCATACTGAGAATACTATGAGCTTTGATCTCCAATTTTCTCTGAGCCTTATCAGATTCACTCTTAATAGCAAGTGGTTTTCCATCAGGACCTAAATTTGGTAGCTTATTACCCTGCTCTACAACATCCCAGATGTTGTAATCAGTCATGCGAATTTATTGCCTCTTTCGCATCCTCCAAACTTGATACTCACCCTGCTTCAGCATGGGTACCTTTGATGCAGTAACCATATGTGTTTCGTCAGACATCTTAACTTCACTTGAATAACAGTTAACTAGACTTCTTCTTGATCACAGTTTATAGATCACAAGCTCTGATACCACTTGTTGATCCTAGTTGAGCAAACGATCCTTATAGAAACTGACTTAACAAAGACTTATTAAATATTACGCGGAATTTAATATTAAACCTTAAGAAGAAGAACAGTAATAAACACTAAACACCTCAATATTATTATTAATATGAATACTCTAACCAGTATTAGGGTTTTACAACCTTCAAGTGTATTGACCTTAGATATAGCAAAACACATGTATATCTAATCTAACCTAGGACCTCCTTTTATAGGCTAAGGAGTCCTTTACAGTATACAAAACTTATTCTACAAGATAAATATCTGTTCCATACTTATCAAATACAAAACGTTAAACCGACTAATCAACTAGCAGTGGTTACAAATATACTATATGTGGTTACACAAATACTACTAGCCGTGGTTTGACTCAGCAGTGGTTTCCTTCTTCTACCCGTGGTTTCATTTACTCTAGCAGTGGTTCCATACTTAGAATAATTCTTGATCAGTGGAACCTAAAACCCAACAAGTTACTTGCATAAGTTGCTAAGTCGAGTCATATCCTTTGTATACAGTTTTGGGACGATTGGGACTCATGGGTAAAGTTAAAATTTATGGAGGGACGGGAAAGAATCTTAAATTCAAATTCCTTTTATATACGTAATAATGTACTCCAAGTGTTTTGATCTTTTCTGTTAGGAATTGGAAATTCCATAAGGAAGTGTCGGTCACCCCAATTATAGTCTAGCATATGTTAGCTCATAGACATATCGTTATTTACGTTATTTTGTAGTTAATTAGTTAGTTAGTAGCGTAGATTAGTTTAGAGTAACACCGTGGAGGAAGGACGGGTCTTTACCCACTGTATGCCTGATCCACAGTCCGACAGGAGGACGTTTAGCTTGTAACTATAAATACCCACTTCTGAATCTAACCTTTCTTCTTTTTTGTTAAACCTCTCTCTAGAATTCCCTCTCATCTCATTCACTCTCTAAACATGGGATTCTTGTATCATCATAATCCTAGACCACCTGAATCATCAAACAACATAAAATGAATGATCCTACAATTGGCATCAGAGCTCAGGTTATGTTGTTGTTGGTGATTCGTATGGTTTTTTATACGGTCTTTTTTTTGTATGCGGTTTGTGTGCGTATGGATGCGGTTTAATACGAATGGTGCTTGGAAACTTTTGATGATGGTTATGCAACTGTGATATTTGATATGGTCTTGTTATTGGAAGATGCAGTTTTGTTGTCATACATTCTTTTACACATGATATATTATGTTTTAAGCAATTTTTTAAGCGTAGCTGGGCTCAACTTATTAAACTGTTTTGAAATTAATTACATGATGTTGTTACTGTGAATCTGGTATTTACTGGTTCAGTTTGCTGGATTTTAAATTGTCGTTCTTGAATGCGGTTTGTCATTGATGCTAAGATGCGGTTTGAGCTTAGATTCTTCTGAGCGGTTTGTTATAATGTGCGGTTTGTTACAGTTCGATGAACCAGATGCGGTTTGTCTTACTCATGCGTTTTGATGCAAAACCTTGCGGTTTGACTTTGTCAACTAAGTTTTGACTCAGGATGCGGTTTGTTAAATATGAGGTCAAAGTCAACTGCGGTTTGACTAAAATTATTCAATGCGGTTTGTCAAGGTCCGATTTGTCAAAACATGTCAGAAGCGGTTTGTCTTATAAGTTGAGAAGCGTTTTGATAAAGCATGCGTTTTGGAAGTAAAGAGCGATTTGGTGACAAGAGTTTTGACTCAAATTGGGACAGCGGTTTATTGTTATAATGGGTATGCAGCTTGTCATTATGATAAGAGTTTTGACTAAATGGGTTGCGGTTTGTCAAGTGTATGAAAGAGGTTGAGCGTTTTGAATGAAGATGAAGACTAGCTTAAGAACATATCACAAACATTAACAACATATTCATATACTACTTACCACAACCACAAAATATCAACAACCAATTCAAACCCACTGTCGTATCATCAAACCAATAACAATCATCAATGACAGTTCAATAAATCACTAAACAACAAACAACAACATCAATATACATCTCAAGTCTCACACCTAATCTAAACTGAAAAAACAATTCGTATGCATGATCTCAGTAATCATCTCTCATATGGTACAAGATCTGGTGAACCAACACTTCTTATCGAGATATACATCACTGATCATACTTCATGTCCTGGACTTGACTCATCTATACATCGAAAGGAAAGATCTCAGATTTGTTCGGGTTATTTTAGACTCAGCTAAGCTTCAAAGATCCAAAACCCGTGACAAACTCATCACAGATTTCTCTTGATGACATTATTTTTTTTATCCGAATTGTCAAAAGAAAAAGAAATATAACAACCATGTTATCTACTACCAAAAATAGTGCTACTCTCCACACTTATTTTGCCACGGTATGATAAACTGTGGACTTTTTTTTTATATGGATAATAATTTTGCTACATTTATATGTGTAACAAATACTTAAAAAAGTAATCCACATATATAAGTGTGTACAATTACAATAATGCTACACTTATATGTGTTACAATTATTTCCACACTTTTTATTATAAACATTTTTTGCAGTTTTGCCACACTTTTATATGTGGACATTCAAAAAATATTTCCACACTTTTAACTATAAAAAATTTGGATAATATCTCAACACTTATATGTGTAGAAAAATTTGTCACACCCATTATTACCGCACTTGAGAAAGTGTGGACCCAATAATTTTATACAACCATGTTATCTCTTTTTCTTGGTTTCGTTCAAATGGTAAATCGATACAATACGTACAACAAAAACGAAAATTAAATTATTGTTGATCTCAGAACTTCTCTTTTCGTGTTATCATGATAACAAGCAAGCCTCCTCAAAGGTCTTACAATCGAAAGCAAGAAATCTTCCTCATTGATCTCTGATTAAAGAAGACTATTATATCCGAAACATTAAAGGACAAAGTGTTGGAATCACTCCTAAACAGTATTTCAAGTATTTATATTTCATATGTAATAGGTAGCTTTATTCTGGCCTTTATGTTTGTTTAAGGTCCAGCTTATGTAGAAGGCCCATAAGCTGAGGCCCAAGCCCAATAAGGAATAGGGAAGGAGAGGGAGTGTTGCCCTAGCTCCTTGCCTATATAAACTATTGTAAACCCTCATTTGAGGGTTGGTTGTTCAAGTTTTCTCTTCATTCACTCACCTACGCATAACCGTGTCTTATATTGTTTGTGTGTGTGTTTGATACTTGTTCAATCGCCTTATCTCTTTCTATATAAGCTTGTGTTGTAAAACTAGTGACCTAACAGTGGTATCAATCGCCAAATAGTTGGGTGTATTCGTTTGTTTTTGAAGTATTTGGTTTTGGGTCTTACGCGTAAAGATAACACAATCTTTGGTACGCTTAAAAACTAATTTTTTACATTTTTGAATCCAAGATTCTTGTACTTTCAACGTTATTAGGTGTTAAACTATTGGTTTTTGGCAAAAAGTTTGGAACTTTACGTGTTTTTCCTTGTTTTTAAGCTAGTTTTTATACGAGGGTGTTATCCTACGCATAACTGTTTTAGAAGCTTTGGATCATCAAGTTTCACACTTTTGTGTTATTTTGGTGATATTGAAGCTATCTCATCACACAAAAACTGGTTTAGAAACGAATTTGGATAGAATCAAAGTTACGAGTAATCTTACGCGTATCAAAACCCTAAATTTACGCGTAAGACTTTCCTTGGTTTGATCTTCAATTTTCTGGTTTATTCCGTGTTTTCTTACTTGGATAAGTCTGAAAATACGTCGACTTTGGATATCTCTTGCACTGTGAAGTGTAAAAGATCACTTGGGATAAAACCCTAATCTTACGCTTAAGCATAAAGCTTACGCGTAGAAAATCTTACGCTTAAGATTCATCTTACGCGTAGACTTAGTCCTACGCATAAGGTAATCCTACGCCTAACTTTCTACGCCTAACTTACTGTTTACGCGTAACTTTAGTCTTTTTTCCTGCTTACGCGTAAGCTAAATCCTACGCGTAACTATTCTTGTTACGCGTAACTTTTGGTGTTTTTACGCATAAGTGCTACTTGGTTCTTGTCATTTCTACGCCTAAGAATACTTCATCAACAAAGATTCATTCGACTACAAAGATCCATTCTTACTTCACAAGTTTATCATCATGTCTCAACCACCATACTCTAACTATTTCCCTCACACTTATAATCAACAACAACAACAATTAACTCCACAACATCAACAATGGAATCAACAACAAGCAATTTATCAACAACAATTTAATCAGCAACATACTCCACAACTTGGTGCAATTCCACAACCACAAATGGTTCAACCACAACCAAGCATTCAAGTTCAACCCTACACAACTGATTTCAATCAACATCCATCACGGACAACTATGAAGGAACCCACTTGGTTTGCTAAGATGTGTGAAGCTTTAAGCAGCCAACAATCAATTCATGAAGCTGGATCACTTGATAGACCTCCAATGCTCACTCCAGGAAACTACGATCAATGGGTGATAAGGTTCTTTAGGTTTTGTGATCTGAAGAAGCCACACGGAAAGTTCTTAAAGAAGGTTATCTTAGAAGGTCCATTTGAGATGCCTATTGTCACTATACCCGGAGATCCAACTGCTGTTCCACCAAGAGATGAACAAACCAACATTGCTACTGTTGCAGACTTAAATCCTACAGAACTTCTACACTATGAAGCTGATGAACTTGCAATGGAATACATCCTCTTAGGATTACCAAACCCAATTCTTCGTAGTGTTGATGCTCAAAAGACTGCACAAAAAATGTGGGATCACATTCGTCTACTTATGGAAGGATCTGTACTCAATCAGGAGGATTTGGAATCCAAAATTTACTTGGCTTATGAACACTTCATGATTGAACCTGGAGAGACACTTGAGTCATATCATCACCGATTTTCAGACATCATCAATGATTTGGATAAACACAACATCATCATGCCAAGAATTGCAGTGAATACTAAGTTCCTGAGTAGTCTTGGTCCAGAATGGGAGAAGTATGTCATTTTTCTCCGTCAAGCGAAGAACATGCATCATTCTACTTATGGATTGTTGTACGATTACTTGAAGCCTCATGAAAAGGAAGTTGATCGGGAAAGGATTCTCCGTGCTCAAATTACTAAACAGTCACAACCGGACAATCAACAACTTGCCTTGTATGCTCAACAGACTTATCCCTCTCAACCAGCAACTCAACCACCTGCTTCCAACACACCTTCACAGCAACAACCTCAACCTCAACAAAATCAATTGGTCCCATACAGCAACAATGCTCAAGCATATGTCAGTGAAGCTACTGAGGAAATCGATCCATTCGAAGCATTGCAACAAGGATTTGTGATGATTGCTAATGCATTTGGCCGTTACACCAACAAATCCAACAATCGTATTCGTTCCTCATCTAACACACGGACTCAAGCTGTTGTGAACAATGGACGTGTTGAAGTTCAGAATCGTGATTATGGTCGTCAGATGGGAGGTGGTCAAGGGTTTAATGCTGTGGGTAGGAATAACAACAGAGCTCAAGTGGTGGAACAGGGAAATACTCAGAATCGGTTAAATGGTCTTAGATGCTACAACTGCAATGAAAAGGGACACCTGGCTAATGCATGCCCAAAGCCAAGGACTAGGGGCAGTGCTTATTTCAAAGAGGCCTTACTTTTGGCTCTTAAGGATGAAGCTGGTGGATCTCTTACAAACAAAGAACAGAGCTTTATGGCAGATGCAGACTCAGATGATGATATGGAGGACTTGCAGGCTAATGCAGCTGTTATGTTGATGGCTAATATGCATGAGCTGCACATGAGTGATTCAGGCCCAGTGTATGACACTGATGGCTTGTCTCAGGTACCCGAACAAACCATCATCATATCTGAACTAATATCTCCGCCAATATCTGAATCCGGCACGGATCAGACTGTTCAAAATGAGTCTTCTGCATCTTCCTCTGATGATTTTCAAGTTAACCCTGTAGTTACATTTGACGATCAAGATGACCTTATGGTCCCCCTTGACAATCAAATTGACTCTGTGGTCGTACTTGAGGATCTAAAGAATGATCATGTTGAGACTCACGTTGAACAAGATGATCTGTTGCCTCATCCAGATTTTGCTCGGTTAATTCAAGACCATAAAATCAAAATGGAGGAATGTTATGCATTAAATCAGTCCTTAAAACGTAAAAATGCACTGTTAACCAAGGATTTTGAATGTTTACAAATGCAACTCAACTTTTTCAAAACTCAAGAAAACCGTGAAAAAGGTTTTGAAGCCGCTTTTGCAAAATCTCATCAAAACGAAAAATATTTAGAGAGACAGATGCGTGATCTAGCCGCCTCGAAGAATGCTTTGTTGTCCGAATTAGAACAACTGAAACATGAACATAAAAAACAAATTAACGCTCTCACCTTGGAAAATCAAAAAGCTAAGGCTGAGTTGTTAAATTGTCAAAAACAGTTCTCCGCATACAAAAAGCATTCAACGAATCGGGTAGATGACCTTCTTGCAGAAATTCTCGGTTTGCAAAACAAACTTAAAGAGTTTAAAACTGTTGTTTACAAACATGGTGAATCAGTAACAGCTATTGAAAAGTTTACCTTAAAACCTAATCCAAATGGATATGGTAAAAATCTAGCTGATTACAAACCAAAGCTTTCACTAAAAACATTCAAACCAACTCCTGAAGTTTCCAGTGCACAATACAAAATTGATAATACTGTCATGAGTGTTGTTGAATACCATCGTCAAGAGGAATTAGATGCAGAAGACGAGAGTCGATCAAAATTAAAAAATGTTGTTTACAACAAACCTTTTAATTATAAAAATGCGGTCACTTTCGTCACACCAACGGATTCTTCCAACACACCAAGGGTTATCATCAAAACACCCGAGTCTTCTATTGTTAATCCCAAAACAGTCTTTGCACAAACTTATGGTCCTTTACCTTCCATTAGCGAAGTAAACTCACAACCTGAAAATCGAAAAATTCTTCGATATTTTGACATTTTCATGGCTGACCTCAAAATTTTACAACATGAGATAGAATATCGATCTGAAATAAAAGTTGAACATTTTCAATCGCCTCTGGCGCGAGAACAAAGAGACATTTTTCAGAAAAATCTTTTACCTAATGTTAAAAACTTGAAAAGTTGTGCAATTGCCTGGGAAAAGGATTTTCATAAGGAACTTGGGGTAATGAAAAACGTTTTCGAGAAAACAGAAACATCTATTACTAACACAAAACGGAAAAAGAAACTGTTGAGAAAAGATGTTGATCGACTCTTGGAAGATGTTATCTGTGCTGATATCCATAATGTTGTGCTATTCTATTCGTTGCCATATGCATCTGATCATATCTCTGCTGATATTGTTGACACTGTTGTAACTGTTGAGAACACCGATAATGTGCTTCAGATCGAGTCTTTAAAAGCAGAAAATAAACGATTACACACGGAAATTCACAATGCAAAACGTCGTCTTCAATGGTGTGAAAAAGATATTCACAACCATCAACTTAGTTTTCAAAAGAAAATCGCTCAATTGAGTGCCAAATCTTCTGATCCTAAAATTGTTCAACTGGATGATCAAAACGTGTCTTTGAAAAGTCAAATCTCAAAATATGAACAAGAACTTTTAAAAGTTAAACAGGAATATGGTGTCATATTTGATTTACTCAAAAAGACTCGAGATGAAGCATCTAATGAACTTGATCACTATCTAGCTCACACTAGAGAAGTCCTGAATTTTGCTGGTAATATTCGTTCTGAAAATCAAGATCTGATTCACACCATCTCTAAGTTACGGGAAATGTTAGGAAAGTATGAACTACTCCCGCCTACTGTGATTAAGAGATTAGCACCAGTCACACTTAGTAATCGTGAACCTAGAATTTCCACTGCCAAATCACAAGTTGCTAATGTGTTTCCCTCTACTGAAACAGGAATAGTTGCATCTTTTCCAAACGTCCGCACTTCACAGCCTAGGAGCACCCAAACGAAGAATAGGAAGTTGCGACCTAAGAAAAGATCAATAAGGAATGCAAAAGTAGAAGAACACCCTAGGACTCTAAATAAAACTCATGTTACTTCCACTATAGATATTGCGTCTGGCAAATGTAATAGAAATAGTGATGTAACGAATGCTAAACCGTTAAGTACCTTTGATATTCAGTCTGATGCACCTTGTGATATTTGTCAAAAAAGTATGAATTCTGATTGTCATGACAAATGTGTTGCTAAAGCTATAATCTCTAGATTCCGGAATCCTAAGAATCGGAATACCTCTA
Organism: Chrysanthemum seticuspe; assembly: GCA_019973895.1. Classification (NCBI taxonomy): domain Eukaryota; kingdom Viridiplantae; phylum Streptophyta; class Magnoliopsida; order Asterales; family Asteraceae; genus Chrysanthemum; species Chrysanthemum seticuspe. Next base: position 97,919,534 of record BPTQ01000005.1, on the reverse strand, counting down.
GGCCAACTAATCATTCAAAGTCTGTGCTTGGTAAACCACCATCTTTAGATTCTAAGGCAACCATTGCTATCACAGTAGCTCCCGCTTCACCTCCTAAGAATGTTGTACCACCTAGTGATTTCACTAAGACTAAAGCAAAGAGTAGTTATAGATGGCAAAAATGGATATATAACACACTAGGATTTAAATGGATTCCTAAACTTATGAATGTGTGTATATCTGATATACCTGCTTTGGAACCCTCTAACATTTTGGGTTCCACATCTACTTCTATTCCATCTGTGTCGTCTGTGTGTAATGCAGGTGATACAGATCATTCTCTGGATTGTTGATAGCGGATGTTCCCGACACATGACAGGCAATCTTAAACTGTTATCAAACTTTATTGCAAAGTTCATTGGCACTGTCAGATTCGGGAACGATCACTTCGCAGCCATCATGGGCTACGGAGATTATGTTAATGGGAACATCGAAATCAGCAGGGTTTACTATGTGGAAGGCCTCGGTCACAATCTGTTTTCAGTAGGTCAATTTTGTGATGGAGATTTGGAGGTCGCTTTCAGGGAGAAAACTTGTTTCATTCGTGACCTACAAGGAAACGACCTTATGTCTGGCTCGCGTAATTCTAGTCTCTACACTATCTCTATGCAAGACATGGTTGCTTCATCTCCCATCTGCTTACTTTCTAAGGCAACATCAACAAAATCTTGGCTATGGCACCGTCGTCTCTCACATCTAAACTTTCAAACCATCACCAACCTTGCTCGACACAAACTAGTTGAAGGACTCCCACGATTCCGGTATTCAAAAGATCACCTTTGCTCAGCCTGTGAACAAGGGAAAAGCACTCGTGCTCATTTTCCTTCAAAGGTGGAACACAGCTCTCAGCATGTACTTCATCTTCTTCACATGGATTTGTGTGGCCCAATGCGCGTGCAAACGATAAATGGCAAACGTTACATCTTAGTAATCGTTGATGACTACTCTCGATGGACTTGGGTCTACTTTCTTCGTAGCAAAGACCAAGCTCCACAAATGATCATCACCTTTCTCACAAAGATACAGGTTCAGCTCCGCAACACAGTCAGAATCATCAGAACAGACAAAGGAACTGAATTTGTTAACAAAACCCTTCGTGAATTTTATGAGAAAGTGGGAATTCAGCATCAAACATCCATTGCACGGACACCTGAACAAAACGGAGTTGTTGAAAGACGAAACCGAACGTTAGTGGAAGCTGCACGAACAATGTTAATCAATGCTAAACTTCCAGATTACTTATGGGCGGAAGCTGTATCTACTGCATGCTATACTCAAAACCGTTCCATGATCACAAAACGCCACAACAAAACACCTTTTGAGCTTGTCCACAACTATAAACCGAACCTCAAACACTTTCATGTATTTGGATCCCTCTGCTATCCAAATAATGATCGTGATGATTTTGGAAAGCTAAAAGCCAAAACTGATATTGGAGTCTTTATTGGATACTGTGACAATTCTAAAGGTTTCCGAATCTGGAATCGTCGAACTAAGGAGGTTATGGAAACGATTCATGCTCATTTCGATGAACTCACGGAAATGGCTTCTGAGTATAACAGCTTAGAACCCGGTCACAACCGTTTAAACTTCCCTCAACCCCCATCATCAGCTGAAGAAAGCCCTCAGCTAACTCGTCAACAAATGGAAAGGTTATTTGCTCCTCTGTTCTGTGACGATATTGATGAATGTGCTCCTGGTGTATCCGCTGTTTCCGCTGCACAACCTGATAATATTCCTATACCTGATACACCTGCTACAACAACTACTGTTGAAGATGCACCTACACCAATTGACTCCAACACAACAGTTGAACACACCGCTTCCAACAATGATGAACCAGCTGATGATACTCTGAATGAAGTACCCCCACCTGCAGATTTTGATCCAAATGCGTTCTTCAACCCGTTTGCTAATGAGACTGCTGCACCAGATGTTGCGGAATCTTCAACAAACCATTTGAATCCTCAGAATCTGCACAATGTATACCAACATCAACCCTCTACACATAGATGGACAAAAGACCATCCTCTGGCTAACATCATTGGCAACCCGAATCAACCAGTCGTTACGAGACAACGTCTTCACTCAGATGGTGAACACTGCATTTATGCACTCACTGTCTGCCAATCAGAACCTAAAAACATTAAAGACGCAATGACAAAAGACAACTGGATTGAATCCATGCAAGAAGAACTCAACCAATTCAAACGTCTTGAAGTATGGGAACTGGTTGAAAGACCAACAGGGGTCTACGTCATTGGTCTAAAATGGATTTGGAAAAACAAATTGGATGCTGAAGGGAATGTCATCCGAAACAAGTCACGGCTAGTTGCTAAGGGTTATCGTCAGGAAGAAGGGATAGACTTTGAAGAATCTTTTGCTCCGGTTGCTCGTCTTGAGGTTGTTCGGATATTTCTTGCATTCGCGGCTCACATGAACATGACGGTTTATCAGATGGATGTCAAAACGGTGTTTCTCAATGGGCAACTTAAAGAAACGGTCTATGTCAGCCAACCAGATGGATTCGTTGATCCTGAGTTCCCGAACCATGTCTACAAACTGAAAAAAGCTCTTTATGGTCTCAAACAAGCCCCTCGGGCATGGTACGATAAGCTATCATCTTTCCTCATTGCCAATAATTTCACCAAAGGCTCGGTTGACCCAACTCTTTTCATACAATATCACGGGGCACACATCTTAATTGTTCAAATTTACGTGGATGACATCATTTTTGGGTCAACACATAAAAAGTTTTCAATCGCTTTTGCAAAACTCATGAAGAAAAATTTTGAAATGTCCATGATGGGTGAACTTACGTTCTTTCTAGGACTGCAAGTTCATCAATCACCCCGTGGTATTTTCTTGAGTCAGTCCAAATATGCCCTTGAACTGTTAAACAAATTTGGAATGAATACCTGCGATACTTATGCCACACCAATGGCTCATACCAAGAAGCTAGATGCTGATTTACATGGGAAATTAGTTGACCCCACCAAATACCGAAGTATTATTGGGTCCCTCATGTATCTAACAGCTAGCAGACCTGATATTGTCTTTGCCGTTTATCTATGCTCCCGTTATCAGTCGCGACCAACTGAAACCCACCTCTCTGAGGCTAAAAGAATCCTCCGATACATAAAGGGAACCATTAATTTGGGGATCTGGTATCCGAAGGATTCTGGTTTTGAACTAATCACTTTTTCAGACGCTGATCACGCAGGATGCTTAGACTCAAGGAAAAGTACTTCAGGAGCTCTACAATTTCTCGGTGATAAACTGGTGTCTTGGCAATCAAAGAAGCAGGATTGTACATCGCTGTCATCAACTGAAGCAGAATATGTAGCCATGTCCGCGTGTTGTGCTCAAGTCATTTGGATGAGAACACAACTCAAAGACTATGGTTATGTATTTGACAGAATCCCGATGTACTGCGACAATCGGAGTGCCATTGCAATCTCGTGCAACTCAGTTCAGCACTCGAAATCAAAGCACATCGATCTACGCTATCATTTCATCAAGGATCATGTGGAACAGGGTACCGTTGAACTATACTTTGTGGGTACTGAATACCAATTGGCAGATCTTCTCACAAAAGCCTTGCCTCCCGCTAGGTTTAATGAGTTGGTCCACCGAATTGGTATGAGGTGTTTGACTCAAGAGGAACTGGATGACCTCTTAAAACCGTCTTAAAAACATGTCAAACACCAAAACATCTCTTGTAAATAAATAAAATCTTTCAAAAACAAAATACAAAAATATAAAACCTGATAAAACAACAAAAATATTCTCCTCATCTATTTTCTATCAACATGGCAAGTACTTTTCTTCCGTCAACACTTTAATCTGTCAAAATTCAGTACTTTTCCGATCAAGTGTTGAGGGGGAGAAAATAATCCATTAACTGTTTCAAAACATCTGTGTACTTGCATGTTATCACATCTCGGTTGATTCTTTACAAATGGTGGTAAATTTCTGGTTCAAAGACACTCCTCGGACTTTAATTAAAAACCTTTCACTATTTTCTCAAGTCGAGGGGGAGTGTCGTCATGATTCTTTCTCAAAAATCTTTGTCTGGTAACCTAAATGGAAGTTAAAAGGCTTGGTTTGAAAAAGGCAAAGGTGGAGGGACTAAAACTGCCAAAAGATTAAAGTTAACTTTAATAAAACACCTCTCCACCTAATTCTTTCACTCACATTTATTACTAAACCTAATCTCATCTACGCCTAAGATTCATTCAAGAAATCCGTTGTTCTGATCATCTAATCGTAAGTGTTTTAATGATCCAAACATTGTTTTAAGCTAAGGGTTTTAATATCACGAAAATCCTACGGCTAAAATGTGTGTTACGCGTGATTTTGTGATCTACGCATAAGCGTATGATCACATAATCATTGTGTGTGTGTTTTTGGTTAAAAAGATTGTTTCAAAACGTGCCTTTAGCATCAATGATGATATCTTTATCCTCAAAACTTACCCAGAAACATAAATTGATTGATTTTGAAACTTAGGGTTTATGCGTGAATTTGGGTTCTTCTAAATGAGAAGTGTTTTTGGTCTAAATATTGCTGGGTTATGTTCATATAATGTGGAATTAATCATATCCTTTCTCTCTAACTACCCAGAAACACTGATTAATTCAGATTTTGAAATTAGGGTTTAAGGTTCATAAGATTGGGTATTTTTGATTCACCATGAGTTAGATGTTATAACTTGGTATATATGATCATACAACACCTTAGAGCTACCAGAAAAAGTTTGGTGCATAATCCATGGCTAGATTCCATACGCGTAGATCTAGGGTTTAGTCTACGCGTATGCAATTCTACGCATAACTGTTTAACATATGTTAGTGCCATGTTCTATTGATAAACTGAATGTATGTGTCAATATTAATGATTTGATGGATTTATTTCAGGATTGCTACACTTATAATTCAGAATCAAGGTCATTTGATTATCTACGCATAAGGATTACCTTACGCGTAGATTGTTATGCGTAAGACTTGTCTTACGCGTAGCTTCTACGCTTAAGGTTCTACAGTGGGACTACGCGTATCCTGTGAAGGATATGCGTAAACAGTGACCTCTACGCATAAGGTCTACTCTTACGAGTAAGCCTTACGCGTAAGGTTCTTATACGCCTACGCGTAAGCTCTACGCGTAAGGTCCCCTTTTTCCTACGCGTAACATTTCTTACGCATAAGATAGGATCCTACGCATAAGCTTTCGCCTACGCTTATGTCACGACTGTTTACGCGTAACTTTGTCAATACTACGCTTAATCCATTTTGACCTTCATTATGAATTGTTACGTGTACAAAACTTGTTAATAAACTTATCATAACGTCACGAATCCAATAATGTCACTAATAAACCAAAACGTTTGATATGTTGTGAACAATAAGTGATAACATAAACTTTAAAACTTAAAGTTAACTAACTCACGATACATTTCACGACGTCATTAGATTATTGGACATACAAGTGACTTAGGACTCGTAACAATCATTGACGTTGTACATTAAATAACTAGACAATAAGACCTTCTGTTGACTAACATTATGTCTTTCGATATGTTGGTTCTTTTGGCTAATATTATTTCAGATCACGACATGGCTGCTCAACCAAACATGGATGCACCAAATGTTCTCTCCATTGCTGATATCTATCCTCATGGCTATCCAATGAAGATTGGAAAGAATAATCTCCGAGTTGACTTCAGCACTCTCACTTGCTCTGAGTCTTCATGCTTAATCGCTATTGACATTCTGAGGTCTCATCCATATCAGAACATGCTCACACATTCTGCAACAGTTCCTGAGATCTATATCCAACAGTTCTGGAACACCATGGAAAGGGTCAAAGGAAGGACTGCAGTGACGGTGACTCTGAACCATAAACAAGTCACCATCACACCTGCAGACTTAAGGGCTGTTCTCTTAATTCCTGAAGTCGAACCTGACAAACTTTATGCCACACCTACTGAAGAGCTCACTCTCCAATTCTTAATCGATATCGGTTATGATGAAGCTACAGGAGTAATCACTAAACACTCTCACGTAGAGCTCAAGAGTATTCCTCAACCGTGGAGAACGCTCTACATGATCATCACCAAGTCCGTTTCTGGTCGTGATAGCGGCTATGAGCATCCTAAGCTCATAGAACTGCAAATATTTTGGGCATTTGTCAACATGAAACACATCGCTATTGAAGCTCTGATTTGGGATGACATGATGTCATTTCTCAACAAACTTGGCTCAAAGATTCCCTACATCAGATACACTAAACTGTTGATACAGAGAGCACTTGGACTTCATCCTGATATTCCCAAGAGGCTCAATGACCCCGACAATCACGACATGTTGACTGAACCTATTCTCTCTGTCAGAATCAAGGAAACGTCCACAAAGAAACAAGGTGCTGTGCTCCCAGATTTCCTTCTAACTGAAGATGTCAGAAAGCTCGAAACGTACAAGAGATATCTGGAAGCAGTCAGACAAGGCAAAGTTGGTCATCTTGACGAAAAATCTTCTGGAACACCTGTCAGGAGAACCAGAAGAGGAAGTACAGGAAGTGTCACAAGTACAGATAGTCAAAGGAATGTTCCTAAGAAGAAACCCATTCCAAAGAGGAAACCCACTCCTAAGAAGAAAGTTCCTTCTCTAGAAGCCACTCCGATCCTTTCACTTGAACCACAAAGACAGCTTAGGGACGAGGACTCTGAGGCTACTGAATCAGACGAAGAGATCTCATACTCTGAAACTGCAAAGGATGAAAATCCCTCAGTACCAAAACCTCCAAGTCCTCAAACTATTAAAGGAAAAGAGAAGACTACTGCACTTGTACCTCAAGATGAAAGCTCTGAAGATGATGAAGAGCAATTGGATAAATCATACAGGAAAAAGTTTCACAATGTCCGACACACTCAAAAGGCCGCTGAATTTGCTAAAGATCAAATGGGTGGCCCCGGAGGCTCAAGTGGTGCTGCCCACTCTAAACCATCTCCTGATGCGGTTAATCAACCCGATAAGGGAGCTGGTGCCACCCCTCTTGTGCAACAACAAAAGCCTGTTGAAGACACTATTGAGTATGATTTTGAGAAACTGGAAACTGAGAAAGAAAAGTCTAAGGATGACGAGGATGATTATACAAAGTTTCTTCTGGACAGTCCAACTCACTCAAAGGAGAAAACCTCTGAAACTCCTAAGGACATGAAGTCTCCTCATGTCTCCTCATCATCGGACTCTTCATCTCATTCATCACCACCACCATCAACAAAGTCAACCAGATCATCATCCAAATCAGTGAAGAAACCACCTAAATCTTGGATTTCTCAAGCTCATGAACGGATTACCAAAACTGTCAAACAAGTCAGAAAGAAAGACGTGCTCAACAAGAAGCTGAATTTCTTTGCTGATCACATACAGCATATGTATAACGAGAATGAAAAGATGCAAAAGGAAAGGAAAGCTATTCAGGAATTCATGAGAAGTCATCGTCAGGGGGAACTAAATGAAATGATTGAAGGTTATACTCAAAAGTACCTTCAGGATATCGTTCCAAAAGTCCAAAAGGAACTGGAAAAGTCAGCAAGAGAACAAACCCACAAGTTTCTTCTCGACACTGTCCCCAGTGTGACAAAAGAAGTATTTTCCAGACAACTCACCCCTAACATCGTTGCATTGGTCAAACATACAATGGCAAAAGAAGCTGATCTCTCTGAATCTGAGCTAATCGCTAAACTTGTGATGCAAATGTCAAAGAGATCAGGAACGTTTACTTCAGACGAAGCTAAATTTTTCGAAATTCTACTTGACTATCAACTCAGATCATCATGCAAGGAGTCAGCCGATCAACCCAAACGACCAAGAGATGACGATGATAAGGATAAGGACTCTGCTCCTAAACGTCAGAAGCAGTCTGGTCAATCTAAATCTATGCCACCTCCTCCACAACGAACTTCTTCACAACAAAAGTCTTCTCCACCACGGTCTTCAACTGATAAACCTCGGGACGATTCCGAGTTACCACCCGTGACTCACAAAACTGGTGATCACTTTGAGTATACGGGTGGTGACGATGAAGAGGTCCTTGAGCCCCAACAACAACCCTCCTCTCCCAAACAAGTGAAGATACCCGAATCATCATCAAAGCCTTCTAAAAACAAGAAAAAGACGACTCAGCCAGACGTCGTATCATGGCTTGATGACGATACAACCGCAGAATTTGAATGGTTCTCCACACTTGTTAACAACACTCCCTACCCTGAAGAAGGTCAAGAATTGGTAGACGGTAGTACACTGGAGCATGCAAAAATCTTGCAAGAACGATTCCGTGTGAAGAAGATGACGAAATCCGAGTTGAAGCGCATCAAAAATGAAGCATTTCTTCTGTTGAAAAATAGCTCGGAAAGTGCAATCGAGGTTGAATATCACCTTGAAAACATTGCTCGAGCCATGTCTAACAACATGGACTGGCTCAACCCAGAAGCAAACATCGACTTCACTAAACGGAACAACCCTCCATACTACACTGACTGGACCAAACCTCTACCAACAATCGGCCAACCAGAAGAACCAAGGATTCCTTTCAGACATTTCTTCAACAAAGACCTGGATTTTCTTCTCCATGGTGGCGATGGTTCACGAAAATACGCTACATCTTTGACTCTTCCATTCCCAGCGGCTTGTTACTCAAACTGCATAGCTATCGAGGAACGTGCAACTCACTTGTTTTCTGACAACGTGCAAGCATACGACCAAGATGCATTGTATGGGATTCATCATTGGCCTGAACGCCGACGAATCTACTACAGAAGCTGCCTGGTTCAGAAGTCTCAACATGCAGTGTACAGCTCTAAGGACATCGTGGCCATCAAACACATTGATCTCAAGTCTAAGTGGGACTACACATTCTTGAAGAATATCATAGTCAAACGACAAGATGAACAGGACTATGAATTCTCAGAAGCTGACTTTGAGAACTTGTCACTCAACGACATCGAAGACATGTACCTTGCCAAAGTACAGGGTCGTATGAGACAGTTCTCGACTGAAGTTCAACGTGAATTTATCAAGTCACTTCTCATCTTCATTAGACGCATTGTGATCAAAGAACGTGTCGAAGATATCCAGATGGCTGTTGAATCATATCAGAAACGTGTAAACTTCACTCCACCACATCTTGACCTTCCTGACATCAACCAGCTCACACAACTCACGCTCATCAGCAAACCTTTCGGCATTGTTTACCGCAGTGAACTTCGCAGAAACTGCTTAATGGCGTGTAGTGAGCTCCACAAATTCGGGGATCATACCTTGAAGATGGTTAGAGATGGATTGGCGTACAGATTGAAGGATATACGTCTGAAGGTTGGGAATCCTAAGCGCTGGAACTCTCAGGACAGGAGGAATGTGAGGCGTATCATCACTATGATTGATGAACGGTTGTTCAGAAGGGATCAGTTCAGACGCCTGGAGAGCTATGTTGGTGGTAGACCCAGGATAAACATCACCGGCTTTCAACGCCCTGTGCGCACTCCTGGGAACATCACTGCACTTCCTGGTACCCCTTGAATTGTTTCCTTCATATAATTTTGGATGAATGTTTATATATGTGTATGGCTTGTGCACACATAACAGTGTACAACCCGTATCTGTCAAGAAAGGACCCTGTGGTACGCCTCAGTGCCACAATCCTTAAAAAAGGAGCGAAAGCTTCTTATTTTTGAGTAAAACCTATCAAACCTTTCATTTTTCAAGGTTTTGCTCAAAAAGACAAGTACTTCCCCATATGATTTCAATACCTCAACCGTTTATATCACTAGTTGAGGGGGAGTATTTGATGAAAACTTTGTTCACAAATTGTTCACAGTGGTAACTCTTCCCGCAACACTCAAAATGGTCATATTTATTCTCAAAATGTTTCAAAAATAACATCTTATATGCCATTTTTGAGGGGGAGAAAATTGTGTGATAAGAAATATGTTTTGTAAAGCGACATGTGCAAGCCCCTTGGCTTCCTCGTGTGCAAAGACTTAACCAATGAATTGACGATCCTTAACTGTCTGCAACTCGAAAAGACTTGTCCTGGACGGGTAATAATTTCAAGCTAGTTCACTAGTGATGTAAACGTGTCTCGCAAAGGACTTGTCTGAGTAGAAAGTACCATTCGAGAAACTTTTGATAGACATGAACTCTGATGGGTTTGGCAACCTTCCAAGGTTTGTCTACACCTTCAAGGTAGTTATTAGAGCTAGTTGTCACCTAAAAACTGACAATGTATCTCTTTAACTATTCAACGTAACCGTGTCTCGCGGGAGATTGTCTATCGTTAGTGGATCAATTCAAAAAGTGCGCGCTCTTTCCTCACTGTGCAGTTAACCATTAAAACTATTAAGCACATGTGAAGGGGGAGTATTTAAAACTATTAAAACTTACCTCTCACTGTGGTTCAAACATGTTTTTTCATCTACAAACCCTTTGAGAGATATTTTTTACTTACAGTGGTTTAAATGGCAAACATAGGTTAGTCATGGAGTTATAAGGTGACTAAGGTTAGGAATAACCGTCCTATGATCCGCCAGAGCCGGAGGGATCTACCCAAGGACACTACCATTAGTTAGTGTTAGAAGTCCTTAGGAATGATTGTAAAAAAAAAAAGAAAAAAAAAATGAGAATCGGAGAAAGAAGGAGTTGAAGAATCAAAAAGAAATGCAAAGTAAAGGGTGAAAAGAAATAGCCCTCCAGATTATTCAACTTAGGGCAGACACCGGGTTCAATTCATATGCTACTGGTTGTCACTCAGTGACACCGGTATTGAAGATTAAAAGTCGTCATGGACCCAGTGACGCATGCACTAAACTTTCTTAGCCACTCAAGTTTCTCTCAACAGAAACTTGTTTCATTCTCACAGGGAACCCTACATAATCTATTGGCTTTCTCTTAGAGATCGCTGGTATTGAAGAAGGAGACCCTCTCCCTAGTCTCCGCTCAGGAAAACCAAAACGCACTGTTGAGTCTAGAGCCACGAGATTCGTCAAAAGATCTCTTAGGAACACTTGACATTTAATCACTTGTTGATCAACAAATAAGATCTTCAGTGATTCAGTGGTTCATATCGAGTCCTTCACAGATCTTAGCAATCTGTCGAGAACATTTATGAGAGGTTCACATCTGTGATCCTCAGTGATTGAATGGAAACTCCTGCCAGGGTCAACATCAAACAGCCCTGACAGCAGGTCGCTTCGGTAACTCCCCGTGGATTACGCGGAGTGTGTCTCAAACGGTCTACAGTCGTGAGGTGATGCTTCGGTGTACCTCAGCGACTCATCTGAACTGTAGATGTACTTCGGTACGTCGCGTTATCTCACTTGTGGGACTCCAGTTCAGGAACGGCCTTTGTAAGAATTAGAGTTGTGTTTTCACACTATGCTGTTAACACCCTCGAAGTTCAAACTTGTAAGTGCCGGAAACCGTTTATCACTAACCGTTTGAAATGTTTTCTTCTTATGGAAGCTCCGGAGCGGGATGATCGTGCTGATTCTTCTCATGCTCACGCCAACTTCATTACTAATGGAAGTTCTATTCAAAAGCAACACAACAGTCAGAATGATTCTTCTTCAATCAAAGAATCTACAAAGTCAAAGTGTAACACCCCAACCCGACAAGGGTAGAAGTGTCACATTCTGGTGTCATATCAGAACATACAAATAAAATTTTACAAGCGAAAGCCTTAAAGAATAAAGTACCAAGTCATATAGACGAATGACTTACAAGGAAAATACAAAATCCAATATGTCTAAAATAAATGAAATCTCCAACAATAGCCCAACAAAATAAATCCAAATAATAAGGTATCTAGGGTTGGTCCACTCAAATAATCCAACTCTCAGCCCATCAAAGCCCATCTTCAAACCTAACACCTGCCGCAGGAAAATAAATGCGGCTGAGCTTAAAAAGCCCAGTGAACAGATATAACAAAACGAAAGCTAAATAAAATCTGAAATGCGAAATGAAACAAAGGAAACGGATAACAGAGTCGCAGCGAAATGAGAACAATGAGTCAATGAGGATCCTGAAGAACCCAATTATACAGGTATCCAAAACGAACAGATAACAAGAAGAACGAAACAAAGCAAGGCATCGATGACATATAAACAAGCACATACAAACCAGACATACCATAACTGAAACATAAGCAGACATAGCAGGCGTAGCATCCACACAACATATATGTCATACAATCAATTCAGGAAATCAGGAGACATACAAGCCAAACAAATGTCTACAGGAAAGCGGAAGCAATTAATTAATAAGTGAGCATGGCAATTCACACAGGTCAAAACCCTTAGTTGAAGACATAATCAGTATCATAACGGTAGTCAAAACATGGCAGTCACACGTAACAAGTAGGAATACAGTATGAACCCTATAATTAAATAAACTAGGGACATAGCAGGGCAATTAAACAAGTTAATAAGCCAGACGTCATAAGTTGAACCATTTACCCAATCAACAATAGTATAAGCACAAATTTAAACTTGGCAGGTCAGCCATAGGCAAATAGGGATACTAACGGATAGTTAAAGTTCACGAGATTAACTGAACGAAGTATACATAATAAACATACAAGACAATCGATTACACACTAGCATAGTCACCACACAGATCAAAGAGGTCACATAACGGTAAGATCACATATAATCAGATGACAACATGTGAACCACATATAAACATATTAATCATATCATAGAATGGTAATCGGTAGTCACATAAACATGTAAAAGCATAAACAAATTCAATATTCAAAAATCATATAATAACCCGGTACGTGAATGGAACCATAGTCTGAAGTAACGAAATAAGAGTATGACAGATCAATGCAATGGTATGTATATCATGGTAGTAGAGTGAGTCACCTAAGGGTATTGGTAAAAGACAATCAATACAGGGTATGGGCATTGGGGAATACAAAAGGTACAATATAGGTGTATCAATAGGGTAAGGTCTGTCAGAAATCCATCCCGAGCCAACAAAACAAACCATATCAATAGTGGCAATAGCAGCCAAGTAACCAATAGTAACCATTGTATTCGGAGGGGTGACCTCGGAATACCAAACCAATATGAGGGGAGACCTCAGTAACCAGTGGAGTAGCTAGCTCCCAAAATGTGAGGGGGTGTATTGCACACACGCACCGCATCACCAAAACAAATCATATCATATCAATATCAAATCAAAACAAATCTAGGATGCATCCATACGCCCCTGCAAAACAAATCATTGGCCATACAATATCTCTGAAGCGCGCATAATCAATACAAAATAGGGACGGTGTGCAACATCACTCGTGCACACTGGAGTCATGCCATTGGTGCATCAATGACACGGTCAGGTTACCTTCCTGACTAGGAAACAAATATTTTGGCTCGGGTATCAAACTGAAGGGTCAAAGCATATTCACATCATAAGGGTTCATATCAAAGTTCATATCAGAGTTTCATATCGAAGTTTTCATAATCAAAAGTGCATATCAAAGGTTCATAATCAGAGGGTTCATGACAGTGGTTCACATTAAACAGTTCACATAGGAGAATCAATCAAAGGGAACATAGCAAAGTTATAGGGAAGCCCTAATATGAAGGCTCAGAGCAAAGTATAACAGTTTAAGCTAATATCGAAGATGTATAAGAGTTACGAGAAACCTTAAGAGGTAAGGTCAGAATATCTGTACCTTAGCAATGAAAGCCAATGGAAATGTACGCACAAAGAAATAACGTCACGTCTTCTTCAACGAATCTACACGGATTAATGATCGTTTTATTATTTAAGAACCATTTAATAAGTTATTACTGATTCAGTACTGATTGTTATTCAGATTGACATATTCAAGTTTTCTTGCTATTTATAGTAACTTCCCATATTTAGTAACTTTGTAACTTCGGGTTACAATTCATAATTAATCAAACTTAAAAATTTACAAAAGATAATGGGTTAACTTGAAGGTTTATTACAACAAATATCATAGTTTAGAGCTTTATATGCCAATTTAGCAAAGTCTAAGGTTTAATGTGTCAATTACCAAAGTTTAAGGTTAAACAAGTAAATTCAAGTTTGAAAACTTATAATGGAATTAGGATTGAATAGGAAATTCCGAATAACACTACTAAACCCGAATCGAACTCGAATACTCATAACATTAGCATATCCAGATTTACGACCCAAAGGTTTGGTTTTAACGTGGCATATTAATTCGTGAAACTCTTCTATTTAACGAAACAAAACCATCGAGTGATCATATATATGAGTCGTGACATGTTCATGATTTACATATTTATGCAGGTCATATTTACAAATATATATATACTTTGTATTCAAGGCAGTAATTGTTATAATGTAACTATGTCCATCAAATTAATTTACTGTTTGACTATGTATACTTGGTGTCTTAAAACACCATTATAATGAGCTACTGTCAAAATATATAAGCTTTATGGAAACTAACTGGTTATATATACATCACACATTAGTGGTCAATTATAACAAGTAACTGTTATGTTGTATCTTTAGTGATAGAGCTTCCTAGCTAGTTTTACGTAGATAAAAGACTTATTTCTCTACTCCATTTTAGATGCAACCCACGTTCAAATCTTGATGTTAATAACCTTCAATTTATATCATGTTATTTAATTTACATGTTATAAAACCTTACACATGATCGATACGTTCAAGACTCGCGACTTACCAATTCATTGTTAATGGTGATTTCTTGTATATATAATATCGATTTAGCATATGACAATGGTGACTTATGATTAGTGTATATGATGTATTAATCGATGGTTCAAGGATTACCTCAAGGCTACACATGAAGAGATCGAAACCAAAACAAGAACACAAGCGCTGAGAATAAACGTGGCACGATTGAACCGAGAACTCGTCATATACGAACAACTAAAGTACCAATCGCGAACCAGAACCTTGGTCCCGCACGAACTCGGACTGAACCCAAACATGAACTACAACCCGAACTAAACTCACACTAGAACAAACGAAACCAAAACTTTTGAGACGTACTCGTACACGAACAGAAATCTGAACAAGTTTCATGCCGTCGCGAACCTAACTTGGGTCCTGCTACTCTCCAATCCTCCTTGATGACACCTCATAAATCTCCATTGTGCTTGTTTGCTTTTAGATCGAATGGAAGGGAAAAAAAAATATGCTAGCCGTCACTTTTTATAGCTAGGGTTTTATGAGGTTTGAATGTGTGAACTGTAAGTTAAAAAGTGATGAGATAATGGGCTTAAATGGGGAGTAAATGGCGTGAGGATTTACCGAAATCAAGGGGATCAAAAACAGGAATTTTGACTTCCAAAAGTAATTATAGTGGCTTTATATTTAAGTTGAATATGTTGCATTTTATATAAGGATTTTTGGTCCATGAATTTGAAAGGTGACGTATATATTTTGTCATAGTTGATGATTATTTAGACATAAGTGTATCGGTCTCATTTATCTTGTACAAATTACACATTTACGAGTTAGGTTAGAAGTACATTTAGTAGCTTTGCGTATTTTACGTATTCTAGAAATATTAAACTTGAGGGGTAAAATAGTCTCTTCGCACGTTTTAGATTTTTAGGGTTTTACAACTCTTCCCCACTAAAAGAAAAATTTTCGTCCTCGAAAATTGAAATCGCAGGGGTACACAGAGACGAACGAGTTTAAGGCAGACGTAGCAATTCATAGTCCCACATAGATCACACCGATTTCAGTTCCAAAGCGTACAAAACTTATACGTAACAGATGTCGATGAGAATCTCGCAAAGAGGTACATAATTCTAAACGAACGTGAGGGTTAACGGATATAGGTCATAGTCCATTCACGTACCAAGCCCAGGCATTTCCCAAGATGTCTTATGATTCCAATAAGTTCAAATTATATGATCTCGGTATTATCACGTTGATCAGGCGTCATAATACTTGCATCACATAACAAGTCCTTATTGTCATCATATTCTATCCCGGGCCATGACAAACCACATAATCAATATCACAGCAAAATATATCACATACAGATAGCAAGTAACATACCAAAACAGACCAGATCACATTCATATAACATAAACTACACCCAAACAACTTACCATATCACCACAGAAGAAGACCACCAATTAGCTCGAAACGGTTCCTCATGACTCGATACCGACGATCCAAACATAAAGCTGAGATATTACAACAATGCTAAATGATAAAGCTTCACGATTCAAACCGAGTTTTGAACAAATCAAAGAAAAGTAATACCGATCAAATCATAGAGCAAAATATCAAACCGTCTCAGAACGCGTGACAAACAAATCCGAGTAACACAAGTCGTGCCCAATCGTATGCAGTATGAGCCTTCTCAGCCGCCAGTTGAATCTTGTCTCCATATTTGCACCTGTGGTTGATCCGTCCAGCTCCCTTCCACAGCATCCTGACGTCTCCGGCAGCATCACGATCGGGTGCGGCTTCTGCTTCACGAAACCTCTCCAGCTCAGGGACTGTTGCAGCAACGCAGGGTCGGCACCATAATCTTCGGCTCCACGGGTAGTCTCCATCGAACGATCGACAAACGGATGTGAGAAAACAAAATAAACAAACTCAAATGCGAAGAGAAGAAGGCCAAATCAGTGAAGACAAAAGATTATCGAAGTCAAATATGAACGACAATCAAAAGGAATCGGAAAAGATCAGAACAGACGGAAGCCTAATGTCTACCCAGTCCTCACAGGTCAATCCTAAGGTCAACAAGACGAAACCTGGAGCTCTGATACCATAATTGTAACACCCCAACCCGACAAGGGTAGAAGTGTCACATTCTGGTGTCATATCAGAACATACAAATAAAATTTTACAAGCGAAAGCCTTAAAGAATAAAGTACCAAGTCATATAGACGAATGACTTACAAGGAAAATACAAAATCCAATATGTCTAAAATAAATGAAATCTCCAACAATAGCCCAACAAAATAAATCCAAATAATAAGGTATCTAGGGTTGGTCCACTCAAATAATCCAACTCTCAGCCCATCAAAGCCCATCTTCAAACCTAACACCTGCCGCAGGAAAATAAATGCGGCTGAGCTTAAAAAGCCCAGTGAACAGATATAACAAAACGAAAGCTAAATAAAATCTGAAATGCGAAATGAAACAAAGGAAACGGATAACAGAGTCGCAGCGAAATGAGAACAATGAGTCAATGAGGATCCTGAAGAACCCAATTATACAGGTATCCAAAACGAACAGATAACAAGAAGAACGAAACAAAGCAAGGCATCGATGACATATAAACAAGCACATACAAACCAGACATACCATAACTGAAACATAAGCAGACATAGCAGGCGTAGCATCCACACAACATATATGTCATACAATCAATTCAGGAAATCAGGAGACATACAAGCCAAACAAATGTCTACAGGAAAGCGGAAGCAATTAATTAATAAGTGAGCATGGCAATTCACACAGGTCAAAACCCTTAGTTGAAGACATAATCAGTATCATAACGGTAGTCAAAACATGGCAGTCACACGTAACAAGTAGGAATACAGTATGAACCCTATAATTAAATAAACTAGGGACATAGCAGGGCAATTAAACAAGTTAATAAGCCAGACGTCATAAGTTGAACCATTTACCCAATCAACAATAGTATAAGCACAAATTTAAACTTGGCAGGTCAGCCATAGGCAAATAGGGATACTAACGGATAGTTAAAGTTCACGAGATTAACTGAACGAAGTATACATAATAAACATACAAGACAATCGATTACACACTAGCATAGTCACCACACAGATCAAAGAGGTCACATAACGGTAAGATCACATATAATCAGATGACAACATGTGAACCACATATAAACATATTAATCATATCATAGAATGGTAATCGGTAGTCACATAAACATGTAAAAGCATAAACAAATTCAATATTCAAAAATCATATAATAACCCGGTACGTGAATGGAACCATAGTCTGAAGTAACGAAATAAGAGTATGACAGATCAATGCAATGGTATGTATATCATGGTAGTAGAGTGAGTCACCTAAGGGTATTGGTAAAAGACAATCAATACAGGGTATGGGCATTGGGGAATACAAAAGGTACAATATAGGTGTATCAATAGGGTAAGGTCTGTCAGAAATCCATCCCGAGCCAACAAAACAAACCATATCAATAGTGGCAATAGCAGCCAAGTAACCAATAGTAACCATTGTATTCGGAGGGGTGACCTCGGAATACCAAACCAATATGAGGGGAGACCTCAGTAACCAGTGGAGTAGCTAGCTCCCAAAATGTGAGGGGGTGTATTGCACACACGCACCGCATCACCAAAACAAATCATATCATATCAATATCAAATCAAAACAAATCTAGGATGCATCCATACGCCCCTGCAAAACAAATCATTGGCCATACAATATCTCTGAAGCGCGCATAATCAATACAAAATAGGGACGGTGTGCAACATCACTCGTGCACACTGGAGTCATGCCATTGGTGCATCAATGACACGGTCAGGTTACCTTCCTGACTAGGAAACAAATATTTTGGCTCGGGTATCAAACTGAAGGGTCAAAGCATATTCACATCATAAGGGTTCATATCAAAGTTCATATCAGAGTTTCATATCGAAGTTTTCATAATCAAAAGTGCATATCAAAGGTTCATAATCAGAGGGTTCATGACAGTGGTTCACATTAAACAGTTCACATAGGAGAATCAATCAAAGGGAACATAGCAAAGTTATAGGGAAGCCCTAATATGAAGGCTCAGAGCAAAGTATAACAGTTTAAGCTAATATCGAAGATGTATAAGAGTTACGAGAAACCTTAAGAGGTAAGGTCAGAATATCTGTACCTTAGCAATGAAAGCCAATGGAAATGTACGCACAAAGAAATAACGTCACGTCTTCTTCAACGAATCTACACGGATTAATGATCGTTTTATTATTTAAGAACCATTTAATAAGTTATTACTGATTCAGTACTGATTGTTATTCAGATTGACATATTCAAGTTTTCTTGCTATTTATAGTAACTTCCCATATTTAGTAACTTTGTAACTTCGGGTTACAATTCATAATTAATCAAACTTAAAAATTTACAAAAGATAATGGGTTAACTTGAAGGTTTATTACAACAAATATCATAGTTTAGAGCTTTATATGCCAATTTAGCAAAGTCTAAGGTTTAATGTGTCAATTACCAAAGTTTAAGGTTAAACAAGTAAATTCAAGTTTGAAAACTTATAATGGAATTAGGATTGAATAGGAAATTCCGAATAACACTACTAAACCCGAATCGAACTCGAATACTCATAACATTAGCATATCCAGATTTACGACCCAAAGGTTTGGTTTTAACGTGGCATATTAATTCGTGAAACTCTTCTATTTAACGAAACAAAACCATCGAGTGATCATATATATGAGTCGTGACATGTTCATGATTTACATATTTATGCAGGTCATATTTACAAATATATATATACTTTGTATTCAAGGCAGTAATTGTTATAATGTAACTATGTCCATCAAATTAATTTACTGTTTGACTATGTATACTTGGTGTCTTAAAACACCATTATAATGAGCTACTGTCAAAATATATAAGCTTTATGGAAACTAACTGGTTATATATACATCACACATTAGTGGTCAATTATAACAAGTAACTGTTATGTTGTATCTTTAGTGATAGAGCTTCCTAGCTAGTTTTACGTAGATAAAAGACTTATTTCTCTACTCCATTTTAGATGCAACCCACGTTCAAATCTTGATGTTAATAACCTTCAATTTATATCATGTTATTTAATTTACATGTTATAACACCTTACACATGATCGATACGTTCAAGACTCGCGACTTACCAATTCATTGTTAATGGTGATTTCTTGTATATATAATATCGATTTAGCATATGACAATGGTGACTTATGATTAGTGTATATGATGTATTAATCGATGGTTCAAGGATTACCTCAAGGCTACACATGAAGAGATCGAAACCAAAACAAGAACACAAGCGCTGAGAATAAACGTGGCACGATTGAACCGAGAACTCGTCATATACGAACAACTAAAGTACCAATCGCGAACCAGAACCTTGGTCCCGCACGAACTCGGACTGAACCCAAACATGAACTACAACCCGAACTAAACTCACACTAGAACAAACGAAACCAAAACTTTTGAGACGTACTCGTACACGAACAGAAATCTGAACAAGTTTCATGCCGTCGCGAACCTAACTTGGGTCCTGCTACTCTCCAATCCTCCTTGATGACACCTCATAAATCTCCATTGTGCTTGTTTGCTTTTAGATCGAATGGAAGGGAAAAAAAAATATGCTAGCCGTCACTTTTTATAGCTAGGGTTTTATGAGGTTTGAATGTGTGAACTGTAAGTTAAAAAGTGATGAGATAATGGGCTTAAATGGGGAGTAAATGGCGTGAGGATTTACCGAAATCAAGGGGATCAAAAACAGGAATTTTGACTTCCAAAAGTAATTATAGTGGCTTTATATTTAAGTTGAATATGTTGCATTTTATATAAGGATTTTTGGTCCATGAATTTGAAAGGTGACGTATATATTTTGTCATAGTTGATGATTATTTAGACATAAGTGTATCGGTCTCATTTATCTTGTACAAATTACACATTTACGAGTTAGGTTAGAAGTACATTTAGTAGCTTTGCGTATTTTACGTATTCTAGAAATATTAAACTTGAGGGGTAAAATAGTCTCTTCGCACGTTTTAGATTTTTAGGGTTTTACACAAAGACTTGCAGAACTTCATCAGTATTGATTTCCACCGTCAAAGAGCGTGTGAGCATGTTGAAGAATGACGTGGAGACACTGGAGCAGCGAAGCAGACCTGAGGCAGACTGATGCTGACAACAACATACTATCACTTTCACCACAAAGAACAATAAATCAAAGAACAAAGTTAATGATGACGTCAAAGCAAAACTGCACAAAGATAACTATCTCTCTACACTGGGGAGATTGTTCGAACCAAGGCAATTCTTCTCACAAGAAAGGAGAATGTCAGAAGACGTCACAGCTACTATTACATCAACGCCTTCACCGTTATTCATATATATACTTGAGGGGGAGATTGTTGGAATCACTCCTAAACAGTATTTCAAGTATTTATATTTCATATGTAATAGGTAGCTTTATTCTGGCCTTTATGTTTGTTTAAGGTCCAGCTTATGTAGAAGGCCCATAAGCTGAGGCCCAAGCCCAATAAGGAATAGGGAAGGAGAGGGAGTGTTGCCCTAGCTCCTTGCCTATATAAACTATTGTAAACCCTCATTTGAGGGTTGGTTGTTCAAGTTTTCTCTTCATTCACTCACCTACGCATAACCGTGTCTTATATTGTTTGTGTGTGTGTTTGATACTTGTTCAATCGCCTTATCTCTTTCTATATAAGCTTGTGTTGTAAAACTAGTGACCTAACACAAAGAACTAAAACATCTTGGTTATAGTCTTTCCTTGGTTCGTTTATTTCCATAAGAAAAACAAGCTTAAAAATTATCTTAAAAGGAAAATTAAATCATCTAGGAAAAATACCTACCTTGAACCTTTTTTTGTTCGATCTTGGTGTCATCTCAAAACCGTAACCATCCCTGTGGCATTGACGAACTCTAACCATCCCCGTGGTGAGTAAATAATTGCGTGCACCCTGTGGAGATGGAGGGGATGACTTGTATTGATTAAGATTTGGGCTACGCATTATTTGGAATAGATGAGGATTAGGAGTGGTCTGAATATGAGGCATATACCTTAAGAGATTAGGTTTGTTTGAGTGAGTTATTAGAATTGGTATGAGTATTATTAGGCAAATGTTGTGCATGTCTGTGAGGCATTTTAATACCCTGAATATTAGGGTTAAGGTGTGAGTGGACCTGATGTGGATTGGACTTTGAAATTTATAATGGCTTGGGCAACCATTGGGCCGTGACTTAGCACATATATCTCATGGGCTTGATATGATTCTTTGCCTTTTACACCGGATCATTTTATGACATAATAGACTGAACATAGATTTCTTACATGACCTTCATATTTGATGTGGATTTCGGAGTTGCATTATTTCATGGGCAAAACTCAAATATATTGGGATGATAATGAATTTGGCATAAAAAAGTAATCTTGGAAGAAACTGTATATGCAAATTTTGTTAACTATTCTTGTCAAAAGTTAAGTTACAATATTTTTTTTGGTCTATAACTAATTGGTTTGACATAGGTTTTTTTGTTGCACGGTTTGGAGTAGTGTGAGCTAATATTTGAACGTATGGATGCCTATTTTCATGGGCTTGGACGAATCTGTTGTGGATTAGAAAAGTGAATTTGTTCTAATGCGCCGAATTTCATAATGGACTGGTAGCTGGATTGAGCCCATGAAATATATACACCGTGGATGTGGATTCAGATTGCTAATTTTTTTTGAACAGGGTAATATGTCACGTTGATTGGGTACACTTTTCGAACCGGGTCAAGATAAACTTGATTATTTGGACCGATTGATAATTATTCTTGGATATGGACTGTGAGTAATAAATTGATCAAGAGATTTGTCGATGAAATTTTGGATGATGAGATTTGATGATGAGTTTTGGTATGATGTTAAGATTTGTTGTGTTATGGGGTTTGATACTTTGGTTTATGCATTTTCACGGAGTATATTATGTCTCGGCTTGAGTTGGTTATTGAACATGGGTGACTACGGAGTTGTTTGTACGGTATTTCTTATTTGGGTTTGAAGTGAAGTTTTTCGGGCGCGTTTACTTATTTTCGTCTTCTTTCTTTCTTCCCTTCCGCGAAGATGACTTGTTTGGGCATTTATAGAGTGTGATAAAGACTTGGCTATTTAGTTACTTTTGTGATTCTTTCTCGCTTAACCCACAACGTAACTATCACTTCGGTGTCTCACGCAGTTGAGGATACGTCAAGAGGTGTTGTACGTCGGGTACACCGTTTCTTCTTCACAAGGATTAGTACAAGCTTAAGTAACAAATCTGGAAAATTCTACTTCATGTTCAAGTTAGGTATATCGGGTTTACTTCACCAAGTGGTCAAAGAAATTGCCGGCAGAATACGTGGATGATGTGTTTACCAAAGGTTTTTGTGAAGATCGTTGTAAGCTCTTAGACTAGGTCTAATATTATATCTAGGAACACATAATAATGAAAGCAGAATATTCAAACATAGAATCAACATTATTATGAACAAGGTTTTTCATTATCATAAACTAACTAACTAACTAAAATAAAGATCAAAGACTTGATCTAACACTAACTAACTAAACCCTAGACGTTTTCCCTACGCCTAGGTTCCCACACACACACACCTTTAGACGTCTACATCTTGTACGTACAATTAAACTAATGACCCTATGTCTCTTTATATACTAGAGACATCTAGGGTTTACAAGAGGAATCATAATACAATTAGGAAACTAAATATTCTTTTAAGCATATCTTCTAGAATCTTCCAAATCCTCCATCTTTTTGTAGTTTCCCTTCTTGTCACTTTTAGTCCTTCATGTTTCATTCTTCTTGTTTTGTATCATCAAATCTATAATAGACCCAACAATCTTCCCCTATTTTATGATGAAAAAACAAACACGATTCTTGTACGAACTTCCCTAGACGAAGTAGCAGAAGTTGAGATAATTAAATCTCACCATGAATGAAACACTTTTGTCTTCCTTTGTCTTCCCCTTGACTTGAACATGTCACTCAAACATCTCTTCCCCTTTTTGTTATCAACAAATAGAGAATGAATAAACCGTAGAAACTTCCCCTCGAGTGATGCATGAACATTAACTGATTCTTCAAATCTGTAAGCTCTATGTAATGATTACTTGTGAAGAAAACCAAATATAACGAAATTAATGAAGAAGTAGAATTTCCCAAACTTGTGTCTTAAATCTTGTACTATCCACGGAACTCCATACTTATACGAATCACCAAATATAAGTAGACCGCAATCCCTTGACAAAATCCTCAACTAATATGAGACACTGAGCACTACAATGTAACTCCTTTAAGTGATAGCCAATGTGTGCATAGAGCATCATAAGAAAAATTACACATTGCTAGATTCATCAAGCTATATAATAAGAACACAAACCTGTGAAACTCAACTACAACATCAAATAAATGATATTCAACCTTCTTCGTAATCAATTAATCCATAAAAATCAAATACGAGCCTTTTTGAATCCTTTTAAGAACAAATCACCAAACTCCTTGTGTGTGTGAACAATAACCTGTGTATGTGACGTTCAATAACCATAACAATAATAATGCTCGACTTCAACTTAATTCCAAATCTCCTCGTAATAAACCATTATACTGTCAATCCAAATAAATTTCGCCATATAAAAACCTTTAGCAGTACTTTGTAAGAACAGTACTTTGAATGAATACGAGCAGCAGTACTTTGAAAATAATGAGCAGTACTTTCATAAGGAGACCAGCAGTACTTTGAATGAGACTTGCAGCAGCAGCAGTACTTTGAAAATATACGGGCAGTACTTTGAGGTATAAGCAGTACTTTAAAAAATCAGCAGTATTAATAGTCCAAGAGCAGTACTTTCGTCAAGCAGCAGTACTTTCGCATAATAGCTCAGATCGAAGATCCCTTCGGTGGAAAGTTAGATGAGTATATAGAGAACATCCACCAAAAAGATTGTCACGATCCAACGGTTAACGAAAAAGTTATGATCGTTTCAAAACAGTGCTGCAGAAGCCTTACGGAAATTTCTGCAGCAGACTTCGACTGCTTATATCTTTTGATTGAGAGCTCTAATTGACAATCCCTTCGGTGAAACTTTTGATGGATATACTGAGATGCACCAAAAAAAAGTTTAGCTCAATCCAACGGTTCAATAAAAAGTTATGCCCTCTTGAAAACTGTGCTGCAGAAAAGTTGCAAATTTTGCAAAAAAATCGATTTTCTTCATTCTTTTTCGCCAAGAAACCTTGTGAATCCCTAGGTAAAGAGCTCCCCAAGCTCTGATACCAATTGATAGAAACTAAAGAACGTGATGAAGATAGTTTCTTGATCGTTTATGAGCCTTAGGGTTTAACAATAACAATGACAATACGCAGCGGATAAATCAAAACATAATTGTTATTGACACAAGGTTTTCAATCACTAACACTAACTAATCTTATGCGTTTATAGGAACACGTCTACTAACTAAACTAATAACCTAGGCGTTTACAAGACTATACGCCTAGGACACACACACACACCTTTAAGTCGATTACATCTTGTTGGATCGATATACTCTAACCAAACTAACTTAAATAGCTTGTTTAAGGTTTAACAACCTCGGATAAATCCTAAGTTATTAACAATGAAACACTGAGCAATATTTATTAAGTACGCGGAATTTACTTAACAAATCTAAGAAGAATAACTTTATTAATAACTCTAAATCTGCTTATTATGCAGATACTTCAACAACTCTAAGAATATCGAACTTCTCTAAAACTCTAAGACTAATATACCTCTAATAATGCACGTACATCTAATGCTAATCTAGGGGTCCTTTTATAGGCTCAAGGATAACCCTAGTCGGTTTACAAATTGTATCCTTGTATGACAAGTAATCAAATACAGAATATTCTAGAGTTACAAGACTTTCTATAAACGAATAAAACAGTTCTTTAGTCTTGCAGTACTTTGACCTTCGACAACAGTACTTTGACTTTATCTTTAGCAGTACTTTGACTCTTTGACTTCTTTCAGTACAATACTTTATCTTTCTTCAGTACTTTATCAATCTTTAGCACTTTCATATCCCAACAATCCTCCCCTAACTTGAATTCTACTTGTTTGACTTCAAGTTCCTTTGTAAATTAATCTTTCACTTTTCCAGCTTCAAGGAATGATTGTCTTTGTCTTTAGATTGTATCTTTTGTAATTTCTGTGCTTATCAAAGTATCTTTAGAATTATTCTTTTACAGCAGCATCCAGCAAGCTACATCTTTTCAGCAACACAGCAACATATGACTATTTGTACATCAATTCAGTTTAAGTTGCAATATATTCTCATCACTTCCAGGTGTGTTAACTCCTGTGAGAGGTGAATCATTGAAAATTTAATGGATTTTAATCTCTTTACCAAAGCCATTAACTCTGGAGTAGCCAAATGTTTTGGTGTGTATGACCATGGTACATTGATAACCATATGATTTTTAGCAAATCATCAGCTATCAACAGATTTGATTTGTATTTACCAAAAGCTGTACCCTTCTGGACTAGTTAGTTCTTTCATCTCAGGTGAACTAATTACCAATAATGGTTTTTCCACAGCCTTTACCACAAGCCATTTTCTTGTGGGCTAGCCAACTCTTCACATTAACTGATATGGTGAGTTGATTACCATACAAATTATTAGCAAGTTGTCAACTAAAAACGGATTTGAGATATCTTTACCAGAGCCGTTTGCTCATGGATTAGCCAATCCTTTTGTAACCATGGTGGATTGATAACCTATTGATGTTACCATCTCAAAAACCATTTAGTTTATTCAACCTTTGTTTCAAAATATTTGTTATTTAACAAAAGGTTTCTTCCAAAAATCATTTAACTTGTTAAAAACTGCAAGCAGTACTTTGATTAAAGCACTGTTTGATCAGCAGTACTTTGAATAAAGTACTAATTTATCAAAAATAATTTTCAATTAAGATTCATACCAGTTATTCATCAACATCAGCCATAGTAGTGCAGTTGATAAACAAATTGATGACCATACAAGCAATTTCATTATCATCTTCAACTTCCATTCCATGCTCTATCATCCTCCTCATAAGCTCTACTGTAAGAGGATATCTTCTATCTGCAAACATTTGAATCATTGTTCCATTTTCCAGCTCTAGAACATGTATTCCAGATTCTTCAAAGAATCTCCAGCTAACAATTTCCCAATTCTCTTGATTCTTCCAAATCTCATCAGTGCTTTGTTCTTCAGTTTCCTATATAGTTGTGAGATCTCCAAGCAATACTAAACCAATTCCTTCTAATGGATTATGTTCAAAGTAATCTCGCACCAAATGATATAGATAAAATAAATCTACTCTATCAATTGCATGCAGTAAATCCCATAGCCTGTTGAACACTCTGAAGCTTTCATCTTCTCTATGAAACATCAGATAACTTCCATCTTTGGATTCCACAACTTCAAAAGCAATAATTTGAGATATGTTCATCTTCATGTCAGCATCTTCTTTAGAATACTCAAAATCCACTATTCTTAGATAATTTCTCAGCTCATCCTTAGTAGCAGATCTTAACTCAACTTTCTCTTTCTTTGATAATTGAGAATCTTCAACTTCAGTTTTTCTTTTTCTTTTTAAGCTTTTCTTTCTATCTGCTTCAGTCCAAGTAGCATCATCTTTAAAATCTTTGATACTTGCAACACTTTTCTTATAACCTTTCCTAACAGCATCATATAATCGTTTCATCTCAACATAATTCAGCTTTTGCAATCCTTTATACCCTTGACTTTTTAGATAAGCCATCATTGCATTTATGTTTTTAGCTCGATTAGGTCTTCTGGTTAGAAAAGAAACAGGAATAGGTGACTCTAGTGTTTCAGCACCTTCAACATTCAATTCCTCTTGTAATTTCTTAGCTGCTTCTCTATTCTGAGCTTCTTCAAGTTCCTTAGCTTCTCTATCTTTAGCATTTAATTCCTCTTGAAACTTTCTAGCTGCTTCCTCATTCAAGGCAACTTGAGCAGCTCTTATTTGTGCTAGAGAAAGTTTCTTTTTCTTCTTTGTTTCTACTAATATACCTTTTCCTTTATCCTTAGGATCAATAGCAAGTTGAGAAGGTCTTGGTTGTTCCTTTGCAACTCCAGGAATAGTAACACCCCTTGGCTTTGATAAATCATGTAATATTTCAGCAATGGTTTCATCATCACTTGCAGTATGTTTGGGTGTAGCTTCTTCTTCATGTAAAATAGTAGAGGGACCAACATCTTCTTCTAATACAGTAGTAGAAGGACCAGCTTCCTCTTCAAAGTCTAACACTCTTGGAGTAATCAGCTCTTGCCTGTAAGTTCCTTGTTGAAAGACAGTACTTTGATCAACAGTACCTTGATCATCAGTACTTTGAACATCAATAACTTGCTCAGTACTTTGAAATTTTTCTTTCTCAAGACTTTCAATAACCTGTTCTTCTGTATCTTGAGATTGAACATCAACTACTTCAGTACTTTGAAATTCATTCTTCTTTTCAGTATCTTCTTTCAAATTTGTTTCTTCTAAATTCCTCCCCAATTTGATTGAAGATTTCTTAGGAACTTTCTTCCTTTTATTAGCCTTCTTAAATTTCCTTCGTCGCTTGTTTTCTTCCTTAACCCATAAGCGATAACATTGGATAAAAGGCTTAACAAAATTCTTTAACCTTCTAAACTTGAGCTTCAACCTCCTAATCTCTGTAGCCTGATCTTCAAAAGACTTCTTTAATCTAGTCAATTCCCTTGATAAAGCATAGTTGTTGAGAACTTGGCCCTCAGGCTCCATAGCTGGTTCATCTTCTTGTGGAGATTCATGAAGAGACACCTGTGGAGATGGTGGTGGTGACACTACAATATCATCCCTAACTTCAGTACTCTGAGAAGCAGTACTTTGTGATGCATTATCTGGTGATGCAACACTCTGAGATGCAGCACTTTGAGATGCAGCACTTTGTGAAGCAGTACTTTGTGAAGCAATACCCTGTGGAGAAGCAGTACCTTCACTGTCATCATTCTCTCCAGCTTCATCCCTAATAGCCTGAACAACTTCCATCATAGAAGGAGTTAATGGAGTGTCTTGACCTTTGAATAAATCACTTCTTCTCGCCATAAAGGTAAAAATCTTTGCTTGTTGGACCACAACAGGTAGTAAGTTTGTAGGTTTTGGTACATTATCAAGATGCTTGTTCAAGAAAACCTGTATAAACCTTGGGTACATCAACCATTTGAATCCATGTGAGATGTGTGAGAGCATTCCATCCAGAATTAGCCTTGAAAAATTAAAAACACGATTTGTAGCTAATCCAACTATAGCAGATGCTATATTTGACCCAAAATGCTCCCAAGAGGTACTCTTAGCACTTTATACAATGAAGTAACACATGAACCAAAAACTTCAAATGAGGACAAAATAAGGGTTTCTTGAATGTTTGTTCTGTTAAGGACCCTTCATAGCCAATGTCCCTAAATGTATTCCAAATCAGTTGCTTATCAAAACGAATAGCCCCTTCTTCATCATTAAACAATAAGTCTTCACGAATGGAGGCTTCAGTAATCTTCACAGTTCTTCCAGCAACTGTAGCTTGAACATAAAATTCATCATTCTCCATAGGATCCCTAGCAGTAGCCCAAAATTGCTGTATCCAGGGCTCAATTATATCTGGTTCCACTAAAAGAGCATAACTAATTGGTGACCCAGTAAGATAATCAATGATATCATGAAAAGCCACATTCGCCTCAGTCTTTTCTAAATTAGCCACCATGTTGTGCTTTGAAACTGTATTGCGATTCGCCATTGATGATTATGTTATCACAGTAAGAGAGATGACGAATAATATTGGTAAAAGTGAGAGAAATATGGAAAAGATTCTAAAGGATCAATATTAGAGGGAAAATCGGAGAGTAGTTATATATAGGTGATATTTAAAAAATCACAGCCCAAAATAACAAAGTTACCGTTAGTAGCAATTACCCCTCAATATTACCGTTGGAACAATACTTTCAATAAGACAAACAGTACTTCCACGTATGCAGTACTTTCCAAAGCAGTACTTTCCAAGCAGTACTTTCATTAAATCAAAAGCAGTACTTTCCCAAATTTCCTTGTATAGACTAAGTATACATAAATATCCTCCCCTCAAACAATGCATAGGACTATACTAATACTTAATAGTCCTCCCCTTAAATGTAGCTTAGTAGTTAATCATACCAATGCTCACCACCAAATGATTGAATCTTGAAACATCAAAGCCGTTGGTGTGTAAATCAGCTACATTATCATCTGTGTGAACCTTGACCACATTAATGAGCATGTGCTCATAACAATCCCTGATAAAGTGATGCCTAATCTGAATGTGCTTGGTCTTGGAATGATAAACTGGATTCTTCACAATACAAATAGTACTCTCATTATCAATATTGATAGGTGTATTCTTAAAATTGAACCCATAGTCCAAGAGTTGATTCTGCATCCACAAAACTTGTCCACAATAGCTTGCAGCAGCCACATATTCAGCTTCAGTAGAGGATGTTGCTGCAATTGTCTGTTTCTTACATTGCCAGGAGACTAATCTTCTTCCAAGATATTGGCATCCTCTAGTGGTTGATCTTCTATCATAGTTATCACCTGCATAATCACTATCTGAAAAAGCTTCCAAGTGAAAAGGTGAATCCTTAGGATACCACAACCCCAACTTAGGTTGTTGTTTCAAATAACTAAAAATCCTCTTTACTGCATTCATATGAGAGATCTTTGGTGCGACTTGATATCTTGCACATAAACATACAGCAAACATGATATCAGGCCTTGATGTAGTGAGATACATAAGACAGCCAATTATTGATCTGTATAACTTGACTTCAACAGGTTGTCCATCTTCATCTTTGCCCAATGAATTGATTGATTTAATAGGTGTAGTTATTGGCTTCATAGCATCAAAATTGAACTTCTTAAGTATGTCAGATACATACTTATCTTGACTGATAAAGATACATTCCTTTGACTGCTTAACTTGAAGTCCCAAAAAGAAAGTTAACTCACCCATTGAACTCATTTGAAATTCTTTCTGCATCAGCTGCTCAAACTCCTTAACCATAGACTGTTTGGTAGCTCCAAAGATGATATCATCAACATAGACTTGAACTAACATGATATCCTTCTTGTCTCTCTTGATAAACAAAGTCTTGTCAATAGCTCCCCTTCTGTAACCATGTTGTAATAAGAATGTGGAGAGCCTCTCATACCAAGCTCTAGGTGCCTGATGAAGGCCATAAGGAGCCTTAACCACCTTGTAGACTTTGTTAGGATGGGTAGGATCTTCAAAACCAGGAGGCTGTTTTACATAAACTTCTTCTGTAATAGTGCCATAGAGAAAAGCACTCTTGACATCCATCTGGTAAACCTGAAATCCCATATATGAAGCAAAAGCAAGAAATATTCTAATAGCTTCAATCCTTGCAACAGGAGCAAATACTTCATCATAATCTACTCCTTCTTCCTGTCTGTAGCCTTGAGCTACTAACCTTGCCTTGTTCTTGATAACATTGCCTCTTTCATCTCTCTTGACTCTGAAAACCCATCTGGTTCCAATAACTCTCTTCCCATCTGGAAGATCACATAATACCCAAACTTCTTGAAGTTTAAATTGGAGAAGTTCTTCTTGCATAACTTCAACCCAACTTTCTTTAGTCAATGCTTGAGCAATATTCTTAGTTTCCTCTTGAGAGAGATAAAACAAGTAAATTGGCAGGTTTGATGGTCCTTATGATTCAGCCTGTTTTGTTTATACACAAAGCTAACTAAAGCATTGTGAGGTGTAGTAAAACTCTTAGCTTTGTGTCTTGTCATTACTCCAGTAGAAGGTCCAATGATTTGATCAGTAGGATGATTCTTATGAATTCTTAAGGTTGGAGACTGTGGAACTCCATAAGTATCATCCAAGTTTGTATAATCAGCACCTTTATTTGAATTTGTGAAAATACCTTCATCATCATACTCATCATTAATTTCCTCTAAGCCAGGCATGGTAGGATCATCCAAATCATCCAAAGTACTGTCAACTGGTGCAGCAGTACTTTGTTCGAAAGTACTGTCCAAAGTACTGTGAGAATATTCAGCAGTCTTGTTCTTTTTCTTTGCTTCTTCATAAGCTCTTCTTTGTTCATCAGAATAAGAGTGTGCCATTACATCTTGAAAAAGCATCTGATTAAGTGTCTCTTGAATAGCTTGATCCTCAGCAGATATTGAAGATTTTGGTTCATCAGTACTTTGCTTTGGATCATCAGTACTTTGCTTTAGATCATCAGTACTTTGCTTTGGATCCATATATTTAGGTTCTTCATCAGGAACAGCATCAGGTCGAATATGAACTCCATGAACAACATACTGTAAATCTTCTCTATTGTACACAGGTTGATTTTCTTCTCTGACAGGTACATAGTTCATAGAAGGAGTTAAAACTTCAAGATCAAACATCCAATCAGGACCTTTACCCTTCTGATTCTCTTGATCTTCTAAAAACTCAACATGAAGACAATCTTGAACCTTCTTAGTGACTCTGTTGTACACTCTAAAGCCCTTGTTGTTGGTACAATAGCCCAATAAATATCCTTCTTCTAATTTGCCATTAAATTTGCCTAGATTATCAATTGTGTTTAAAATAGTGAGAGGGCATCCAAAAGGCTTCATAAATCGAATGTTGGGTTTGTTGCCCATCAGAAACTCATAAGGTGTCTTCATCTGTGGTTTGGTGACTGAGACTCTAGTAAGTACATAGCAAGCAGTACTTACAGCTTCAGCCCAGAATTGAATAGGTAGTTGTGAATCAGCTAGCATTGTTCTGGCTGCTTCAATCAAAGTCCTATTCTTCCTCTCTGCAACACCATTCTGCTGTGGTGTTCTTGCAATACTGAACTCCCTCTTGATTCCTTTATTAGCACAAAATTCATCCATAAGCTTGTTCTTGAATTCAGTCCCATTATCACATTTAATACCTCTAACCTTGAGTCTCAATTGGTTTTCAAGTGCTATTATAAGAGTCTGAATAGCATCAAAAGTATCATCCTTAAATCCCAAGAAAAATACCCAACTGAATCTACTGCAATCATCTGTAACAACTAAGCAGTACTTTTTCTTGTTTAAACTTGCCACAGAGACAGGTCCAAACAGATCCATATGTAACAGCTCCAATGGATCTCTAATAGTTCTCTCCTCAAGCTTCTTGCATGAAGCTTTGTGTTGTTTACCCTTCTTGCATGCCAAGCATGAGTGATCATTCTTGTAAGTCTTTGAAGGTAAACCTCTAACTAAATTGCCTTTGACCAGTTTGTTGATATTCTTGAAATTTACAGTGCCCAATCTTCTATGCCACTGATGTGCTTCTTCAGATGTTGCTTTTGCCACTAAACAGGTGGCTCTTCCATAAGAGTGAAGACTCTTCATGTCCAGACTATACACATCATTGGTTCTTGGTACTCTGAGTACTACCAAGTTATCATCAACAGACTTGAATTCAGAGGAAAGGATGAGACATTCCGTGTCAGTGAATAACACAGGGTGCTTTTTATCACAGATTTGAGAGACTGACAATAAGTTGAATTTAAGTTCCTTCACATATCTAACATTCTCAAAATCTATACACCCTGCTTTTATTGTTCCTTTCCCTAATTCTTCCTCCATTGGGATCATTCCCAAATGCAACTTTTCCTCCACTAATAGATCTAAAATCAGAAAGAATCTCCTTGTCTCCTGTCATGCTTCCAGAGCAACCACTATCTACAATCAAATGATCTTTAAGCTCCTCTTATGGGTTGCCCTGCACAAAGATATAGAGAGTTAGTTTCTTTTAGAAACCCAAGCCATTACTGACTTGTGTTCCCTTTGTGGAGTTACAAACTCAAATTCTTTGATTATGTAATTCCCACTATTTTTTAAAACATGATCCAGAATTATCTTTTGATTTTTAACATGTGGATTTTCAAAACTTTCTGGATTTTCAACAGAACTCTCTTTTGCAAATTCATTCTCTTTTTCTTGTATCACAAAAACATCTGATTCACTTTTTGTTGAAAGTACTGTTTGTCCCTCAGCAGTACTTTCTTTCTGAACCCATTTGGTTTGAACACTTGGTTCCTGTGATCTAGATACCCTATGTGTATTGTAATTTCTTCTAGGTTGATAGTAACGAGATCTCCTAGGGTTCTTGTTCCAAGAAGTGTTAGCAGTACCTTGGTTTGATTGAGCAGTACTTTGAGAAGGTACTGCTTGTGAAGGTACTGGTGGTTTCAAAAAAGGTCTTCTTTGGTGAGGGTACCTATGGTCAGGTGAGAAATTGTTGTGATTGACCCTATTTGAATTATTCCAAACTAGTTTGTTCTCTTTAGGTTTCTGATTGGCAGACCTGTTCTTTGGAAATTTTCTAAGGTACTATGAGTGATGTTCACAATCCTTTATTAAATGAGTAGGACTATAACACACAAAACACAATTTTTGACCCATACTTCCAAAGCGACTTCTTCTATGTCTATGACCAAAACTATTGTGTCTTCTAGGTGAATGATGAAATCTGTTTTGACCAAAGTTATCCCAAAAAGGCTTAGCAGTATTGTTTTGAAAAGGTTTTCCTGAAGGTACTGCTTGTGGAGCAGTACTTTGAGTTGAAGGTACTGCTTGACCTTGAACATTGGTTTCAACAGTTTCTTTTGGGGTTTCAGACCTAGATTGACCAATAAGCTTTTTCCTAAACTCTAGACTGTCTACTCCAAACCGAGAGACATCAGGCCTAGGGGGTTGATGAATTCCAGTGGGATGGGGGACTGCATGATAACCAGTGTATTTCCTAAACTCAGGAGGTTTGTCACTAACTGAATCCTCATTACTAGATGTGTCAACATAATTAATGCGTTCATCATCACTTGTGGTTATATCTTCTAAGTCTAGGTCATCCTGATCACTAGATGTGTTTTCTTCCATGTTAGTAAAGTCCATACCAAAACCTAATCCAGTTCTAATGTAAGCTCTTCTCTGTTTTTCAACATAAGAAACATGTGATAGACCAGATTCATTCCAGGCATCAAACTTTGCTAACAGATCATCTCTCTCCTTAGTTAGTTTCTCAATTTCAGAAATCTTACAATTTAATTTCCATTCACTAAGTTTTAACTGATAGTCCTGTTGTTCATATTTTTCTGCCCAAGCCACTTCATTATTTTCATGTGTTAAGATTTTGGCTTCCATAGACTATAAGGTTATTTGATAACCTGCTACCTCAGACCTAGCCCTAACACAATTATCTCTTTCAATCACATAACTATTTAGCAGTTTTTGATAAAAGTCATGACAATTTAAGCATACCTCAGAGATAGGGGGTGAACTTGGTGAAGTAGCTACCATTGCAAATAGAACAGGATCATCTTCACACTCCAAGCTCCAATCAAATCCTCCTAGAAAATCTCTGGATTCCAAAGCAGCATGTTCAGGTTCCTCATCAAAAGTTGTGCTCCAGTCCAATTCTTCCACTGAATCTTCAACTACTTCTTCCACTTCTATCATACAGTAGGTCACTGGTTCATCATCAAACTCTTCACTCCAGTCAACCTCTAACAAATTCTCTTGAGCAACCAAAGCCTTTGTTTCAGTAATAGGGATTTCTTTTAGCTCTAGCTTTGGTTTCTCAGTCATCATGTTTGCTTGATACTTAGCAAACCTGCACTCCCTTGCAAAGTGTCCAGTCTTTTGACAATTGAAGCATTCAATTTTGGATTTGTCAAAAGTGATCCCCTGTTTTGGTTTGAAGTCAATGTTCTTTCATGTTTTCTTCATATACTTCTTGATCCTTGCAGTGATCATTGCAACTTGCCACCTGATATCAATTTCTTCTAAAGCATCCTCTTCAATATGTGAGAGATCTTCTTCATAGGTGACAGGTAAAGAAGCTTGTTGTGCAAAGAAAGAGCACACAACTTCATCTGAGTGCATGGTAGTGGTAGGTGGAACTTGCTGAGCATAGGAGGGGGCAGTATAGGAAACAGTACTTTGAGCCACAATACTTTGAGTAGGAGAAGCAGTACTTTTGGTAGAAGTACTGCCCCTCTTTTCAGATGACAGAAAAGCAATGCTGTGAGACTTAGAACTGATTTGACCATTCATCTCATGCTCATACACCTTCAGATGGTTGTAGAGATCATCAAACTCCATGACATCAAAACCAGGTTGTCCTCTGATCATAGTAGCAATCACATGCCATGTGGATGGCAAACTCCTTAAGAACTTCAGATTGGCATCTTCAATAGATACTTCTGCCTTGTATAACTCCAGCATGTTGAGGAGATTTTGAAATCTATCATATGCAGCATCAAGACCCTCTCTTTCACCAACAGTGAAAGTTTCAAGCTGTTGCTTCAACAGATTTCTGTGCATCTTCTTAGAAGCTTCATTCCCTCCAAATCTTGTCTTGAGAGCAGCCCATAGCTGCTTTGCATCTTTAGCATCATGAAACTTCAATAGATGTCCATCAGGTATAGCAGATAAGAGTATGTTAAGAGCCTTCTCTTGATTCCTTATGGTTGCTGCTGGTAAGACTTGTTTGGGTGGTTTAGGTTGTCCAGGAATCTCCACAGGATCTGCAACTACTTCATTGCCATTGACAATTACATTCCATAGAGCATGGTCTGTAATGGCAATATACTGTCTCATCTTCATGCACCATAGGTCATATTCTCCCTTCTTGATGATTGGAATTCTTAGTGAGGTGATTGATGGTGGTGGAACAACTTCAGTCGACATCTTTGGGTTCTGTTGTAGTAGGTTTTAGGGTTTCTTCTTAGTCAGAGTTTCCACACAAGCTCTGATACCACTTGTTGGATCGATATACTCTAACCAAACTAACTTAAATAGCTTGTTTAAGGTTTAACAACCTCGGATAAATCCTAAGTTATTAAAAATGAAACACTGAGTAATCTTTATTAAGTACGCGGAATTTACTTAACAAATCTAAGAAGAATAACTTTATTAATAACTCTAAATCTGCTTATTATGCAGATACTTCAACAACTCTAAGAATATCGAACTTCTCTAAAACTCTAAGACTCGTATATCTCTAATAATGCACGTACATCTAATGCCAATCTAGGGGTCCTTTTATAGGCTCAAGGATAACCCTAGTCGGTTTACAAATTGTATCCTTGTACGACAAGTAATCTAATACAGAATATTCTAGAGTTACAAGACTTTCTATAAACGAATAAAACAGTTCTTTAGTCTTGCAGTACTTTGACCTTCGACAGCAGTACTTTGACTTTATCTTTAGCAGTACTTTGACTCTTTGACTTCTTTCAGTACAGTACTTTATCTTTCTTCAGTACTTTATCAATCTTTAGCACTTTCATATCCCAACAGGTTTAATGGTTGAGATGTGATCAACAATTCCCATAAAATATTCGATGCCATTGAATTTCAATGATACTTCACAGTCTATGCAAAATCCTTCAAGAATCTTCAGCCTCAGTCATGACTTTTCAAGATGTTTGCTTATGACAAGAACTTTTCGTGCAGATGGAAGTACAGGTAAATGATGCTTCCGAAAGTTCGAAACCATCATGGGGGAGAAACGTATACTTTGATGTTTTACGGTCAATCTCAGGGGGAAGTAGTGTATACTACTCGACTTAGTATGGTTTGTGAAATTATCTACATATGGGTAAAGAATTGTTGATGATGGAGAAGAATCATTGATGAACCGCTGCATGTTCCCCTAAAAACAGAGATTCACTAAAACCAAAGTTGTCATAACACATTCAAACTGAAATGGTTTACGGTTTAGTCTTGATTTTGTAAAATCCCGCGAAAGAAACTATTTCACGGTTTAAATCATAGACTTGTAAAATCCCGTGACAATGGAAACATCCTGGTAAAAGTAAAGTGCATTTCCGGATCTATCTCTCGGTTTATTCTTGGTTTTGTAAAATCCCGCGAAGGTAACTATTTCTCGGTTTAAACCATAGAATTGTAAAATCACGTAATGATAGATTCATCCTGGAGAAAGAGAAAGTTTCTTTCCGGATCTTATCTGATGCTGGTGCTACGGTTTCTACTTCAAAGAAGGGATAAATGGGTTCACTTTATGAATTGGATGTGTGTTTGAATTTTCTTTATGACGGTTTGGTTACTACAAAGTTTTACGGGGTTATGCTCACTTAACCATGGTCGGGATGAAATCATTATCATAGTTTACTTAAAACATTAAAGGAGGCTAGATTTGAGCTTTTAACCAGAAAATGTGACAACGGCGTTAATTCATTATTATCTATTTGAGGTTGAAGTGAAATTTCACGGGCAAGTGTACTTTGTATCTGAAGGTATCGGGGATGGTTGGATGAACATTCTTCAAGATCCTTGTTCGAGCTTTTAATATTTTCAAAAACGAAGACTTGGAAATCTAGTTTATTTTTGGGTGATTTTTCTTTTTCTTTTTACCACTTGGGGGAATTGGTCTCTTACCACCACAAAATAACTATCACTTTAAGGAGTTACGTTGTAGTGCTCAGTGTCACATTAAATTGTGGATTTTCAAGAGGTGATGTACATCTTATACTTGATAGTTGGTTAGATGAAGAGTATAGAGTGCTTAGGGATTCAAAGGGGGATGAACTCTCGGCACCGTTCTAAGTTACATGTGTGCAAGTTTAAGTCGCGAGTTCCGGGTAAATTCACTTCAGGGTCAAATTTATCATATGGGGTTTTTCTCCATCAGCTGTCACGACAAAGAGCCTACTGAATGATAATGGGGTTGATTACAAGTTTTGCCAAGAGATGCTGAAAAGAGAGAGATAACCAAGTTTAAACACAACAGTTCAAGCCTCGTACTCTAAAGAAAAGAAAAGTGTATGTTTCAGTGCGCTTTATCTTCGAAAGAAGAGAAATCTTCTCATTTATGACCATTCTCATCAACATGATTCATGCTTTTTCCATGCGCATTCAATTATCAAGTGAACCAGACTACTGTTGATTATTTTCTTATTCCACTTGCTCAATTATAATGACGATGGCGACATCATATGCT
Source organism: Chrysanthemum seticuspe (assembly GCA_019973895.1). Lineage (NCBI taxonomy): Eukaryota > Viridiplantae > Streptophyta > Magnoliopsida > Asterales > Asteraceae > Chrysanthemum > Chrysanthemum seticuspe. The sequence continues at coordinate 97,880,611 of BPTQ01000005.1, read as the reverse complement.
AATTTTGAGGGGGAGAAGTGTGAATAGACTACATTTGTTGAAAATATTCACTTGTCTAATCAAGAATGGCAACTCCATATGTAATTCTTGAGGGGGAGAGGAAGTGTGAATTTATAGCATGTTGATTGATGTCGGAGTATAAATGGTCATATGGCTCCTAACTCATGTAAGAATCGAGCTTCTTCTTATCGGGTCATCTTTACATGGATTTTCTTCTAAGAGCCGTTGGTTGACATCTTCTCACGGGCTGATATGATTAATGACAAAGTGCTCCCAGTTGCGGGGATGATTTCCTTGATGAACATCTTTATGTTCTTGTTTGATTGGGAGAGATTTGAGTTAAGGGGATTTGCTACATATAAGTTAACGGGAATGCATTTGGTGAGAAGAAGATGTTAACTTTCTATTCCCCAAATGGACAATCTTGAAGAAGGTCGAGTCTACAGTGTGTTCTACATTTTCTGCTGCATGTTAGAAGGCTAAAAGACGAGTTGCATTTGACGATCTAAAGACTTCTTCTTAATCTAGATATTCATCAAAAGGATTGCCATCTTAGGGGAGAGCACTAATTGGGGGAGAGTGATATGTCATATTTAATCCCTAATTAGACTTGCTCACATTCTTTCTTCAGCAAGTTGATTCTCACATATTCATTTGAACTAATGGTATTCTTCTCAAAGGATTTCAAGTATCTGGGCTTACAATGAGTTGCTGATTCTGAAGTATCAAAACCAGCAAGGGGGAAGGAGACACGCATCTAAATGCGAGTAAACTTGAAGAACTTAATACTTCTAAGTGATTGAAGATATCTCGGGAAGACAATGTCATTACCGTAGAGAAACTCAAGGTTTGGCTCATGGCGTTTAGTGTTTATTCCAACTGTTGGGAATATGCTTTTTGGGAGTTAATACTTATTTTATTAGAGTTAGTACTGATAGTGTTAAATGATAACTATTAACTAATTAGTACTGATAGTGAGATAGTTAGTACTGATAGCTTTGAGTTTGTACTGATGTAAGTATGGAATGTCGTGTAAGAGTTGTAACAGCATATCTTCTATTCCAATAGAAGATATGATATACTTAGTCCATAGTTATCTCTGTAAGGGATCTCCTTAGTGTACAAAAGGAGATTCTAGCTAGGTTAAACATACATCTATTATTCTAGCTGTCTAAAGTATAGCTTCAAGGTTGTAAACCCTAGTACTAGGAGAGTACTCATATTATTGCTTAATAATATTGAAGCTTTTGGTGTTACATTGTTTTTGCATTAATCTTCTAAGTGCATACAAGTAGATTCCGCATACTTGTGTGTATTCACAACAAAGTTTCTCATTGTTGTTTTGGAACTCTCCAAGGCAACTAATACGTTTGCAAGCTAAGTGTTCTAGATCCAAGGTTTGGGACTTCACAAGTGGTATCAGAGCTTGTGTCCTGAAGCTTTGTTTTTAGAAGATCCTGTGTGACATAATTGAAGAAATGGAGTTTAATAAATCCAATGCTGTTAACAGAGTTCCTAAGCTGCAACCTAATGAATATGAACTCTGGAGAATGCGCATAGAGCAGTACTTCTTGGTACTTGATTGGAAGCTATGGAACATTGTACTCTATGGAAACTCCTTCAAATCCATTGTTACTGAAGAAGTTAATGGTAAGACATTTGTTAAAGAAAAGGCTGATCCTATCACCAATGAAGAAATGGCTCTAAGAGGCAATGATCTCAAAGTCAGAAGTCTCTTGCTCTTGGCTATACCTGATGATCATCAACTCACCTTCAACAAACATAAAGATGCCCAGAGTTTGTTCAAAGCCATTGAAACCAGATTTGGTGGAGATTCACTCACCAAGAAAACTCAGAAGACTCTTTTGAAGCAAGAGTTTGAAAACTTCACTGCCGGTACAACTGAATCAATTGATTCAGTTTACAATCAGTTTCAAAAACTTGTTAGTCAATTGGCAGTACTGGATGTGGAGCTTTCCAAGGAAGATGTCAACCTCAGGTTCGTTAGAAGTCTTCCATCACCAAGACACTCATGTCATTGTATGGAAGAACAAGCCTGATTTTGAAAAAATAAAGTTGGACAATCTGTTCAATAGCTTTTAAGTGATTGAACAAGACATGAAGAGGAAAGCAGTTGCATCTTCCAGCCCTGGGTCACAAAACATAGCTTTTGTGGCTCACCCTGTCACTAGCAATGATGTGGACAGTTTTGATGTCAGTACTCCTAGTACAGATGTTAATACTGATGTCTCAGTGACCACTGCAGCAGGCATTAATGAAGCTACAATCTATGCTTTCATTGCTGAAAAGAGTCATGGATCACAGATCACTCATGATGATCTGAGACAAATCCATGAAGATGACATGGAGGAGATGGACATCAAATGGAACATTGCCCTAATCAGCATGAGGGCAAAAAGGTTCATGAAGAAAACTGGAAGGCAAATTAAGATCAATGATACAGATGTTGCTGGGTTTGACAAGGGAAAGGTTGAATGCTACAACTGTGGCAAGCTTGGGCATTTTGCCAGGGAATGCAAAAGCCCTAGGATCAAGAGGAGACACACTGATGCTGACAACTCCTCTTCTAAAGCAATGGTGGCTGTTGATGGTGCTTGATATGATTGGAGCTTCATGGCTGATAAAGAAGAAAGCCCAATCAACATGGCTTTGGTATCTGAGGTACTTAAATGTTCAGACACATGCATCCCATTAGATCAATATTTAGAGTTAAAAACCAGGTTTGATAATGTGTCTGAAGAACTTTCTAAAACTGAGTATAACTTGGCAAATCATAAAAGAGGCTTAGCAGTTTTAGAAAAACAAATTGTGCACTACAAAGAAAATGAATCAAAGTTTACTTGTTAGCCTCGCTAAAGTGAAGTCATTACGGGAATTGCATTAGTTTCTTCTTTTACTCATTCACAAGGACTAGTTTAGTCAATAGTGCTAAGTTAGGCTTGTTGAAGTATAAATACCCCTCCTAGTCCCAACTAGGAGGGTAGGAAGTTCACATTTTGTAAAGAAGTGTGTGTGGTTTCTTCTTCTTCTCTCTAGAAACACACACATCTTCCATTTTCTTCAATCTAAATAATACCAGGTCTTTCTTATTCTTTGAGCTTCCCCGACCCCCCGAACCACATGAATCTTATTTGAACGATCCTACAATTGTTATAACGAGCCAGGTTGTGTATTTTTAAAGATTGGTGTGGTTCGTATGTTTTTCTAAACTGTTTTTCACCATTTTTATGTGTTTGGAAAAAAATTTCCTCCTTTTGTCTTAACAGTTTAAAAAAGATTCGTGTATCAAAGTTTGGTCAAAAAAAAATATATAAAGTCAACTAATTTATTTCAAGTTTCAACAGTCTGTTTCTTATCTCTCACAGTCCAAGTTTCAGATTTGTTGCAACATTTTTTTGTGACTTATTTTTTGTACCAACTCGTGAATATTGTATGGTCAACTGGTCGTCAACGTGGTCAAATGGGTAATATTGATGTGTTTTCTGCAAGTATTTCTGGGTTTATATGAAGATTAACGGAAAAGTGGTCGGAAAAGTCGCCGGAAAAAAGTCAACGATGGTCAAAACCCTATTTTTACGCATAAGGAGCCGTCTTCAGAGATATTTACGCATAACTGTGAAGTTATGCGTAAGAACAGTTATGCGTAAGGTTTTTACGCATAAGCCTATGCTTACGCATAAGCTTTATGCGTAAGACCGTGTTTACGCATAACACCATGGCTACGCGTAAGGTTATTGACCAAGATAGTTTTACGCACAAGTCTTTCAACATCTTTACGCGTAAGTCCTTTTTGACAGAATAACGAGATGAAGAAGAAGACTCATTCTTGACAGCTTGACCATAAACCAAATACCAAACAAACTCATATGACTTTAGTATTTCAACATCACAAGTCAACAAAACCAAAATGAAAAAAAGGTATTCAGACTGTTATGATTTAACCGAAATACACCTCTGCCAAAATAAAACCAACCCTAATTTAACCAAATCCAAGACTACCTATCTCATCCTCCTCTTGTCACAATCTACTCACCACATCTTCCACAAGACTCGAACAGTAAATGAAACACATTCAAATAATCTCAGATCATTCCGTGTTATTCAACGATAAATCCAACCTTAAAGGTCCTTAACACGAAAAAATTCATCACTGATTTTTTTTGAAGATAATACTTCATTATGAATATTTGATTAAAAAAGAATAGGGTAATAACAATTTCCTTATACTCTTTCTCTTCAGATCGTTTACAATTACCTCAAGACAACATCAATTAAAACCCTACCTTAGACCCCGAGAGGATCTTGAAGCCTTGACTTGCTTTCTTGATTCTTATGGAGCATAAATGAAGAAATTAAGTAAGGTGATGCTCATATGTGAGGTCTGATTGATTATGATGATTGATTGAAGCTGAGAATTGTTGAGATGAGATAGATTGGAAAAATTGGGTGAGAGAAACTTTTTGTGAATGGGGGCGGAATAAAACACAGTTGAGTGTTTTTAGGGTTAGTTTGATATGAGACAAACTCCTGATTATCACTTATACGAGTTACCTTAGTTTGTACCGGGTAGGTTATTTAACTGGATCAGGTCTATGGATTTGGCCTCACATATAATGGATCATGTGGAAATTGAATAGTTTTACCAATTAAAACTTCCTTTTAAACTATTTAGATCAACTTATGTCAATCTATTTGGATGTGTGTGTTGGATGTTGATAAACAAGCATATATAGGTAAGTAATGAAAAGATAAGAGTAAGAAGCACAAAACCACAACACGAGTATTTATAGTGGTTTGGCCAAGGACACCTTCCTTGCCCTACTCCACTCCCCGAGTCACCTACTCGAGAGTTCGTAATCACTACACCAAACTCCTTATGGCGGAGAAGCCTTCACAACGTCGCCTACCCTTTTTCTGGTGCTAGGCTAACCATCGGGTTCTTTCACTCCAAGGTGAACCACTCCTACACAACGTCGCCTACCCTTTATAAGGTACTAGGCTAAGTACCTAGTTCTTTCACTCCAAGGTGAACTACACCTTCACAACGTCGCCTACCCTTTATTAGGTACTAGGCTAAGCACCTAGTTCCATTGCAATGGAGGAACTACTACCACACTACACCAACGACTAATCCCAAAGGAGATCTACTCCTTTACAACATCATCAAGGATATCAATATCCTTGGATCCTATACTATTCTATCTTGTACATCGAAACACACCATATCGAATGTACATCTAAGGCACCTTTCACTAATGCCTTTGACTAGATCTACAAGACACCTTTCACTAATGTCTTGTGTCTTCACTTCTTAGCACCTTTCACTAGTGCTTCTTTGTCTTGACTTCTAAGCACCTTTTACTAATGCTTCTTTGTCTTGACTTCTAAGCACCTACCACAAGTGCTTATCCTATAGACGATAGATACCTTTCACTAATATCTTCGTCTTGACACTTGAGACATATTTCACTAATGTCTTCAACACTACACTTCTTTGAAGAAAGAAAGAGATCATCAACAAGAAGACTTCAGTAGCCTTGATGATGAGGAAGCATGGCAACTCATGGACTTGAGCTTGCTCGACTTCAAAGGTAGTGATCTTGCCTTTAAGAGGAACCTAAAAGATCACACAAAAACAAAACTACAAACATAGATCTCTTTGATCTAAGGTTAGTGAGATTTAACTCAGGGGAGAAAGTGTGTTAGAAAGAGGCTTGAAAGGGGTAAGGAATAATGAAGAAATGGCTCACTATTTATAGAGGAAAAAGCCTACTGTTCCCCGGATCCCACGGATCCCTTCCACTTGGGATCCGGCTAGCACAAAGCTAGGGATCCGTGGAACGCTCCTCTTTACCCATGGGTATTTTTGGTTATGGTTCATGGGTCATGGGTTATGGGTTGATCCATGGTTTTCTTTCTAGATACAATGTACCTTAAGGATACATTGAACTTGGTTAAGTGGTATATATAAAACCATGGGTTATGGGTCAATACCATTTGCTAGTTTTTACCTTAGTATATACTTGTTTTTACCCATTTTAGTATATACATGTTTTTACCCATTTTAATATACTTAGTTTAAGTATATGCTAACCCAATATGTAAACACTAGTTGTTGTACATATGTATCTAAATCATAAAATCACTTATAATTGTTAACCCAATATGTAAACACTAGTTGTTGTACATATATATATATATATATATATATATATATATATATATATATATATATATATATATATATATATCTAGATCATAAAATCACTTATACTTGTTTTAGTGTTTTATGTGAAAATGTGAATATGTTAGAAAACTATTAGTTCAAACCATTTAAGTATTTTATTTGTTTCGTTAATATGATTTTACGTTTGTTATCGAAAAAACATTAGAAGATCGTAAAATATAAATAAACGTTTTTACGGCTTATTTGTATTAACAATCTCCCCCTTTTTGTTGATGACAAAACATAAAATTATTTTAAGGAAAAGCTAAAATTCATAAAAGTTTGAATTTGTAGTTTTTACTTTCTTCTCCCCCTTTTTGTCGAAACAAAAAGTGTTTGAAGGAAAGCAACACATCGTTTTTAAGAAAAACATGTGAAAGAAAATAGATAGAGAGCAAGTAATGGGAAAGGATCTCGTCTTCACTCCCCCTTGACGAGTCCATCCCTATGTAAGGGCGTCAAGAAAGTAATTCTAATCTAGTTCCTTTGCAACTAACTTTTGCAAAAGATTGCGTCTAAGTGACGGGTGTGCTCCCCCTAGATGATTGCAATTATGCAACGGGAAGTCATGAAATATAAATCTAAGATTGCAAGTAATTTGCAATGTATTGCTTTGACATAAAGCTCCCCCTAGCTTTAGGATGTCAAAGTCTTCATGTGTAAATTGAATAACTACAAAACAAAGGTTAGAATACAAGTATAATTCACAATTTCCTACAAATGTGGTCCAAGTTAGTAGAAAGAAAGCTTTCTGTTTCACGGATCCCACGGTTCCCTCCTAGTAGGGATCCGTCTAGGCAATTCTGAGGGATCCGTATTAGCTGATAAATTTCAGCAAAGGTGATATAACAAGTAATTTTATCACATAAATGAGATATGAATACAAAGTAATCATATGCTCAACAAAATAACAAGTAGCATGTAATTCCATTTAATAAAACAAGAGTTATGATATACATGACTCTAAAAACTAAGAAAATAAGAAAATACATGATTAGGAATTTCTAAACCAACTAACGCTTGATGCTAGGACACCACTAAAATCTTCTAGCTCAAGTTTTGTTTAGGTTTGATCTCATCGAAACGTTCGAGGAGATGATAGAACATGAAACGTTGGTCTTCTCGTACTTCATGTATCAAACTTTCAACATGTTGACAATGATAGCAATCTTTGTCATGGCTAGGTAGTGGTGGTGGATGAAATGAAATGGCTTGATGCAAAGGATCAAGTGAAGTGGCTTGTGGAGCTTCAAACGATGGAGGGATTGGTGGAGGCGCATTTGAGAATGGCTCGACCAAGGATGATGGTGGTGGTAGAGAAGTGTCAACTTCCATATGATCGGGTGGTTGACTTTGATGATTTCTCATAATCCAAATGGGATTATATGATGGAAACGGCGAAAAGGAAGCCGGAGCAAGTGTTGACTCAACACCTTGATTTTGAACCATTATTCCTCCTAATGAGGAAAATGTTGTCGGCGGAAGCGGATGAGACGGCCTAGGTGGCAAGTCCTCTAAATTGTAGAGGTGTGGTGATGATTGTGGGGATGTAAATGAAATAGCTCTAGAAACCAATGGTGATGGTTTAGTGGAGATGATATTGTTAGGCCTAGGAGGTATGGTGGTGTTTGGCATTGGTAAATTTGTAGGTACTATCCTTTTCGGAATTGGTTTGATTGGATGATGAAGGATCCTATCATTTGTTGGCTTGACCGGAGATGATTCGGGTTAAGAGATTTCGTGTATAACACGAGCCTTTTTCGTGGGTGGTTCTTTGGTGGATAAGTTTCTACTTGGGGTTTTCTTCATGATGAGATGATTTCAAGAGGTTGCAAGAGCTGGAAGTTAGGATGAGAGTGATGACTATGGAGGTCCTAACAAGGTGGTTTATAAGCTAAGAGATTTGGCAAGTGCATTTAAGCCTTAAGCCACTAGGATTCATTGGAATGTGATGATTAACATGCACAAGAGTCAATTTCAGAGTTTGCACTGTTCTAGGAACTCATTTAAGATGAGATGGAGTGTTTGAGTTAGGAAGATGAGTTGAAATGATTGTTTTAGCAAGATTTGACCTAAACTGTCATCCGGATCCCACGGTTCCCTCCTCAGAGGGATCCGTCTAGGCTAATCCTAGGGATCCGGCTATCAGTAGCTTATGGAAGAGTGGAAATGATGTTTTTAAGATCTAAGACCTATAACATCTTGAGTGTTCCAGTCCTCCTAAGTGTTTTAAATGAAGGGGTGCTTAAGTGCTTGAAGGCAATGAGTGTTGTAGCTAATGATTGTCTTTTATGGAAGGATTTGGAACTTTCATGAGTACCAATGAATGAGCAAGAATGACACAAAAGATTTGGAGAGTCAATTGAAAATAAATGATCCTAGAGATCAGGTTGTGTCTTTAGGATAGTATTTTGGAAGATATCCTAGAAGCTTTGAGATAGGAAAGCTAGATTTTGATCAACTTTGATCAATTTTGAGATGAGGATGATTAATGAGCAATTATGCCATAATCGAGAGATTTCTAAGGTTAGATGTGAAGGATCAAGTAGAAAATGAAGTGTGAGTTTGAGAGCGGAAGAGTAATGGGTTAAAAATAAAATGGTAGATCTACAAGCGTCTTAGAGTGTGATCTAGGTGAGTTGTGTGTGAATAGGAAGGATCAACCTATCTTGATAAGGACTTAATTTACCTTAAGACACTATGTTTAGCTTAGTGTGAGATGTTCTAAGGATATGTTTGAAATATAATGCTTGCAATTGCATTTTCTGTTGGCCGGATCCCACGGTTCCCTAAGTGTAGGGATCCGTCTAGCACAAACTTTGGGATCCGCCCATCTGCTCAGCAGAACCTTTACTAAAGGTATGCAATGATCTTGACAATGCATTATATCTCAAGGATAGTCTAAAGGGAGTTCTAAGATATCAAATGTAAGATGTTTTATTTCATAAAAGAAATTGGATTACATTAATAAAGCACGAGTACAAGAGAATTGATCCTATTTGAGTTGTTACTAAGTTCTTTGAGTGTTTTCGCTAGATGGATCATCAAATGGTTGATGAGTGTTGGCGGATTCAGGAATGAAGAACGTATTCATGTGAGAGATGTTCAGTGGTTCCATCATCTTGTTCACAAGTACGTACAACGGACTTTGAAATTGAGGATGGTGAAACATGAGGTTATGGTAAAGGCACGTCAAGAACATTCCATAAGGAATAAGTTTGTTCTTGGATCCTTGAAGATTTACAATTCGCCTTGCAAAGAAGTAGGCGAGATTGTATGGTTGTTGTGTTAGCAGACAATACATCATGTGAGCACAACAAGCGGGGAGGATTTCTCGATTTCCCTTAAGGCTCCAAACATTTTCATGTAGGATGAGCGCAAGGGGTTTGTACTCTTCAAGAATATCCCGTGTGTGGATGATGTTTGGATGGGAGTGATGAGGTTTGCATAAAATGCGGATTAAGTCTTGTGGAGAAGGAATATGAGAGCCATATGGACTATTTTCTTCACGAAAGTTGAAAAGAGAGTCAAGAGACCAATCTTCGGTGAAGGCACATTGTCCATGATTGGAAATTCGGAGGATGTTGGCAAATTGCCCAAGGGTTAGAATAAACTTTTGGTTTTTGATCCAAAACCAAAGAGATAGAGAGCGATCCTCGTTACGAACGAGTTCGACTTGGCGAAAGAATTCCAATATGAACCTTAGACATATTTTCTCGTTGATTTCGAGAAGACATTCTAGTCCTATGGTTCGGAAGGAGTTATTGATACCTTCTTCGAATTGTAGAGAGGTGTCTACAATACGTCCTTCATGGAAGTGACGAGTTTCGAGATTGTTGAACCTACGGACATGATTCCCAGGTGTGTTGGGTTCAAGAAAGATGTTAGGAGTGTAGAAGCTTGTGAGGGAAAAATCAAACTCGTATTCGTGCGACATAGTTGAATCTAGAGAAAAGACGAGTTAATAGAAAGTGATGATTGTGGTTAACTAAAGATTATCTAACGTTTTTATTAGATTTTTATTAACAATGGTTTTTAACAAGAGAAACACTTAACTTACTCAAGGTTTTGACTTTCTAGTGGATTATTATTTTTAGAAAGATAGTGGTTTTTAGTCTTGCATGAAAACTGTTTTCCAGTAATACGGATCCCACGGTTCCTTTACAAAAGGGATCCGACTAGTATATCTTCCGGGATCCGTGGATCTGTAGTAGCAGAAACAGATTTGATAGAGACATAGGTTTTACAGTTTTTATACCACTAAATATGTTTTATCCTACATTTTCTTTTAGCATGCATACATGACTTCTAATGTATCACGAAAGAATATAAAACATATAGATCAAAAGAAATGAAAAACACATTATAACAAAAACAACCTAGATAAACTAGATTATTAATAATATTTCATTTCCATGCTAAGGATGATACAAAGGATTGGGTATATGACCCCAATATAGATCAACAACACAAAGTAAATGTCTCCGTATGTGAACTTCATCATAGGGAACACAAGTGCGATGAGTGTTAGGGCGATGAGCACGAGCGCGATGTAAACCATGTTGATGACGGATCTTCTTGGTTTCGGATGAGATGGAATGAGGAGGAAGATGAAGTTTTTTTTTGAATGAGAGAGAATTTTTGAAATTGGAAATTTTGAAAAAGTGAGGATTGGATAAAGTGGGCGTCGAGTGGGACTATTAATAGGGAAGGAGGAATTTTTGAAATTCGTGTTTTGTTTTATTATTGGATTAAAAATAAATAAAACATAAGTTATATATACTATGACTATAGACGAGAAATATAACACGTATGTGAGAAAAAGGCTTCCTAACGAAGCTTCATGTGAATCATGTGTAAACACAAAGATCTACTCAAATAAAGGCCTAACAAATAACACTTATTTATTAAACTAATATCATTTAGATATAAGTGGAAAGTCATACCTCGAATGCACTTAGGAATGTCTTTACAAATGACACAACAAATGTCACTTAGACGATTCCCGCTCCTTTGCGTTTAAGATACCTTCTTAAGGAAGGTATTCTTGTTACCAAGCAACTCCTAAAGCTTGGTAGGTATGAGCTTTGACTAACCAACATGACAAGGAAGATTAATGCAATTAAATGGAAAAGAAAATAAGAAAAATGTTGTTATCAAATCAACATCCAAACATATCGTTTTTGAAAAACATGGTGTTTGTTTTTATGAAAAACCTTCTTTGTAGTTTTCAATTAACTATGGATCATATCAAGTTTTTAAAGTACAATATACTTCAAGAAACTTGGTAACGAAGCTCTGATGCCAATTGTGGAAAACTAAAAGGGGGGGTTGAATAGTTTTACCAATTAAAACTTCCTTTTAAACTATTTAGATCAACTTATGTCAATCTATTTGGATGTGTGTGTTGGATGTTGATAAACAAGCATATAAAGGTAAGTAATGAAAAGATAAGAGTAAGAAGCACAAAACCACAACACGAGTATTTATAGTGGTTCGGCTACAAGTACACCTTCCTTGCCCTACTCCACTCCCCGAGTCACCTACTCGAGAGTTCGTAATCACTACACCAAACTCCTTATGGTGAAGAAGCCTTCACAACGTCGCCTACCCTTTTTCCGGTGCTAGGCTAACCATCGGGTTCTTTCACTCCAAGGTAAACCACTCCTACACAATGTCGCCTACCCTTTATAAGGTACTAGGCTAAGTACCTAGTTCTTTCACTCCAAGGTGAACTACACCTTCACAACGTCGCCTACCCTTTATTAGGTACTAGGCTAAGCACCTAGTTCCATTGCAATGGAGGAACTACTACCAAACTACACCAACGACTAATCCCAAAGGAGATCTACTCCTTTACAACATCATCAAGGATATCAATATCCTTGGATCCTATACTAGTCTATCTTGTACATCGAAACACACCATATCGAATGTACATCTAAGGCACCTTTCACTAATGCCTTTGACTAGATCTACAAGACACCTTTCACTAATGTCTTGTGTATTCACTTCTAAGCACCTTTCACTAGTGCTTCTTTGTCTTGACTTCTAAGAACCTTTCACTAATGCTTCTTTGTCTTGACTTCTAAGCACCTACCACAAGTGTTTATCCTATAGATGATAGATACCTTTCACTAATATCTTCGTCTTGACACTTGAGACATCTTTCACTAATGTCTTCAACACTACACTTCTTTGAAGAAAGAAAGAGATCATCAACAAGAAGACTTCAGTAGCCTTGATGATGAGGAAGCATGGCAACTCATGGACTTGAGCTTGCTCGACTTCAAAGGTAGTGATCTTGCCTTTAAGAGGAACCTAAAAGATCACACAAAAACAAAACTACAAACATAGATCTCTTGGATCTAAGGTTAGTGAGATTTAACTCAGGGGAGAAAGTGTGTTAGAAAGAGGCTTGAAAGGGGTAAGGAATAATGAAGAAATGGCTCACTATTTATAGAGGAAAAAGCCTACTGTTCTCCGGATCCCACGGATCCTTTCCACTTGGGATCCGGCTAGCACAAAGCTAGGGATCCTTGGAACGCTCCTCTTTACCCATGGGTATTTTTGGTTATGGGTCATGGGTCATGGGTTATGGGTTGATCCATGGTTTTCTTTCTTGATACAATGTACCTTAAGGATACATTGAACTTGGTTAAGTGGTATATATAAAACCATGGGTTATGAGTCAATACCATTTGCTAGTTTTTACCTTAGTATATACTTGTTTTTACCCATTTTAGTATATACATGTTTTACCCATTTTAGTATACTTAGTTTAAGTATATGCTAACCCAATATGTAAACACTAGTTGTTGTACATATGTATCTAAATCATAAAATCACTTATACTTGTTAACCCAATATGTAAACACTAGTTGTTGTACATATATATATCTAGATCATAAAATCACTTATACTTGTTTTAGTGTTTTATGTGAAAATGTGAATATGTTAGAAAACTATTAGTTCAAACCATTTACGTATTTTATTTGTTTCGTTAATATGATTTTACGTTTGTTATCGACAAAACATTAGAAGATCGTAAAATATAAATAAACGTTTTTACGGCTTATTTGTATTAACAGATCGGATTAAGGACTTGTATATTTGGGCCTTTCATCCATTTAATTGTGTTGGGCCTGGTAGATCAGGAGTGATTGGGATCCGAAATTAGTTATGTGATGGGCTATAACAAGTATTTAACAATGTATTTTTGTATACATTGTGTAAATCTTGACTTATGTGTTGGCAAAAGATCGGTATTTTGGTATGACAGTATTTTCACGAGGATACTACGTTCACGGCTAAAGTTTTCGATGAATTTTAATGTGACCACGGAGATGACTATTTATTATTTGTTTGGGTGTGAAGTGAAGTTTGACGGGCGTGTTTACTTATTTCGTCTTCTTTCTTTCTTCCCTTCCGCGAAGATGACTTGTCTGGGCAAATATATTGAGTGTGATGAAGACTTGTTATCTAGTTACTTTTGTGATTCTTTCTCTCTTAACCCACAAAGTTGCTATCACTTCGGTGTCTCACGTAGTTGAGGATACGTCAAGAGGTTTTGTACAATGGGTACACCGTTCTTTTTCACAAGGATAGTACAAGCTTAAGTAACTATTTCGGGAGATTTTACTTCATCCTCAAGTTCGTCATATTGGGTTATCCTCACATGTGGTTACTACAGACAGCCGTTGAATTTTGATACATGGGGTTGAAATGAGTTAGACAACTTTAAATGGTATTGTTCATCGACATCTTCTCACGGGCTGATATGATTTATGATAGAATGCTTCCAGTTAATTCTTCATGCACACAATTGTATGCTGATTCCGATAAATCGTAACCATCAGGGGAGAGAAATGTGTACATTATGGGCTGATTTGATATATGAAAGATAACTGGAATGCATTTGGTGAGATGAAGATGTTGATATCTTATTCCCCCGAATGGACAATCTTGAAGAAGGATGAGTCGACAGTCTATTCTACATTTTCCGCTGCGTGTTAGAAGACTAAAGACGGTTCTAATTTAATTATCAAAAGACTTCTTCAAATTCAGGAAATTCATCAGAAAGGTTGTCAGTTTGGGGGAGAGAACTAATTAGGGGAGAGCAAATAGGCCAGATTTAATCCCTAATTAGATTTGCTCGCATTGTTCTTCTGCAAGTAAAGAGATGGCAGCTGAGAAGATTCATGAAGTTTGAAGACTGTGAAGACACTCTTGGAGCTGCTGAGCTTATCTTTTGTATTTAATTTTGCTTGTAGGGAACATTGTAAGCAACTCCCGTATGACATCACTTGGGGAGAGATTGTTAGCCTCGCTAAAGTGAAGTCATTACGGGAATTGCATTAGTTTCTTCTTTTACTCATTCACAAGGACTAGTTTAGTCAATAGTGCTAAGTTAGGCTTGTTGAAGTATAAATACCCCTCCTAGTCCCAACTAGGAGGGTAGGAAGTTCACATTTTGTAAAGAAGTGTGTGTGGTTTCTTCTTCTTCTCTCTAGAAACACACACATCTTCCTTTTTCTTCAATCTAAACAATTCCATGTCTTATTCATTCTTTGAGCTTCCCCGATCCCCTGAACCACATGAATCTTATGTTTTATCGGTCATACATTACTAAAACAATAGCTGTGCTTAATATGGAAATCTCTTTTAAAGACATCACCATAAATGTGTTAAAATAAAAAATAGAGAAGGTCAAAAAAGAATTAGAGAATGTCACACTAGCCAAAGATAACATAAATTGAGACTCTTCAAGATGCAAAACATTATAACACTGAGAGAGTTGATAAATTCCTTGAAAAGGCTCTAATTGGTAAATCTAAATCAGGTATGGGTTATAATGCTATTCCACACCAATTCAGAGGTATCCCATCACCTCCTGGTATAGACATTGCCCACACTGGTTTAAAAGAGTTTCAGGAACCCACATTTGTTCACGGTCCTACAATTAAAAGCTCTTTTCCTGAAAAGTCTGATGAAGTATTTGAAAGTGCTAGTGACACCTCCTTACCTGAGGTGCCTGAATCTGAAAACAAAAAGGCTAGTGTAGAGCCTAGTAAACTAAAGCAAGAAAAGGCCACAAAACCAGTAAGCTCATTTGACAAACCTGTTAGAAAGCCAGTAAAATATGCTGAGATGTATAGAAACAGGTCATCTAGTCCTAGAGGTAATAAGAGAAATTGGAACCAGTTAAAATCTGAGCACCTAGGAGATGAATTTGTCATGTATAACAAACCTTGCTTTGTGTGTGGTAGTTTCTATCATCTACAGGCTCATTTCAGACATCCTATGAGACCTCAAACCATAATGACCCCCAGAGCAGTTCTACTCAAAAATGGCATAAAACCTTTGAATTATGCAAGGCCAGTTAGCACTGCTAGACCACAACCCAGAGTATTTGATAAAAGACCTAGAACAAACTTTTCAAAATTATCATCTACCTCACCAAGGTCCTTTAAATCTACAAAAACCTTTAACTCTTATAATGAACAAATCAAGTTTTACAAGAAAAGGGTCAATACTTATAAGCCAAAACTTAATACTGATAGGTCAAAAGTTAATATTTTAAGCCTAAAATGAAACCAACTGGCTCTAAAGTGAATGCTGCAAAGGGAAACAAGGGCAATGCTATTAAGCCCTCAGCTTGTTGGGTGAGAAAGACCACTCAGCCGAACAGTGCATCAGTTACTCTCAAGAAATATGATTACATTGATGCACGAGGCAGATCCAAGTCAGTGATAGCTTGGGTCCCCAAAAGGAACTAATTTCCTTTGTTTTATGTGCAGGCACACTCTAACAATAATGATGATCTTGGATATTCAGACAGTGGGTGTTCCAGGTACATGACTGGAAATCTATCCTATCTTTCAGACTTTACTAACTTGAATGGAGGATATGTTTCTTTTGGAGGTGGTATAGGTGGAAGAATTACTGGTAAAGGCACAATCAAGACTGGTAATTTGGACTTTGAAGATGTATACTATGTGAAGGAACTCAAATACAACCTGTTCAGTGTGTCACAAATGTGTGACAAGAGGAATTTTGTTCTATTTACAGACACTGATTGTTTGGTTTTATCTCCTGAGGTTCTACTTAAGTTTCCTAGGAATAGCAATCTTTACAGTGTCAAAATGAAGAACATAGTGCCCAAAGACAATCTTACATGTTTAGTTTCTACAGCTTCTTTGGATGAATCTATGTTATGGCATAGAAGGCTAGGTCATGTGAACTTTAAGGTAATCAATCTTTTAGCTAAAAACAACCTTGTAAGAGGTTTACCTTCAAAAAGATTTGAAAATAAACAGACATGTAGTGCTTGTCTCAAAGGAAAGCAACATAGAGCCTCTTGTAAGCCCAAAGTTTTTAATTCTATCACACAACCACTTCATATGCTGCACATGGACTTGTTTGGCCCCACTAATGTTAGCAGCCTGAATTTAAAGAAATATTGTTTGGTTGTAACTGATGATTTTAGCAGATTTACTTGTGTATTCTTTTTGAACACTAAGGATGAGACCAGTGAAATCCTTAAGTCATACATAGTTGCAGTAGAAAACCTAACTGATAAGAAAGTTAAAATCATTAGGTGTGATAATGGGACAGAGTATAAAAACCAAGTGATGTTTGATTTCTGTCAACTTAAGGGTATTAAAAGAGAATTCAGTGTAGCTAGAACACCTCAGCAGAATGGGGTTGCTGAAAGGAGAAATAGGACATTGATTGAGACTGCTAGGACTATGTTAGCTGATTCCAAGTTACCCACAACATTTTGGGCTGAGGCAGTTAACACTGCTTGTTATGTTCAGAACAGGGTACTGATTGTAAAGCCTCATGGCAAGACTCCCTATGAGTTTTTTTAGGTAGAAAGCCCACACTAGACTTTCTTAAACCTTTTGGGTGTCATGTCTCTATTCTTAATACCATTGACCATTTAGGTAAGTTTGATGGAAAATCTGATAGTGGATATCTGGTTGGCTACTCTCTGAATAGTAAAGCCTTTAGGGTTTATAATTCTAGAACCAGAAGAGTAGAGGAGAATCTGCACATAGAGTTTCTTGAGGACAAACCTAATATAGAGGGACAAGGATCAACATGGCTTTTTGATATTGATATGCTAACAGAATCTATGAATTATGTGTCTGTTTGTGTGGATTCTAACATGATTACAGGAGAAAAGCAAGGTCCAGAAGCAGATTCTGATGAGGATGATGACTGAATTCTATTGCCCATTTGGAGTGATAACTCAGGTGGAAGCACTTCTTCAGGGGAGGCAAGCAAAGCTGATGATCAGCCTCCAAAGACCCATGAATCTAATGCTGAAGGAGGTGCAATCAATACAGATGAACCAGTGGTCGAACCTCAAGTGTTCAGTACAGCTGTGGTTAATACTGATAAGCCACCAGTTATTACTGATGAGCCAGCTTTTAGTACTGATGGTCCTCAAACTATTCCATCAGTCAATGCAGAGGTTCCTGATCCTTTTGGTGAAGTTGATGAGATTGATATGACTAATATAGCTTCATCATATGCTATTCCTGCTACACAACACAGAAGAATCAATCAGGATCATCCCTTGGAGAATATTATTGGGGATGAATTTGTCTGAAAAAACTACAAGATCTAAAGCTCAGCATAGTGAAACAGGATTCTTTAGTGCCATCTATGAAGAAAGAAATCATAATGCCTTACAAACATGTCTCTTTGCCTATTTTGTTTCCCAAGCAGAACCAAAAAAGGTCTACAAAGCTCTTGAAGATGAATCCTGGGTAGAAGCTATGCAGGAAGAGCTTCTCCAATTTAAACTTCAAGATGTATGGGTTCTGGTGGATCTTCCTAATGGCAAGAGAGCTATTGGCACTAAGTAGGTTTTTAGAAACAAGAAGGATGAAATGGGTGTAGTGATAAGGAACAAAGCTAGACGGGTAGCTCAGGGGTATACACAGCAGGAAGGGATTGATTATGAAGAAGTCTTTGCTCCAGTGGCAAGGATTGAGGCTATCAGACTTTTCCTAGCTTATGCATCATATAAAGACTTCACAGTGTACCAAATGGATATGAAGAGTGCTTTCCTCTATGGGAAGATTTAGGAGGAGGTGTATGTCTGTCAACCTCCTAGTTCTGAAGATCCAACCTTTCCAGGAAAAGTCTACAAAGTTCAGAAGGGACTCTATGGTCTGCATCAGGCCCCCAAGAGCTTGGTATGAAACTTTGGCCAAGTGTCTTTTGGGCAATTGCTTCAGAAGAGGGAAGATTGATCAGACTCTATTCATCAAGAATATGAATACTGGTATCCTGTTGGTACAGATATATGTGGATGACATTATTTTTGGTTCAACCAAGCAGGACCTATGCTGAGAGTTTGAGAAGTTGATGCATGACAGGTTTCAGATGAGTTCTATGGGAGAACTCACCTTCTTTCTTGGGCTATAGGTCAAGCAGAAGACATATGGCATATTTATTAGTCAGGATAAATATGTCAAGGAGATTTTAGTGAAGTTTGGCTATGAAAATACAAAGATAGCAAGCACTCCTATGGAGCACAATAAGCCACTACTTCCAGATGCTGATGGTGAAGATGTTGACCAGCATCTCTACAAATCCATGATTGGATCTTTGATGTATTTGATTGCCTCCACACCAGATATTATGTTTGCTGTGTGTGCACGTGCAAGATTTCAAGTCTCTCTAAAGCTTTCTCACCTGCATGCAGTTAAAAGAATCTTTAGATATCTGAAAGGCCATGCTCAATTAGGTCTTTGGTATCCTAAGGACTCTCCCTTTGATCTGGTAGCTTACTCTAACAGTGATTATGCTGGGGCAAGTCTTGATAGGAAATCAACCACAAGAGGATGTCAGTTTCTAGGTGATAGGTTGATTTCATGGCAGTGCAAGAAGTAGAGTATTGTGGCAAACTCTACAACTGAGGCTGAGTATGTAGCTGCTGCAAGTTGTTGTGGTCAAGTCCTCTGGATTCAGAATCAGATGCTTAAATATGGGTATAATTTCATGGGCACTGTCATTTATGTTGATAACAACTGTACTATATGCATTATCAAAAATCCAGTTTTTCATTCTAAAACTAAGCATATAGAGATAAGACATCATTTTATAAGAGACTGCAATGAAAAGAAACTTATTCAGGTTGAAAGGATTGATACTGAGTTTAATGTTGCAGATCTTTTAACAAAAGCTTTTGATTTCGGAAGGTTTCAGTACTTGGTCACAAGTATTGGGATGCTTCACCCATAAAATGTCTTATCTCTCACCCTCTTGTAAAGTTTTGTAAACTGGTAGTTAGTACTGATTGTTATCCAGTTAATACTGATTGTGTTAAGTTAATACGGATTGGCAAGAAAATGTCTTGGATTGTGTTTTCTTGGTTTTGGACTAACTTTTTAGGTATAACACAAGCAGTATGGATATGATTTGGTGTTCCAGCACATGTGGTTCTCCACTCAGAAGCCACCACATGATGGGACTTGCTATAACCATGGAATATTTGATGCCTAAGCAATATTTGGCATCCTGTGCGTATACTGAACATGAATTGATGGCTTTAGTTGGTCAGATCATTCTGCACTAACTCACTCTTTGCCATTCTATCTATTTACAGATAGTGTGACCAGCCTAAGGGCAGCTGGCTTAGATAACAACGAGCAACCGTGAATCCAACACTTGTGTTGGAGGCAACACCTGCCACGAGCTGGAAACCCTGTCAGGAAGGCCCTTTTAATGGGACTATCCATCACAGGCTGTGCTATGCACTGAAACTATTGGTTTTCACCAAACCAGAGACCATATGAGGCCGACCTTGATTAAGTGTGTGGAAAACTAGAAGGGGGGTTGAATAGTTTTACCAATTTAAAACTTCCTTTTAAATATTTAGATCGACTTATGTCAATCTATTTGGTTGTTTATGTTGGACGTTGATAGATAGATATATAAACGTGTAATGAAAGATAAAGAGTAAGAAGTACATAACCACGACACAAGGATTTATAGTGGTTCGGCTACAAGGACACCTTCCTTGCCCTACTCCACTCCCCGAGTCTCCTACTCGAGAGTTCGTAAACACTACACGACACCAACTCCTTGTGGCGGAGAAGCCTTCTCAACGTCGCCTACTCTTTTTCCGCTACTAGGCTAACCACAGGGTTCTTTCACACCAAGGTGAACCAGACCTATCACAACGTCGCCTACCCTTTATACGGTTCTAGGCTAACCACCGGGTTCTTTCACTTCAAGGTGAACCACACCTATCACAATGTCGCCTACCCTTTATTAGGTACTAGGCTAAGCACCTAGTTCCATTACTATGGAGGAACTACTACCCAATATTTCACAACACTTAAACCTAAAGGAGAACGACTCCTTATTACAATACCTTCAAGGATATCACCATCCTTGATCACACCTATCACTATATGTATAACGATGCACCTCATCGATTATACGACCATGGCATTCTTCACTAATGCCTCTTGACACAACGCTTGGCACCTTTCACTAATGCCTTCGTCTTGACACCTTTAGCATTCTTCACCAATTCTCTAGACACGAACGTTAAGCATCTTTCACTAATGCTTACGTCTTGACTCCTTCAGCATCTTTCACTAATGCCTTCGACACAACACATCTATGGAGGAAGGAAGAACTATCAACAAGAGAACTTCAGTAGTCTTGATGATGACGAAGCATGGCAACTCATGGACTTGAGCTTGCTCGACTTCAGGAGGTGGTGATCTCGCCTTTAAGAGGAACCTAGAGAATCACACAAAAACAAAAGACAAACTACATGGAAAGATCCCTTAGGATCAGTGGTTAGAGAGTAACAATACTTGGGGAAAGTATGTGTGAGATTGGCAAGTTGAAAGGAAGAAATGGTTCTCTATTTATAGAGGAAATTGTTCACTGTTCCCCGGATCCCACGGATCCCTCCCACAAGGGATCTGTCTAGCACAAAGCTAGGGATCCGTGGGACCTCTTTGCCCATGGGTATTTTTGGTTATGGGTCATGGGTTATGGGTTGATCCATGGGTTTTATTCTAGATACAATGTATCTGTAGAATACATTGAACTTGGTTAAGTGGTTTGGATAAAACCATGGGTTATGAGTCAATACCATTTGCTAGTTTTTACCCATTTAGTATATACTTTGTTTTTACCCATTTTAGTATAAACTTGTTTTGACCCATTTTAGTGTATACTTGTTTTAACCCATTTTAGTATATACTTAGTTAAGTAAAGGTAATCCAATGTGTAAACACTAGTTGTTATACATATGTATCTAAATCAAAAAAACTCTTATACTTGTTTTAGTGTTTTATGTGAAAACGTTAGTGTGTTAGAAAACAATTGAATCAAACTATTTACGTATTTTATTTGTTTCATTAAAATGATTTTACGTTTGTTATCGACAAAACGTTAGAAGATCGTAAAATATAAATAAACGTTTTTACGGCTTATTTGTATTAACAATCTCCCCCTTTTTGTTGATGACAAAACATAAAATTATTTTAATTAAAAACTAAAATTCGTAGAAAGTTTGAATTAGTAGCTTTTACTTTCTTCTCCCCCTTTTTGTCGAAACAAAAAGTGTTAAAAGATACTAACACATTTTTTATAAGAAAAATATGTAAAAGAAAATGTAAAGAGAGCAAGTGACGGGAATGGTTCTCGTCTTAACTCCCCATTGACGAGTCCATCCCTTTGAAAGGGCGTCAAGTGTATAACGTGAATAAACTAATGTGTTTTGCAAATATGTTTGCAAAGAGTTCATCTTTGGACGAAAAGTGCTCCCCCTTGAAAATTGCAACGTTGCAATGGGGTGTCATGAAGTATAATCCAAAAAATGGATTATGTTGCAAATGATTTGCAATGTCGTTTGACACAAAGCTCCCCCTAGCTTTATGGTGTCAAAATCTTCATGTGTATTTTGAAAATCTACAAAATAAAGGTTAGAAAACAAGATAGTGCATAATTTCCTACAAATAAAACTCAAGTTAGTAGTAATTTGTGTTTCTGTACCACGGATCCCACGGTTCCCTTCAAGGAGGGATCCGTCTAGGCCATTTCTAGGGATCCGGCTGTCTGGTGACAGTTTCTTCAGCAATGAAGTTATGCCAAACAATGCTAATGAAGAGGTAAATAAGTGTACAATATAGCAAGCAAAACACACAAAATAATCATGGCATAAAAATTCATTCAATAAAACAAGAGATACTCAAACAAATCTCTAAAACTAAGAGAATGAACTAGCCGTACAAATACTACTAATACTAACTAGTTACTAGACTTAAAACGTGATAATGTGCTTAAGTCTAGGGGTGAGTGGACTTGTTGATTTGATCCAACTTTGCAAGAAGATGATTAAACATGAAATGTATCTCATTTCGTGCTTCTTGAACGAGTCCTTGAGTGATTAGACAATTTGGGCAACTATTGTCTTGGTTTGGATTCGGAGGGAAATGAATATTTTGGGGAGGTGATTGTGGGACTTCATTTTAAGAAGTGGGATGAGGTTCTAAGAATGAGGGTGGTAATGGAAATTCTTCCATATGATCAAGGTTGTTCCTTGTCTCCCACGACGGACTAGTTGGTGTTGTCGGTGGTTCCCTATTCAAAGGAAAGGTTGGTGAGTGAGTGGCTATTGGTGGTGAATGACCCAATGAGTAGATGTTTGGGTGTGGAAGAGGCTCATTCAAGGAGTGCATTCCATGCTCAAGGAATGAGGGTTTTGATGGCTTGCTAGAACTAGCCATGTTTGGTTTTGAACTAGATGATCCTTTTTCTAGTCCAAGGGGTTTGATGCTAATCCTTGCGGTTTTCTTAGCATTTGTTGGATGAGCATTATTATCTCTAATGGGAGATGTTTCGGTGGATGAGATCTCATGGATCATTTGACCCTTTCTTTTGGATGATCCTATGGTTGAAGAGTTTTTGCTAAGAGCCTTAGTCATAGTGATGGTGATGCTAATATAAGCTTCTTAGTTGCTGATTTTTGAGAGGTAAGTGGGAATGGTACCTTAACTCTAAGGTTGTTTGGTTTATAAAGGATGATTTGAATTTAGGAAATTAAATTCTTGATCACTAAGAGGATTAAGCATGCACTTAGGATATTGATCAGCTCTAGGAGGATAATAAATGAAGGCTAAAAGTGGTGAGATAACCAAAAGGTGGCTTAAAATTGAATATGGAAGATGATTAAGGCTTTCTGCAGACACGGATCCCGCGGATCCCTCTCAGCTGGGATCCGTCTGGTTAATGACCAGGGATCCGGTTGTCAGGCACGTTCTAAGTGAAATGATTATGCTTTTGCAAGGTTTATTATCTATGGATTACGAGGTTTGACTTAATTTTTGAAGTATTTAGCTGATGGAAATCTTAAATGCCTAACCATAAGGAGTGAGGATGTTTAATGATGGTTTAGGGTAAGAAAATTTTACTTAAGGTAGTCCAACAAAGTGTTTGGCAAAGATTCCATATGATTTTGAATGAAAAGATGTCGATAACTAATCTTAGAAGCTAGATGATGACTCAAGGGAAATTCACTAAAATCTTAAAATAAAAACTAGTCTTAAGCCTATTTATGAGTAAGTGGTGACTAAAATCAATTTGTTAAAATTGAAAGATGTCTCAAAGTAAGAACTATAAGATGTGAGTAGCAATGTGCGAGCGTTGGAGCAGAAATATGGTGAGTTATAATGAGTTGATAAATCAACAACATTTTGAAAATGATCCTAGATAAGCTATGAGTGAGTTTGAAGCTTTCAGGTGTTTGTGGGAGACTTAGTTGGTTCTAAAATCTTGTGTTTAGCTAGTGTGAAGTGAACTAGTGAGCTATTTTGATGCAAGCAAGTCTAAATTGTGCATCATTGGTCACGGATCCCGCGGTTCCCTGCTGGGAGGGATCCGGCCAGTTAGATCGTAGGGATCCACCTACTGCAGATCAGAAGGCTATTAGCAAAAGTGAAACTTTGCACTTTTTAGCAAATGCTTTTCCTAGTTCTTTCTAAGGGTACTAAATGCACTAACACAACAAATATAAGATATAGCCAAGTAGGGGAATCTAAAATGTCCTAGAATGAGTGACGACGACCACTCAAGAGGTCATAAAATCTCATTTTACAAGTTCCTAAGTTATAATTGTTTAGTACCAAGATATGGCGATACCTACAAACTACAAGCATTGTTTAAAGTGTTACAAACCATTGTTTGAAATTGTTTTTAGCAAATTAAGGTCCTATGACCTTACCTTAATTCTCTTCTCCTTCACATCCTCACCCGTCCTCCACTCTTTATCATACCATCTTCACTTCTTCTTCCTTAAGAAATTGGCGAAGCACTTGAAGATTCCCTTGGTTTGTTGCCATTCGGGTGATTCATTAGGAATGTTTAGCAATTGGTTGTTGTAGTCCAAGGGGTCAAGATCGGTATTTCCGAGTGGGTTGCTACTACTTCCTTCACCTCCTCCTTGTCTCTCCCTTTCATCCAAGGAATCCGTGGGTGGGTGAGGCCTCTTGCCTTCCACCATAAACCTTGTTGTTCTACCCTCGGTTAATGGTACCATAACTTTGTTTCAAAAGCTATGATCATAGGATTGTGGAGAGGGATCTAATGCAAAGATGAATTTAGCAAGACGGGTTAGGAGCATAGCGTACGGGAGTACCATCTTGTCCATGCTTCTTACACTTTCCATCCTTTTAATCATGTAGTAAGCAACGTTGAAACGAGTCTCGATCACTAGGCAATAGATCATGAAGCTTAGACAAGCGTTGGGGTGATCCTTGTTTCCAACTAGACACACCACATTCTCCCTCACCACACTCTCCCATTTCCTATATAAAGCATACATCTCCGAAAGCTCCATTTTGAAAGGATCCCTATAGATCACCTTCGAGTTCCTAGTGACTCTTAATGGTGATGCTCTTGGCATGAACACGGTGTCCCTCAGCGTGGTTGCTTCCGGGATCAAAGAGTGGTAGATAGCATGATGATCAACCATTGTGTGTAGTTCTTCCAAAGACCATTGATAACGCTACACGCGTCGTTCGGGGTCAAGGAAACTTCCTTTTCTTCGAGCAAGTTTTATAAAACCCTAGGCAGTGAACCTAATCGTTGTAGTGTAGTAATTAGGGTAAGCCACGGGTATTGATATCGTTCTCTAGGGGAATAGGAATGCTAGTGAGAAGTTACTACGCTAAGGTTGAGGTTGAGGAAGATTATTTTTTATCTTTTTATGTTTTTTTAGAAAATGAAAAGGTACGAATCTCGGGTATTGGATTTGGGGGGGTTGGTATTGCTACCGATTACTCTACTATTATCTAATTATCTAAGCTAAGGTTGTGATAGTCTATGTCTAATTGATGTGTACTCGTATGATAGTTTAAAGATGTGTTTACTTAGGTTTTACTACTCCTTAATTATCTCCTATTGATGGTTGATTTGTCACGTCCTTATTCCTAGTTGCGTTGTGATTCTAAGGCTATAGGGCGTGCTTATTTCCCTAACTCTTTGAAATTACCAAAGGGTCTTGTTTACAAATCCTCTAGTGATTTATAGACGCCTACTCTACGGTTGTCCTTGAATACTTTATCCTACAATTACCTAGATAATTATATTCTAAAGTTCACAAAGAAATGTCAAGCATTAAGTACACAATGAATAATCTAGCGCACTCTAGATCATTAGTCAACTAAGATAAGTATCAACCAATCAATATTCAATAATTAAGTTTCATATTCCCTAAGCAAACACACAAATAAATTAGCCGGACATGGAGAACATGCAAGCATACACACAAATAATCAAAGACATAATTAAATTAATGAAGTAAATACTTATCTTGATGTATAATAGGGTTTAGAACCCTAAAATACTGCACAAGAAAGCCTTGGTTCGGTTTTAGGTTTTTACTCCAAAAGACTACACACAAAAACTGAAAAATTCGGATTCTATATATAAGCTTACATCTGCGACGGCGCCACCTTATGTTTCGTGACGCCGTCGTGTCGCCGTCATTAGGGTTTCGTCTTGGCCACGTAAACCTTGCGACGGCGTCACCTTATGACTGTGACGCCGTCCCCTTCAGCTCTGACGCCGTCTTGGCTGCATCTAGGCCGTCTGAGTAGCGACGGCCTATTCCTTTAGAACCTGACGTCGTCCCTTGAAAACATGCAATTTTTCTTCTGAGCCGTCGCAAAATTCCTTCCCGACGGCGTCGCAGATATGCAGTGACACCGTCGCCTTATGTTTCAGCAGCTTTGAGTGTCTCGATTCTGACTTTGGCCATTTTCTTCGTATATTCGCGCCTTTTCGTCCAAATAAGCATCATTCCAGCATTTTGCCTTCAAGAGACCTAAAAAGTGAAAAGGAACGATATTAAGCAATAACGGATACAAAAGTGATCGAATAAGGGCTTAAATGACCCCTCAAAAAGGTACCTTTTAAAACCTTATCAACCATTCATTTGAGTACATGAAAACGCCTTGGTATGGAACCCCTATGATTCTTCCAAACTCTACAAGTGAAAGACTAAACTCTTGCTCATTAATGGTGAAAATGATCGATATGGACCCATCTTCATTTCTAACTATTCTCATGGTCTTGTAGAACTCAAGTACAAAGACCGGGCAAATTTGTTCGTCTATGTCCAATAGACAATCAAACCCAATAGTTCCAAAAACTTCCCTTATGTCAGTATTGGCAAGAAATGAAGGTTCAACAACTCTACCTTCGTGAAAGAGTCTCCTTTCAAGCATCTTAAAGGCTTTCCTATCGTCCGGACTTAGTCCATCTTTCCTATGGTACATGGGTATGTAGTGAGCGGTGTCTTGGTAATCTTGTTGACGGTTGCTTGGCATGATTGTTCCTAAACAATATAACCACAATGTGGTGTTAATTGTGAATAGTAACTTAGAGGGTTTGATCACAATTTTGCTCAATTCATTTTTATTGAATTCAAGAAATGAGTTTAATTTATATTAACAATGTTAATTCTTTGATTTGGGTTATCTTAGAAAACAATGTGGTAACAAATTATGACAAACCCATTTGAACCCAACCTCTAAAATGAAGAACTTGTAATCCTAGTAATCAAGGAATGAAATTAACAATGTAGTGAAGATTATACTTACACAAGTGATTGTTATGGTTGAGAGAGATGATCAAGTTGCTCCTGTGAATAGTAGTTAGGTTTTTGTTCGTGAGTCTTTGAGAAGAAAGTGGTTTGTGGAACATCCACAGTGATCATTCATTCATTTAAGATGTCTTCTGTTGCACGGATCCCGCGGATCCCTCTCATTTGGGATCCGGCTAGTATAAGTCGAGGGATCTGGCATGACAGCAAAAATCAGCTCAAGCATTCCTTGATAACTTTGTTTTGGAAGTTCTAAAAAGCCTAGAGTTTTGATGTTTTGGGTTCTAAGACTTGTGATTGATGTTTTGACGATGTCATGCTAGTCCTATTTGACGTGATTCCCTTTTTAAGAATTAGTCATAACTCTTTGGGAATTATTTTTCAAACATTATAATAAAATCCCATTTTATTATAATGTAAGAAGTTTCACATAGAAATTTATTGACATAGATGAAGTGTCAATAAATCCTTTATGATGAATAATGATTGTGGTTATCAAATAACCAAAATCGCAAGTTAGTATTGTAGTCTATACAAATCGATCGAAGAATACTATTCTTGATGACAACTTTGATATAGATGACTACTCAAGTAATTACAAATAGTGACTAAATATTCAACTTAGATTCTAATAATGAAGCCAACAAATGTTAATAATTAACGATCATACCTTTGCTAAATATTCTTCTTAATGAAGAAATTATTTAGAGGACATCCTTTAGTGATCTTCTTGGAATCTCTAGATCCACGTGTGAGAAGCTAAACATTCTTATTGAGAAGAAATATTTATATGATTTCTTCATGATCTACTTAGTAGGCCCGAATCCAGGTGTAGAGGATACTTAACAAGGAAAACGTTAGAACGTTCTATCAATATCCAACAATAAACATTATAATGTTTTAAAACATGACTTAAAAAAATCATTCTTTGTAGTTTTCAAACATACACGGATCGTATCAAGTTTTAAAGTACAACATACTTTAAGAAACTTGGTAACGAAGCTCTGATGCCAATTGTGGAAAACTAGAAGGGGGGGGGGGGTTGAATAGTTTTACCAATTTAAAACTTCCTTTTAAATATTTAGATCGACTTATGTCAATCTATTTGGTTGTTTATGTTGGACGTTGATAGATAGATATATAAACGTGTAATGAAAGATAAAGAGTAAGAAGCACATAACCACGACACAAGGATTTATAGTGGTTCGGCTACAAGGACACCTTCCTTGCCCTACTCCACTCCCCGAGTCACCTACTCGAGAGTTTGTAAACACTACACGACACCAACTCCTTATGCCGGAGAAGCCTTCACAACGTCTCCTACTCTTTTTCCGGTACTAGGCTAACCACCGGGTTCTTTCACACCAAGGTGAACCACACCTATCACAACGTCGCCTACGTTTTATACGGTGCTAGGCTAACCACCGGGTTCTTTCACTCCAAGGTGAACCACACCTATCACAACGTCGCCTACCCTTTATCAGGTACTAGGCTAAGTACCTAGTTCCATTACTATGGAAGAACTACTACCCAATATTTCACAACACTTAAACCCAAAGGAGACCCACTCCTTATTACAATACCTTCAAGGATATCACCATCCTTGATCATACACCTCATTGATTATACGACCTTGGCATTCTTCACTAATGCCTCTTGACACAACGCTTGGCACCTTTCACTAATGCCTTCGTCTTGACACCTTTAGCATTCTTCACCAATGCTCTAGACACGACCGTTAAGCATCTTTCACTAATGCTTACGTCTTGAATCCTTCGGCATCCTTCACTAATGCCTTTGACACAACACATCTATGGAGGAAGGAAGAACTATCAACAAGAGAACTTCAGTAGTCTTGATGATGACGAAGCATGGCAACTCATGGACTTGAGCTTGCTCGACTTCAAGAGGTGGTGATCTCGCCTTTAAGAGGAACCTAGAGAATCACACAAAAACAAAAGATAAACTACATGGAAAGATCCCTTAGGATCAGTGGTTAGAGAGTAACAATACTTGAGGAAAGTATGTGAGAGATTGGCAAGTTGAAAGGAAGAAATGGTTCTCTATTTATAGAGGAAATTGTTCATTGTTCCCCGGATCCCACGGATCCCTCCCACAAGGGATCCGTCTAGCACAAAGCTAGGGATCCGTGGGACGCTCCTCTTTCCCCATGGGTATTTTTGGTTATGGGTCATGGGTTATCGGTTGATCCATGGGTTTTATTCTAGATACAATGTATCTCTAGAATACATTGAACTTGGTTAAGTGGTTTGGATAAAACCATGGGTTATGGGTCAATATCATTTGCTAGTTTTTACCCATTTAGTATATACTTTGTTTTTACCCATTTAGTATATACTTTGTTTTTACCCATTTTAGTATAAACTTGTTTTGAACCATTTTAGTGTATACTTGTTTTTACCCATTTTAGTATATCCTTAGTTAAGTATATGATAGCCCAATATGTAAACACTAGTTGTTATACATATGTATCAAAATCATAAAAACACTTATACTTGTTTTAGTGTTTTATGTGAAAACGTTAGTGTGTTAGAAAACTATTGAATCAAACTATTTACGTATTTTATTTGTTTCGTTAAAATGATTTTACGTTTGTTATCGACAAAACATTAGAAGATCGTAAAATATAAATAAACGATTGTACGGCTTATTTGTATTAACAAAGTTTCTGTCACCACACTTAGTCCCTTCAAAATTAGGTTTCAGTATTATAATTTTCAAACTATAAGATAATACTGATGGGTAAAGTTAATACTGATGGTTATAAGTTAGTACTGAGAAGCATAATTAGTACTGATGAACTAGCCGTTAGTACTTATTCCAAAAGTCTGTTATGCAATGATTACTTTTGCAACTAGAGTTGTTAACCGCCTATTTCCTTATAAAATTGGTTTCCTAATTGGTTTCTCCTCACTTGTTTCCATAATTTTCTGTAAGGCGGTTGCACACATATTCTCTAAATCTCTATAAATTGCATAACATTCCAATTTCTTTTACCACAATTCAATAAAGGCTTTTGCGACTTAATCCCACTACACTAACCATACACTTGTTCATCTATGGCTCCTCTTGCCTTTGTTGACAAACACAACATGGTAGCATGTTTGGAATTGCCAGATGGACAAGATGATTTTGCAGAGATTGTAGCTTTTCTAAACCGAAGCACCATCAGGTTTGCTCTTCTTTTAAATCCTACAATCTTATGTACCCCTGTCAGGAAGTTTTGGCAAACTGCTATTGCCTCAACAACTGAGGAAGGGGTACAATAGTTAATAGGCATGGTGGATGGCATTCAAATTGTTATTACTGAGGCATCTCTAAGAGAACATCTTCGTCTTGGAGATGCTGAAGGTATTATCACTTTGCCAGTCACTGAAATTATTGAACAACTCACATTGATGGGGTATAGACATGACAATACTATAAACTTTCACAAAAGTCAGTTTACCCCACAATGGAGGTTTCTCATTCATACCCTTTTACATTGCTTGAGTCACAAAAGGACTGGCTAGGATGCTTTTCCCGCAAGCATAGCCACATCCTTGATCTGCCTTGCAACATGAAGAGTGTTCAATTTTTCAAACTACATCTTTGAGGGTATGCTTAAAAATTCTGTTAGTAAAACTAAGTTTCTGATGTATCCTAGATTTATTCAAATGTTTTTGGATCTTCAGAAACAAAACCTACAACCTCATAAAAACATTTATCCATCAAAAGTCCTCACAGCCAAAGTGTTTTCTAATATGTCAAGGGTTGTGGTAGGATACCGTTGGGTTGTAGTGCCTTTGTTTTCCAACATGCTTATTACAGAGAGTGAAGGACCATCAAGAACATGTGGCTCCCAACACAAACCCACAGGTTCTGATCATTCACCACACCAACCAACATCATCAACTAGTAGGCACACCAGACAAGAGAGTGGGATAGCTCAGCCCCATTCTTCTCCTAAACTTGTACCAGATGAGCCTATCCCAGGTGATGAAGGGGATAGAGTGGTGAGGGCTGCCACTACTCCACCAGGCTTAGAAGCTGGTGAGGAAAGTAGTAACATAAGTAAGACCCAATCCATGCCAACACCTAGTGAGCAATCACAGGGTGGACCCAGGCAACGGCTAAAAAGGGGAGTGTATCTGCTCAGGATAGGCCTGGGAGTGCATCTCAAATGCCCAGTGACCCACCTCTCTCAGCAGGTCACATAGCTGGATGTGGTGAGGGCAGTCTTACACTTATGGAAATGACGGATTTGTACAGATTTTTATGCAGAAAAGTGAATACATTGGAGCTTGTTTTGGATGAACATAATGCTACATAGAATGAAAAGGCTAAAGCATCAAGTTAAACTTCTATCCAAGCCGACTGAACCAGCATCTCCAGTCTCTACTGTTACAAAAAGGAAAGCCAAGTTTATCATCTCAAGCACCTCAATAGAGAATTCTTCCAAACAGGGGAGGAGTTCTGATATTCAAAGTAGAAGGGAATTTGGTCATTGGCAGGGTGGTCAAGACTTCCAGAGTCCTTTTCTAGATGATGGAGATGATGTTCAGACAACCACTTATGCAGAAGAAGTGCTCCGTACTCCTACATGCATTATAAGTACTATCCCAGTTAGTACTTATAGTGTTGTAGTTAGTACTGATAGCACAATAGTTAGTACTCATGGGCAAATTCAGTCAGTATTATCTCCAATCTTGCAAGTGGCTGCTAAAATACAACAAACCACAACAACAGAGGCTACCATCACTACCACTACACCACAAGAAGAAGCTGATGAAGAGAATAGGGTAACACATGCAGTTCTAGGACTTCAAAGCCTGAAGAAATCAGTCCTTATTTCTCCAACCTACAAGAAGCCTCATGTTCTGTATCTCAGAAAGAAGACCAAACCAGCTTCAACCAAACCTAAAGAAAAGGGAGTCACAATCAGGGAAGGAAGTGCTCCACCATCTCCAACTTCAGTTCCAAAGATTGACCCCAAGGATAAAGGCAAGGGAATACTAGTGGAGGTACCTAAGAAGAAGAAGGAGATTGAGAGGTTAAATGAAGAAGCAGCAAGACAACTTGCAGCTGAATGGGATGAGCAAGATTTGCAAAGGGAGGCTGATGAGATTGAGAAGAAAAAAGATGGCTAAAATTGAAGAAGATTGGCAAACTTGGGATGACATGAGAGCCAGAGTTGAAGCCACTCAAGAGGTGCAGTAGAAGCTGCAACATGATCAGGGAAAAAGTGATAATGAAGCAGCTCAGATGTTTAATGAAATATTGGCTAGAAGACAGAGCCAATTCAGACAGCAAAGGGAAGTGGAAAAGGCTTCCAAACCTCCCAACAAGAGTCAACAAAAGATGTACTTGTGCAAATACATCAAGTATCAAGGTGAAGATAGGAGAACCTTGAAGCAGCTCAACCAATTGGCATGGGAAACACATCAAAAGCTGGCTGACAAAACTCAAAGAAGTATACTCAACTTCAGGTCTATGTCAGATGCTGATTTCATCAAAAGCTCACAACCCATTGATCCCATTACAAGTTTCAAAAGACCATCTGAAGAAGGAGGTTCCTCATCTACACCTAAAAGACTGAAAGTATCTAAAGATGAAGGTGGACTTACTGAAGAGAAATGTCACACCCCCAAATTACATGTTTTGCAGCGGAATGGAATTCCTGGGGATTGACTGTCATAGCATCACAATCACAGTTATATTGAACGACCTAAAGTGTCGTTTAAAAACACATCTTTTGATATTTATATAAAACATCCAGAGTTACAAGATAGGTCCCAAAAGTTGATAAAGTTTGCGGAAAATATAAGTTTATTACAAGTCCAAACGATGTTTTGAAAGAAAATGCCATAATATACAATGAGACAAGTCGACGCCGCGACTCTATGAGGGTTCCTTATTCGTGCCATGATGCGAATGTCTTAATTACCTGAAAATACATTGCTAAAACGGTCAAAAATAATGTTGGTGAGAAATCATAGGTTTATGAAAATGATTTATACAACTACACAAGTATAGATAATGTATGACAATGTCATCACAAAAATGTTACAATTGCTATAAGTCCATGACACCGAAACTAGACTGATCATGATGTTCGCCCCAACAGAGTGTTTGCCAAACAACTCAAATAATGTTATTAAATGAAATGCATCCGTTTACCCAGTTGGAATCCACCAACCCGGATGGAGGAGTCACCCTCGATAGATCTATCCACTCACCCTCGCTTCTTTCGGAATTAACGGTTCATGTTATCTAATGGGGACATTCAATTGGCATGAGGTAACTTAAGCAATGTAATGAATTTGATATACTTGGTATCGTAATAAAAATGATGTGCAATGTATTCTCCCCCGTAAGTTTGAAAATAAGTATTAAATGTATACAACGGGGCTATGAAAACTCACTTGATGAATTGATGCGATGACAAAAGTGAGTACACCGAAATGTAGCGTGAATCACGAAACTGACCTATTATGAATGATATGATATGTAATAAGTCATGATGTAATGTTATGCATGCAATTCGGATGATATTTATACCACTTATGAATTTTTGAAAACAATACTTTTCGTCGAAAAATAATCTTTTAACGTCTTGACCATTTTTAAATTACCTTACTAGAAGACATCACTTTTATAAGAAAATGTACTCCATCTTTGTTCTCCAAATATTTTGTTCTCCAAATGTTTGTTCTCCAAATATTTTGTTCTCCATTTTTAGTTCTCCAAACTTTTAGTTCTCCAAAATATTTTGTTCTCCATTTTTAGTTCTCCAAAATATAGTTCTCCAATTCTTTTGTTCTCCAAAGTTAGTTCCCCAATGGTTTGTTCTCCAAAGTTAGTTCCCCAATGGTTTGTTCTCCAAACTTTTTGTATCAAAATAACATATATATTTTCGATAAGTCGACACTTTTTATAACGTCTAAGCCACATTTTTGACTCGTACAAAATAAGCAATACTTGCTGAAATTCCATAAAATTATATTTTTCGTCGTCAACTTGAAAAATTCATAACTTCTTCGTTATAGCTCCGTTTTAATCCG
Organism: Chrysanthemum seticuspe; assembly: GCA_019973895.1. NCBI lineage: Eukaryota > Viridiplantae > Streptophyta > Magnoliopsida > Asterales > Asteraceae > Chrysanthemum > Chrysanthemum seticuspe. The sequence goes on along the minus strand of BPTQ01000005.1, from coordinate 97,846,149 downwards.
TTCAAGCGGCCACGGTTTCGTTTTAAAGTATATTTTCTAAACATCTAGGCCAAAAAATTTTGCCTACTGTCGGATTTTCCAGAATTTTAAATTAAGGACAGACCCTTTTTAAAACGTGTCAAAATGAGTTTTTCTCGCGCCAAACCTATTCTAACCCATTCAAAACAACTCCGAAGCTATTCTAATCCTACCATACACCTTCTTAGGGTGTCATGGTTTCCTAGACATCACCAAAACTAATATATAACAAGGAGTAATTATAGGATGGATTATATATATTTAACACTTAAAAACCTTAAAAAGTGGTATAAACATCACATAACTTGCATGTTTCTCAAATAAAATGATATGACCATAATAATGAATATGAAATAAAAATATGAATATGAATGCTTACAAGAAATATGATGAGGTTTAAGGAAAAAGGGTTTTTCCTAATCACTTGAGGTTTTTATTGCAAAACCTATGCAACAAGTGATACTAGAGTTTAAAAATCTTGTCTATTAAAATTTTGAAGCTTCCTTATTCTTGGTCCTTGTGGCTGCCGAATTTTGGAGAGGAAGAGAGAAAGATAATTGATCTTGTGTGAAAATGAAGTAAGTGAAATGTGTTAAGTTACTTAGTATAATATCATATACTTGGGTAGATATTTGTAGGACTTAGATGAATCATCAAATGACTCACCCCCTTGTCGACAAGGGGGTGTTACCATTTACTTATATGAATTTTTTTTTTTTTAAATGTATAAGTAGAATTACTTGTAAGATATTTGAAGTTAAGTGGTAACTTGTGTACCCATTTGAATATTTAAGGTAGCGTTAGATAAAAATAAATTTTCACGGGTCAAGATAAAATATATTTAGGTCATAAAAATTATAAAAATACATTTCTTGCAAAATTTGAGTGAAATAATAATAATCGTGCCGTATTTAGGAAAAACGTCGTAATTATATAAATATAACAATTTATATACAAAATAAATTTAAAACACTGGGTAAACTCATAATATTATTTTATAAACTTAATATGAGTATAAAAATATATCGGGATAATTTTTTTGGAAGTAATGGATCAATTGTTCAAAATAATTAATTACGCGATAACGTTTATTTAATAAAAGTTATACGTTTAATGTAAAATGCAAAACCATGCATGAACTAATATGATGACAATGATGTTAATGAAATGTAGACTAAACTTAGTCTATATGAAATGTCCTCGATGATATGATCATGAATTCACTGCTAAACCATTACGGTTACGTGAATTTGATGCTCGTAAACCTAGTTCACGATAAATGATAAATAATGAAGCATGAGTAATGTTTTGAGAATGACCTGAAAATACGAATTGTCACATTCGCCCAACCAAAAAGGAATTCAGTCCCTGAATTCAGTCCTTGTTGGGTCCTACGGTGTTGTCGGTGAAAAGATGAGGATATTTGAGGCGCATCTGGTCTTCCCGTTCCCAAGTAAACTCAGGACCTCTTCGAGAATTCCAGCGAACCTTCACGATAGGAATACGACTATGTTTCAACTGCTTGACCTCGCGGTCCATGATTTCTACCGGTTCCTCCACGAATTTGAGTTTATCGTCGAGTTGAATTTCTTCCAATGGAATAACGAGTGATTCGTCCGAAAGACATTTCTTCAGGTTTGAAACATGAAACGTGTTGTGTACATGACTAAGTTCTGATGGAAGATCAAGTCGATAAGCTACAGGGCCAACTTTGCTTAAAATTTTGAATGACCCAATGTACCTCGGGTTTAATTTCCCGCGCTTTCCAAATCGTACCACGCCTTTCCAAGGCGATACTTTCAACATCACTTTGTCGCCAATTTGAAATTACAACGGTTTGCGCCTAACATCTGCGTAACTTTTCTGTCGGCTTCTGGCAGTTCTGAGTCTATCTCGGATTTGAACTATCTTTTCTGTTGTTTCCCGTACCATTTCTGGACCAGTGAGTTGTGCGTCTCCAACCTCGGCCCAACAAACAGGTGATCGACACTTTCGACCATAAAGTGCTTCGAATGGTGCAGCTTTTATACTGGTGTGATAACTATTGTTGTACGAGAATTCGATCAATGGCAAATGGTTAGCCCAACCATTTCCAAAATCAATCACACATGCTGATGAGTGTCTAAATACTCATCATTTTTGTACCATTTAAACTGCAAAAACATCTGAAAACACTCAGAAATGCATCAAAATGATAAAAATATCACAAATAAGTGTTTTATGTGTTTTAAATGCAAAAATATCAAAATCTGGTGAAAAACGTATCAAGTTTGCATAATTGGCAGTTTTAGTCCCCCAAGTTTCAAAAGTTGTCAAAAACAGTCCCTGGTAAATCTAAATAAAGAAAAATATCATTTTAAGTCCTTAGGGATTCTTAAGTTGTCAAAATTGGTCCTTAAAATCAAAAATTGCAAAATTACAACTTTAGTCCCTCAAGTTTTGAAATTGTCACAAATGGTCCTTTGAAAATTTGAAAATGTCAAAAATAGTCCTTGCACTATTGAAACTTGTCAAAAGTGACCCTTGTGTCAACTTTGTGAAATTGGCAGAATTGGTCCCTCCAAATTTCAGAAATTACAAATTGGTCCCTATAATAATAAACCAAGCCTTGTCAAAACTATTTTGGACCCCTGCCATATTACACCTTTGACCCCCTGTCATTACCTGTTTTGAACCCTTGGTCAAATCCCAGTCAAACCTTTCCCCTTTGCCGCCCACCTTATCCCCTTCCTCCCACCACTTGACTGCAACTCAACACCTCTCCCATCACCTTTCCCTCCCCCCTCATCATTACCTCTACCCACCTTTCACACCACATTTAATGCCACCCCCCCCCCCCCACCCTAGTTGCTAGTTCAGAGCCCACAGGTCAAAATAGTCTTTCCCGCCAATTTTGATCCAATGGCCAAAATCCACTCAAGACATCCAATGGTCCTGGAACCAAGTGGGATTTACTCAGAGGAGAGAGAGGAACAGTATTGGTGTATAAAAGAAGAAAGGGAAGCAAGATACAAGGCAGTTTTTTAGTTTTTATTTCATATGTATGTCGTTTTTTTACTTTTATGTTTTTAATTAAGCTCTAAGCTGTAATATTTTGTTTCATTGTATCAAATTAAGTTGTTTAAGTGTATTCAAACTGTTTTCAAGTGTCAATTCAAGTTGTAATAACATTTCATGTTCTATGGTTCACTGTTGCAAAATTCAAATTCCAACTCTTATGTCCAAGCTTCAATAAGCTTCTTTATCAGTCAAACAAGCTTATCTAAGCTTATTATAGCTTTTGGTAAGCTTATACTTCAATTTTAAGCAATATTGGTAATTGGTCAACAAAAGTCAATTGAGAAAGCCAAATGGGCATGGAAATGGTATTTGGTAATTGCAGAGCTTGGAATGGGTTGGAAATGGATTAGAATAGTGTAGTGTTGGGTTCTGTATAAGCTCCATCATAAGCTGGGCCCTTGTAAGTTTGTTTCTCATTTTCAATTTTTATTCAGTTTGCAGTTTGTGTTTATGTTTAAATTTGTGGTCATTAATGGTTTAAACCTGTTTAAATAGTGGTAACTAGGGTAACTAAAGTCATATTAAGCATTGGTTTGTACTAGTTCAGTAGTTTACTCAGTTTAAAGTTCAAAACAGTTGAGAAAAATGGTGTTTGGATTAGTGGTTTGATTGATCTTAAGCTCTTGTTTGTGCTTGATATATGTCTACTTAGTCTCCATATAGTCTATTTGAATCATTTCTGTCAAAATATTACATCTGCATAGCATCAAAAGTCAAAATCATATTGAATCTGTTCTAATCTCATCACTGTTGGATTTTAAGAATAGCAAAAGCCTGATTCATGTTTAGAATTGTTAGGTCACTAGTTTTACAAACACAAGTTATAAGAGAAGAGATAAGGCGATTGAACAAGTAAACAAGCACACACACACGATAAGAGTAGCACGGTTAGGCGTAGGTGAATGTGTGAAGAGAATAACTTGAACAACCAACCCTCAAATGAGGGTTTACAAGAGTTTATATAGGCAAGGAGCTAGGGCAACACTCCCTCTCCTTAGTAAACTCCCAACCAACAAGTTCAATAAGAGAAGTGTGTAAGTGGATGCGGATTGGCACGATGAGAATAGCACACACACACGAACAAATGAACAAGTTAGCGGAATAGAGAAGAGAATATTGAACACAAACATTTTGATCACTGGATTGTTAAGATTTGTACTTAGTCCGAAAACGATAAGAATTTTAGGTTGTCACTACTCTAATCTTGTCTAAGTTATACTAAAACTGAAAACTACGATACGTCTACATTATAAAACTGTCTTTACTAAGTTTATCTGATATACCTCTGATTCATCTGTATATAGTTCGTGTTTGTTCTCGAATTCTAGTTAGTTTGGTGATTAGGTTTGTGGTAAAAAGAGTTGACAAAACTTGAAATTTGACTCATTTGATGACTTGATCATGTTTGGTTACGAATTATACTGAA
>BPTQ01000005.1:97802796-97827527 GCA_019973895.1 Chrysanthemum seticuspe | reverse complement strand
CATTTTGATTTTATGGTCTTGAATTAACCGAGCAAAATCCGGATGAGGCAACAGATCATATTGTTCAACGTGAGTCTCAACATGATCATTCTTTAGATCCTCAAGTACAACCACGGAGTCAATTTGATTATCAAAGGAAACCATAAGGTCATCTTGATCGTCAAATGTAACTACAGGGTTAACTTGAAAATCATCAGAAAAAGATGTAGAAGACTCATTTTGAACAGTCTGATCCGTGCCGGATTCAGATCTTGGTGGAGATATTAGTTCAGATATGATGATGGTTTGTTCGGGTACCTGAGACAAGCCATCAGTGTCATACACTGGGCCTGTATCACTCATGTGCAGCTCATGCATATTAGCCATCAACATAACAGCTGCATTAGTCTGCAAGTCCTCCATATCATCATCTGAGTCTGCATCTGCCATAAAGCTCTGTTCTTTGTCTGTAAGAGATCCACCAGCTTCATCCTTAAGAGCCAAAAGTAAAGCCTCTTTGAAATAAGCACTGCCCCTAGTCCTTGGCTTTGGGCATGCATTAGCAAGGTGTCCCTTTTCATTGCAGTTGTAGCATCTAAGACCATTTAACCGATTCTGAGCATTTCCCTGTTCCACCACTTGAGCTCTGTTGTTATTCCTACCCACAGCATTAAACCCTTGACCACCGCTCATCTGACGACCATAATCACGATTCTGAACTTCAACACGTCCATTGTTCACAACAGCTTGAGTCCGTGTGTTAGATGAGGAACGAATACGATTGTTGGATTTGTTGGTGTAACGGCCAAAAGCATTAGCAATCATCACAAATCCTTGTTGCAATGCTTCGAACAGATCTGTTTCCTCAGTCGCTTCACTGACATATGCTTGAGCATTGTTGCTGTATGGAACCAATTGATTTTGTTGAGGTTGTGACTGTGAAGGTGTGTTTGAAGCAGTTGGTTGAGTTGCTGGTTGAGAGGGATAATTCTGTTGAGCATACAAGGCAAGTTGTTGATTGTCCGGTTGTGACTGTTTAGCAATTTGAGCACGGAGAATCCTTTCCCGATCAACTTCCTTTTCATGAGGCTTCAAGTAATCGTACAACAATCCATAAGTAGAATGATGCATATTCTTCGCTTGACGGAGAAAAATGACATACTTCTCCCATTCTGGACCAAGACTACTCAGGAACTTAGTATTCACTGCAATTCTTGGCATGATGATGTTGTGTTTATCTAAATCATTGATGATGTCTGAAAATCGATGATGATAGGACTCTAGTGTCTCTCCAGGTTCAATCATGAAGTGTTCATAAGCCAAGTAAATTTTAGATTCCAAATCCTCCTGATTGAGTACAGATCCTTCCATAAGAAGACGAATATGATCCCACATTTTTTGTGCAGTCTTTTGAGCATCAACACTATGAAGAATTGGGTTTGGTAATCCTAAGAGGATGTATTCCATTGCAAGTTCATCAGCTTCATAGTGTAGAAGTTCGGTAGGATTTAAATCTGCAATAGTAGCAATGTTGGTTTGTTCATCTCTTGGTGGAACAGCAGTAGGATCTCCGGGTACAATGACAGTAGGCATCTTAAATGGACCTTCCAAGATAACCTTCTTTAAGAACTTTCCATGTGGCTTCTTTAGATCACAAAACCTAAAGAACCTTATCACCCATTGATCGTAGTTTCCTGGAGTGAGCATTGGAGGTCTATCAAGTGATCCAGCTTCATGAATTGATTGTTGGCTGCTTAAAGCTTCACACATCTTTGCAAACCAAGTAGGTTCCTTCATAGTGTTCCTTGATGGATGTTGATTGAAATCGTTTGTGTAGGGTAGAGCTTGAAGACTTGGTGGTGGTTGAACCATTTGTGGTTGTGGAATTGCACCAAGTAGTGGAGTATGTTGCTGATTAAATTGTTGTTGATAAATAGCTTGTTGTTGATTCCATTGTTGATGTTGTGGAGTTAATTGTTGTTGTTGTTGATGATTATAAGTGTGAGGGAAATAGTTAGAGTATGGTGGTTGAGACATGATGATAAACTTGTGTGGTAAAAATGGATCTTTGTAGTCGAATGAACCTTTGTTGATGAAGTGTCCTTAGGCGTAGAAAAGACAAGAACCAAGTAGCACTTATGCGTAAAAACACCAAAAGTTACGCGTAAAAATGAGGAGTTACGCGTAGGTTTTAGCTTACGCGTAAGTAGGTAAAACACTAAAGTTATGCGTAGACAGAAGTTAGGCGTAGAAACGTAGGCGTAGGATTACCTTATGCGTAGACCTTAGTTTACGCGTAAAGTGAATCTTATGCGTAGAATTTCTACGCGTAAGCTTATGCTTATGCGTAATTTTAGGGTTTTTGCCCAAATGATCTTTTACACTTCACAGTGCAAAAGATATCCAAAGTCGACGTATTTTCAGACTTATCCAAGTAAGAAAACACGGAATAAACCAGAAAATTGAAGATCAAACCAAGGAAAATCTTACGCGTAATATTAGGGTTTTGATACGCGTAGGATTACTCGTAACTTTGATTCTGCCCAAATGTGTTTCTAAACCAGTTTTTTGTTATAGAATAGCTTCAATAGTACCAAAAGAACACAAAAATGTGAAATTTGATGTACCAAAACTGCTAGACGGGTTACGCGTAGAACGACACCCTCGAACAAAAACAAGCTTAAAAACGTAAATCCACGCGTAAAGTTTGAAACTTTTTGCCAAAAACAAGTATTTTAACACCTCAAAACATTGAAAGTACAAGAATCTTGGATTAAAAAATGTAAAAAACGAGTTTTTAAGATAACCAAAGATTGCGTTATCTTTACGAGTAAGACCCAAAACCAAAACTTCAAAAACAAACGAGTACACCCAACTATTTGGCGATTGATATCACTGTTAGGTCACTAGTTTTACAAACACAAGTTATAAGAGAAGAGATAAGGCGATTGAACAAGTAAACAAGCACACACACACGATAAGAGTAGCACGGTTAGGCGTAGGTGAATGTGTGAAGAGAATAACTTGAACAACCAACCCTCAAATGAGGGTTTACAAGAGTTTATATAGGCAAGGAGCTAGGGCAACACTCCCTCTCCTTCCCTATTCCTTATTGGGCTTGGATCAAGCTTATGGGCCTTCTACATAAGCTTGACCTTAAACAAACATAAAGGCCATAATAAAGCTACCTATTACATATGAAATATAAATACTTGAAATACTGTTTAGGAGTGATTCCAACAAGAATTCATAGAGGTAGCTTAATATAGCTTTATTTTATCTTAAAACAACATAATCAGTCACCAAATTAGGATCAAAGTTCAATAAAGTCAAAACATCAAAACTGCTCAAAAGTCAAAAGGTGCAAATCCAGTTTTCAGCCCACCTTGGGTGATTTTTCATTGCTTCAATTATGGGTCAAATCAAGTGGGACTTTTGGTTTTTAAAACTTCAGTTGGTTAAGTTACTTATTATGATTTTTATTAAATTTTAGTAATTTTCTAAAAGCTTCAAAAGAGCTTATCAAACAGGGCTTATTTGCCCTGTTCACAAACTCAGTGAGTACTGAGTTTTCTCAGTATCTTGCAGAGCTTGTCAAAAGCTCATAAGAGCTTGTCTTGGTCTGTTCTTTGGTTTAGAAGTAGTTAGCCAGGTCTAGTTGAGGTTCCAATATCTGGTTTTTAGTTTCAACTTATTTGAGTGCTTAAATTCTAGCTTCAAAGTAGCCCATCAAAACTGTTTTTGGCATAAGTGCTCAAATCATCAAATCATAAGCAGTTTGCAATTCAGAGGTCAAGGATTGTTGTAATAAGTTGTTCTAGAGTAGTTCTAACATATTATAGGGTCTGTGATAGTTTGGTAGCTTATTATTCTCTTTTGGCTTATTACAAGTGCTTATTTATAAGCACTTGCATTGCAGTTCCATTTTCTTACACATAAGCCATTGTTTTCATATTTTTCTTAGATTCAATATATTAATTTAGACTTTTCCTGAATTTTTCATAATTTTCTAACACTGTTTGCTATTTTTCTTAATTAAAAACAGTTTTTTGGCCATTTTAATTAGCTTTTAATACAATTAATTCAGAAAAGTTTCAAAAAAATAAGTTTTTATTTTTCCTAGATTAAGATAAATATAAAAAGTCAAAAAATTATTTTTCCAGATTTTTCATAGTTTAATTTGTAATTTTTAGCAATTTAATTAGTTAAAAATAGTTTTTAATTCATAGAAAATAGAAAAATAATCAGAAAAATATAAAAATTGTTTTGAAAATTCTCTTTAGTTATTTTAGATTTTTCCAAGTCATAATTTCATTTTTCTAGCTTTATTTCATATTTTCTTGCATTTTAGGGTATAATTAAATAAGTAAAATTAGTTTTTAATTAATAATAATTAGATAAATAGTTTTAAAAATAATTTTCTTTTTCTAAAAATTTTCTTTTATCGTTAGGTTTGTAAAAATATCATTTTCATATTTTTAGGATTAATATTGCTTCAGTTTCACATTTTTTTTTTGTACGTCACGTAGTTTTTAATTTAAGTTTTATAAAAGAAAAATCAAAAACATCAGTTTAAAAATAGTGATAGCGTTTATTTAATATAATTTATCTTTTTAATTTTCTTTAATTTGCATTTAAGCCCCTGTAATTTATAGACTTTCTCTTTAGGTATAGATCAATCACAATCCTTTCCCGTTCAAATTCTCTCGATCACTATACGTTTGACTATTCTCGCACAGCTCGTTGGGACATAACGACCTGGGGAAACACTATACTCTCCTGGACTTCATTGCATTTGTTTCCATACTGTTTTAAGTTTGTTACTGTTAGCCATTCACAAGTGGCTAGCTTGCGTGATAAAACTTGACGGTTTGGGATGAATCAAATTTTGGCGCCGCTGCCGGGGAGCTGTGCTAATTATCTTACGCTTAGCAGATTAGTGATTTGAATATTCATTCCTTGTTCATACCATCTATCTATATCTATATATTTTCTTATAAAAAATCCAAAAACCCAAAAACAGCTTAAAACGTATAAAACACAAAAATATTTTTCTTTTGTTTCCATATATGTATCAAAGATAAAAATACAAAAAGATTTGTCGTTTTCTTTAATAAATTACCACCGCGAACCAAGGCAGTGTACTACCTAACTGGGGGTACGACCATAGTAAGTTCCCGAACCAAAGATTTAAAACTTGCCTTTGTGTCCTTGAGAGTGGTGTACCTTTTTCAAAGAAGCCATTCATCTTGTGATTATTGGTTTAAGTTCACTGTTGTTTTGCCTCGATATTGTTTTAATTGGATTTGTTGTTATATCTACTTGTCAGAACCAGAAAACCCAAAAAAGATTCTTCTTACCCCATTTTCACCATTTTCATAATTCCTTTCCTTAACTCTGAGATCTCTTAGAGTTAACTCTAGTGTATGCGCACTCGCTCTTCTAGATCTGTAAGCCCATTTCGTGAGCTTATCAGGATTCCAAGAAGGCGTGTCCGTAGACTTTCTGCCCCATCAGTCGGATCTGAGATCCGGACTGCTCACACTACTTCCGTTGTCATGGCGGAAGAACGTCCTATGTGTGAGCTTCTCCAGGCACCCATCGACGGGTATGGAGATGCTATTGTTATCCCAGCCATTGTGGCTGAAAATTTTGAACTCAAAACCGGGTTACTGAATCTTGTAACCTCAAGTCAGTTCTATGGTTTTGAGCGGGATGATCCTCATGCTCATATTCGATGGTTTAACAAGATTGCATCTACCATCAAATACAAGAATGTCCCTACAGATGCTGTTAAGCTTCTTCTGTTCCCATTTTCCCTTGAGGGGCAAGCCCGGATTTGGCTTGAAAAACAACCCCCTAAATCAATCGAAACATGGGAAGACCTGGTGAAGAAATTTGTGAACGAGTTTTATCCACCTTCCAAAACCACGAGTCTTAAAAATGAAATCATCAAGTTTACACAAAAGTTTGATGAACCCTTCAGTGAATCGTGGGATCGTTTTAAGGAATTGCTTCGCAAATGTCCTCACCACGGTTTCTCCGAGTTGATGCAACTCGATACTTTCTATAATGGAGTGAGTCAATCTGATCAAGATTCTCTCAATTCCTCCACTGGAGGAAATTTCTTGAGCAAAACTGTAAAAGAAGCTTTGACAATAATTGAAAACAAGTCTAAAGTCCGCACTGCACGAAGCAAACCGGTTGTTTCCCAAGTCAGTGTTGGTCCTTCTTCTTCATCACCCGTGAGTCAATCTAGCACCGATGCTAAGATTGACAAACTCACGGAAGCAATTCAAGCTTTGGTTCTCTCCAACCAAAAGAAAGTTTCCTTTCCACAAACTTCACCTCCTGCTGAAGTTAAGAAAGTGGAAGTCTGTGTTACTTGTGGTGGCCCCCATGCCTATTACGACTGTATGGCCACCGATGGTAACCCTTTTGAAGCAAACGCTGTGGGCGGGATTCCCAATTCAGGAAGCAACCAATATCGTGCTCCTATGGACCCAAACCACCGTCCTAACCACTACCCTGGACCACCCGGTTTCAACCAAAACCAAAACCGTAATCAACATCAGAATAGACCAAACCAAGGTTTTCAAAACCAAGGTAATTTCAGTCAAAATAACGGTTTTCAAAATCAAAGTCAAAATTTCCAACACCAAGGAAATTTTAATAGAAACCAAGGTCAGGGAAATTTCAACCCTGGGTACTTTCATGGCAATAATCAAGGAAATTTTCAAAATCAATGTCCTAATCCAAACAATAGAGGCCAGAATTTTCCTGTGCAAAATCAAGCCATTGTTCCAACTGGACCATCATCTAATGAGTTGTTGAAGCAATTCATGAAAACCCAAGAGGAAATGAATATGTTGTTGGTTAGCCAGATTTCTGACATTAAGAAGTCTTTAAATGATCGACCCTCGGGCTCAGGTACTTTACCTAGCAACACGATCGCTAATCCGAGGGGCGATGCAAAGGCGATCACAACCAGAAGTGGTGCTTCGTATGATGGACCCGCTATTCCTACTACCTCTTCTTCTTCTCTCCCGAAGGTAGTGGAAAGTGAACCTGAGGCGACAAAGGACAAGGAACTTCCTACTAATAACGGAAATACCAGCAATGTCCATCCTCAGGTTGTCCCGAAACCCAATACCAAACCTGGAGTTGTTTTTGAACCTCCAGTTGGTAACCCCAAATCCAAAACTTCTATTCCTTACCCCTCACGTTTAAATGAGCAAAAGCTCCGCGAAAAAGCCAGTCATCAAATGGAAAAAAAATTTCAAATTTTCCAAGAACTTCATTTTGACATAAGCTTTGCGGATGCTATCATGCTGATGCCCAAGTTTGCATCAACTCTCAAACACATGTTAAGCAATAAGGAAAAACTGTTTGAAATGGCCAAAACTCCTTTGAATGAGAACTGCTCAGCAGTCTTGTTAAAGAAGCTTCCCGAGAAGCTTGGAGATCCTGGGAAATTCCTTCTTCCTTGTGTTTTTCCAGGAATGATTGAATGCTTTGCCCTTGCCGATCTTGGTGCAAGCATCAATCTGATGCCTTATTCAGTATGGAAGAAACTTTCTCTTCCAGAACTTGTTCCTACCTGCATGACTCTTGAGCTTGCAGATCGTTCTATATCGCGTCCTCTTGGCATCGCCGAGGATATATTCGTGAAAGTAGGAAAGTTCCATTTTCCAGCTGACTTTGTGGTTGTTGATTTCGATGCTGATCCTCGGGTTCCCCTCATTGTTGGACGAGGATTCCTGAGAACGGGCCGTGCTCTCATTGATGTATTTGAGCAAGAAATCACATTACGTGTGGGTAATGAAGCTGTTACCTTTAACCTTGATCAAACTTCAAGGTACTCCTCAAATTATGATACTAAATCAATTAATCGATTCGATTTAATTGATATTGCTTCAGAGGAGTACTCTCAAGAGTTTCATGGTTATCTTCATAATTCTGTGAGTGGAGATTCCACCACATCTTCTCAACCAATCATTGCCGACTCTTCTCCCTCTCTCACTCCGTTTGAGGGAGGTGACTTCCTTCTGGAAGAGATCGATGAATTTCTTGCTACTGATGAATCAATTCCGCCTGGAATTGATGGTGTTTATGATTCGGAGGGAGATATCCTTTATCTGGAGCAATTGCTAAATGAAGATCCATTACCTTCACTCCCTCCGAAAGAGATCACGATTGAGGAAATCAAATCAGTACAAACATCTACTGATGAATTTCCCGAGGTTGAACTTAAGGACCTACCTCCTCATCTCGAGTATGCATTCTTGGAGGGTGATGATAAATTACCCGTCATAATTGCTAAAGACTTAACTGAGGAGGAGAAAACTGCTCTCATAAAGGTCTTGAAGTCACACAAGCAAGCAATTGCTTGGAAACTCTCCGACATTAAGGGTATCAACCCTGAGTTTTGTACTCACAAAATCTTGATGGAGGATGACTTCAAACCAGCAGTCCAACATCAGAGAAGGGTGAATCCTAAGATTCATGAGGTTATCAAACAAGAGGTTCTCAAACTTCTTGATGCCGGTTTGATTTACCCGATCTCTGATAGTCCTTGGGTTAGCCCAATTCACTGTGTTCCAAAAAAGGGTGGCATTACTGTTGTCACAAATGAAGAAAACGAGTTAATTCCAACTCGATTGGTTACGGGATGGCGTATGTGTATTGACTATCGCAAGTTAAACGAAGCCACCCGTAAAGACCATTTTCCTCTACCCTTCATGGATTAGATGCTTGAGAGATTAGCAGGGAACGAATACTATCGTTTCCTTGATGGTTTCTCGGGTTATTTTCAGATCCCCATTGATCCGCTGGATCAAGAAAAGACCACATTCACCTGCCCATACGGAACATTTGCCTACAGACGTATGCCTTTTGGCCTATGTAATGCTCCTGGCACGTTCCAACGATGTATGATGGCAATTTTCCACGACATGATCGGGGAAACTATGGAGGTGTTTATGGATGACTTCTCGGTCATTGGGGACTCATTTCAGACATGTCTCTCCCATTTAGATAAAATTCTCAAAAGGTGTGAAGACACCAATCTTTGTCTAAATTGGGAGAAAAGCCACTTTATGGTCAAAGAAGGCATAGTCCTTGGCCATAAGATTTCAAAAAACGGGATTGAGGTTGATAGAGCAAAAGTTGATGTTATTGCTAAATTGCCTCATCCTACTACCGTTAAAGGTATTAGGAGTTTTCTAGGTCATGCCGGGTTTTATCGTAGATTCATACAAGATTTCTCTAAAATCGCTCGGCCTATGACCCATCTTCTTGAAAAAGATGCTCCTTTTATCTTCTCACCTGAGTGCATCGAAGCTTTTGAAACATTAAAGAAAAAGCTTACGGAAGCACCCATTCTAGTTGCCCCCGACTGGGATTTACCCTTTGAGCTCATGTGCGATGCAAGTGACTTTGCTATCGGTGCAGTCTTGGGGCAACGAAAAACCAAGCATTTTCAACCTATCCACTACGCAAGTAAGACTATGACTGAAGCTCAAACCCATTACACCACTACAGAAAAAGAACTATTAGCTGTGGTGTATGCGTTTGAGAAATTTCGGCCATACCTCATCTTAACCAAATGCGTGGTGTATACGGATCACTCGGCTCTCAAATATCTCTTTGCAAAACAAGATGCAAAGCCGAGATTGCTCCGTTGGGTTCTCCTCCTGCAAGAATTTGATATCATTATACGTGATAAAAAAGGAGCTGAGAACCTGGCTGCTGATCATCTGTCCCGTCTAGAAAACCCTCACCAGGATGTGTTCGAGAAAAAGGAAATAAACGAAACATTTCCTCTCGAAACACTCAATGTGGTTTCTTTTCGTGGAGACTCTTCTACCCCATGGTTTGCTGACTTTGCAAATTACCATGCGGGTAACTTTGTGGTGAAAGGGATGTCGTCCCAACAGAAAAACAAATTCTTTAAAGATGTGAAACATTATTTCTGGGACGACCCCTACTTGTTCAAAATTTGCGCGGATCAAGTCGTCAGGCGATGTGTGTATGGTCAGGAAGCCAATGACATTCTCAAGGCTTGCCATTCTGGACCTACTGGGGGACATCATAGCCCCAACTATACCGCCAAGAAGGTGTTTGATTCCGGATTCTATTGGCCCACGATTTACAAGGATGCCCACGAATTTGTCAAAACCTGTGACGCTTGTCAACGTCACGGGAATATCTCACAAAGAAATGAAATGCCGCAAAACGCCATTCAAGTGTGTGAGATTTTTGACATCTGGGGCATTGACTTTATGGGGCCATTTCCTTCTTCTCGCGGTAACAAATACATACTCGTGGTCGTTGACTATTTGTCAAAATGGGTTGAAGCTAAGGCTTTGCCTACCAACGATGCCCGAGTTGTTGTGAAATTCTTGAAATCTCGTTTTGCTAGGTTTGGAACTCCACGAGCTATAATCAGTGATCGTGGTACGCATTTTTGCAATGACCAGTTTGATAGAGTCATGCAAAAGTATGGTGTAACTCACCGTCTCTCTACTGCGTACCACCCACAAACAAGTGGGCAAGTGGAAGTTTCCAACCGAGGGATTAAAAGAATTCTGGAGAGGACGGTTGGCGAAAACCGTGCCTCTTGGTCGGATAAGCTAGATGACGCACTCTGGGCCTTCCGTACAGCTTATAAAACACCCATCGGGTGTACTCCATACAAGCTTGTGTACGGAAAGGCGTGTCATCTGCCGGTTGAGCTTGAGCACAAGGCATACTGGGCCTTGAAGCATGCCAACTTCGATATTCAGACAGCTGGTGATCACCGGAAAGTTCAAATGAATGAATTAAATGAACTCCGTGATCAAGCATACGAGAACTCTTTGATCTACAAAGAAAAGACAAAGAAGATTCATGACTCAAAAATCAAAAACCGCGTTTTCAACGTCGGTGATCGAGTCCTTCTTTTCAACTCAATATTGAAGATTTTCTCGGGAAAACTAAAATCCCGCTGGTCTGGACCATTCACCATCACTAAAGTATTTCCATATGGAACCATTGAGTTATCTCAACCCGATGGTCCAAATTTTAAAGTGAATGGTCATCGATTGAAGCATTATTTCGGAGAGGACATTCCTCCTATGGTTGTCCCGGATCTACAAACTTTCCCCATGAACCAATGAATGCGGGGATCGAGTCAAGCTAGCGACTCGGGAATCAAAAACAGTAGCATGCTACATGGGTTTTCACCCGTGTGTACCACCCTAGTGTGGGGGAGTTGCCCCCCGCTGTTGTATATAAGAGTTTCAAAAAAAAATAAAAAATAAAAAAATAAAAAAAAAAAAAAAAAATCTTGCTAAATAATGGCCGTAGTATTTCCCTTTTATGTTCTATGTTTCGGCATAACCGCCGGTACTTTGAATATTGAGGGCAATATTCATTTCTAGTGTGGGGGGGAATTCTCACGAATTTTATCATGTAATTATACCGCCTAATTCCCCTATTTTTGGCCAAAAAATTTTTTTTTGGAGTAAGTGTTTTGCACTTACTCATCTTATGGTTATCAGTCCGCCTTGTCTAATAAACAAAAGGATTGGCTAATCCAGGAGCAAACGGCTCTTGGTAAAGATACCTCAAATCCGTTGACGGCTTACAATTTGCCCAAAATTGTATGGTATTCAGCTCACCATATCCTTAAAAGTGAAGAGTTGGCTAGCCCGCAAGTTTATGGCTTGTGGTAAAGGCAGTTGAAAAACCATAATTGGTAATCGACTCACCAAAGATAATATTGATAATTTTTCTAAGAGTTGGCTAGTCCAGAAGCAAACGGCTTCTGGTAAAGACAAATCAAATCCGTTGAAAGCTGGTGATTTGCTCAAAATCATTTGGTTATCGGTGTACCAAGGTTCTTACTTGAACTGAAACATTTGGCTACTCCAGAAGTAATGGCTTTTGGTAAAGAGATGAAATCCATTAATTTTTCTCAAAACATTGCTAGGGACTAGCAATATCTTAGTGTGGGGGATTGATGAGTGTCTAAATACTCATCATTTTTGTACCATTTAAACCGCAAAAACATCTGAAAACACTCAGAAATGCATCAAAATGATAAAAATATCACAAATACGTGTTTTATGTGTTTTAAATGCAAAAATATCAAAATCTGGTGAAAAACGTATCAAGTTTGCATAATTGGCAGTTTTAGTCCCCCAAGTTTCAAAAGTTGTCAAAAACAGTCCCTGGTAAATCTAAATAAAGAAAAATATCATTTTAAGTCCTTAGGGATTCTTAAGTTGTCAAAATTGGTCCTTAAAATCAAAAATTGCAAAATTACAACTTTAGTCCCTCAAGTTTTGAAATTGTCACAAATGGTCCTTTGAAAATTTGAAAATGTCAAAAATAGTCCTTGCACTATTGAAACTTGTCAAAAGTGACCCTTGTGTCAACTTTGTGAAATTGGCAGAATTGGTCCCTCCAACTTTCAGAAATTACAAATTGGTCCCTATAATAATAAACCAAGCCTTGTCAAAACTATTTTGGACCCCTGCCATATTACACCTTTGACCCCCTGTCATTACCTGCTTTGAACCCTTGGTCAAATCCCAGTCAAACCTTTCCCCTTTGCCCCCACCTTATCCCCTTCCTCCCACCACTTGACTGCAACTCAACACCTCTCCCATCACCTTTCCCTCCCCCCTCATCATCACCTCTACCCACCTTTCACACCACATTTAATGCCACCCCCCCCCCCCTAGTTGCTAGTTCAGAGCCCACAGGTCAAAATAGTCTTTCCCGCCAATTTTGATCCAATGGCCAAAATCCACTCAAGACATCCAATGGTCCTGGAACCAAGTGGGATTCACTCAGAGGAGAGAGAGGAACAGTATTGGTGTATAAAAGAAGAAAGGGAAGCAAGATACAAGGCAGTTTTTTAGTTTTTATTTCATATGTATGTCGTTTTTTTACTTTTATGTTTTTAATTAAGCTCTAAGCTGTAATATTTTGTTTCATTGTATCAAATTAAGTTGTTTAAGTGTATTCAAACTGTTTTCAAGTGTCAATTCAAGTTGTAATAACATTTCATGTTTTATGGTTCACTGTTGCAAAATTCAAATTCCAACTCTTATGTCCAAGCTTCAATAAGCTTCTTTATCAGTCAAACAAGCTTATCTAAGCTTATTATAGCTTTTGGTAAGCTTATACTTCAATTTTAAGCAATATTGGTAATTGGTCAACAAAAGTCAACTGAGAAAGCCAAATGGGCATGGAAATGGTATTTGGTAATTGCAGAGCTTGGAATGGGTTGGAAATGGATTAGAATAGTGTAGTGTTGGGTTCTGTATAAGCTCCATCATAAGCTGGGCCCTTGTAAGTTTGTTTCTCATTTTTAATTTTTATTCAGTTTGCAGTTCGTGTTTGTGTTTAAATTTGTGGTCATTAATGGTTTAAACCTGTTTAAATAGTGGTAACTAGGGTAACTAAATTCATATTAAGCATTGGTTTGTACTAGTTCAGTAGTTTACTCAGTTTAAAGTTCAAAACAGTTGAGAAAAATGGTGTTTGGATTAGTGGTTTGATTGATCTTAAGCTCTTGTTTGTGCTTGATATCTGTCTACTTAGTCTCCATATAGTCTATTTGAATCATTTCTGTCAAAATATTACATCTGCATAGCATCAAAAGTCAAAATCATATTGAATCTGTTCTAATCTCATCACTGTTCGATTTTAAGAATAGCAAAAGCCTGATTCATGTTTAGAATTCATAGAGGTAGCTTAATATAGCTTTATTTTATCTTAAAACAACATAATCAGTCACCAAATTAGGATCAAAGTTCAATAAAGTCAAAACATCAAAACTGCTCAAAAGTCAAAAGGTGCAAATCCAGTTTTCAGCCCACCTTGGGTGATTTTTCATTGCTTCAATTATGGGTCAAATCAAGTGGGACTTTTGGTTTTTAAAACTTCAGTTGGTTAAGTTACTTATTATGATTTTTATTAAATTTTAGTAATTTTCTAAAAGCTTCAAAAGAGCTTATCAAACAGGGCTTATTTGCCCTGTTCACAAACTCAGTGAGTACTGAGTTTTCTCAGTATCTTGCAGAGCTTGTCAAAAGCTCATAAGAGCTTGTCTTGGTCTGTTCTTTGGTTTAGAAGTAGTTAGCCAGGTCTAGTTGAGGTTCCAATATCTGGTTTTTAGTTTCAACTTATTTGAGTGCTTAAATTCTAGCTTCAAAGTAGCCCATCAAAACTGTTTTTGGCATAAGTGCTCAAATCATCAAATCATAAGCAGTTTGCAATTCAGAGGTCAAGGATTGTTGTAATAAGTTGTTCTAGAGTAGTTCTAACATATTATAGGGTCTGTGATAGTTTGGTAGCTTATTATTCTCTTTTGGCTTATTACAAGTGCTTATTTATAAGCACTTGCATTGCAGTTCCATTTTCTTACACATAAGCCATTGTTTTCATATTTTTCTTAGATTCAATATATTAATTTAGACTTTTCCTGAATTTTTCATAATTTTCCAACACTGTTTGCTATTTTTCTTAATTAAAAACAGTTTTTTGGCCATTTTAATTAGCTTTTAATACAATTAATTCAGAAAAGTTTCAAAAAAATAAGTTTTTATTTTTCCTAGATTAAGATAAATATAAAAAGTCAAAAAATTATTTTTCCAGATTTTTCATAGTTTAATTTGTAATTTTTAGCAATTTAATTAGTTAAAAATAGTTTTTAATTCATAGAAAATAGAAAAATAATCAGAAAAATATAAAAATTGTTTTGAAAATTCTCTTTAGTTATTTTAGATTTTTCCAAGTCATAATTTCATTTTTCTAGCTTTATTTCATATTTTCTTGCATTTTAGGGTATAATTAAATAAGTAAAATTAGTTTTTAATTAATAATAATTAGATAAATAGTTTTAAAAATAATTTTCTTTTTCTAAAAATTTTCTTTTATCGTTAGGTTTGTAAAAATATCATTTTCATATTTTTAGGATTAATATTGCTTCAGTTTCACATTTTCTTTTGTACGTCACGTAGTTTTTAATTTAAGTTTTATAAAAGAAAAATCAAAAACATCAGTTTAAAAATAGTGATAGCGTTTATTTAATATAATTTATCTTTTTAATTTTCTTTAATTTGCATTTAAGCCCCTGTAATTTATAGACTTTCTCTTTAGGTATAGATCAATCACAATCCTTTCCCGTTCAAATTCTCTCGATCACTATACGTTTGACTATTCTCGCACAGCTCGAACGACCTGGGGAAACACTATACTCTCCTGGACTTCATTGCATTTGTTTCCAGACTGTTTTAAGTTTGTTACGGTTAGCCATTCACAAGTGGCTAGTTTGCGTGATAAAACTTGACGGTTTGGGACGAATCACATGCTCTCAACATATCTTCCAATGTTTGAATTGTCCTTTCACTTTGACCATCGGTTTGTGGATGATATGCTGTGCTCATGTCTAATTTGGTTCCAAATGAATCTTGTAATGATTTCCAGAAGTTTGAAGTGAATCGACTATCTCTGTCGGAAATGATGGAAATTGGTGCTCCATGCCTCGAGACTATTTCCTTGACATAAAGTCTAGTGAGTTGTTCCATGGAATAAGTCTCTCTAATTGGTATGAAATGGGCTGATTTGGTAAGACGATCGACGATTACCCATATAGCGTCGTAACCTTCCGATGTCTTAGGAAGTTTCGTAACAAAGTCCATTGTAATGCGTTCCCATTTCCATTGTGGAATTTCAGGTTGTTGGAGTAATCCTGAAGGTTTCTGATATTCGACTTTTACCTTAGAGCAAGTAAGACATCTGCTGACGTACGTGGCAATTTCCGCTTTCATGTTCGGCCACCAATAAAGTTTCTTGAGATCTTGATACATCTTATCAGAACCTGGGTGAATAGAATACTTTGACTTATGCGACTCATGCATAATCAATTCTCGTATCCCGCCATAAATTGGTACCCACATTCTATCCTTGAAGCATAAAACTCCATCTGCTCTCTTTACAAATCCATTTGCATTTTCGGGCATACCATAAAGCTTTTCACTTGGTCGGTTTTCCTCCTTAAGTGCTTCGATCTGTGCCTCAAGTATTTTTGATGGTAAAGGTGAACTGATCGTCATTCCTAATGATAGTACTCTTAAAGGTTTGGGTCTTTCTTTCCGGCTAAGAGCATCAGCCACAACATTGGCTTTTCCCGGATGATACTTGATTTCACAATCATAGTCGCTGAGTAATTCCAACCAACGACGTTGTCTCATGTTAAGTTCCTTCTGATCAAGAACATATTGTAAACTCTTGTGGTCTGTAAACACTGTGCACTTTGTACCATAAAGGTAGTGTCTCCAAATCTTGAGTGCAAAGACTATGGCCCCCAACTCAAGATCATGTGTGGTGTAATTCTTCTCATGAACCTTAAGTTGTCGTGAAGCATATGCTATCACCTTCTCGTTTTGCATTAATACAGCTCCAAGTCCTTTATGTGAAGCATCGCAGTATACAACGAAGTTCTCAATTCCTTCGGGTAGTGCCAAAATTGGCGCACTGCAAAGTTTTTGCTTCAACAACTGAAAAGCAGCTTCTTGTTTCTTTCCCCATTCGTACCTCTTGTTTTTCTGTGTCAACTTAGTCAAAGCTTTAGCTATCTTTGAAAAACCTTCGATGAATCTTCGGTAATACCCGGCAAGTCCTAGAAATTGTCAAATTTCTGTAGGATTTGTTGGAGTAGCCCAATCTTTTACAGCTTCAATCTTTGCAGGGTCTACTTGTAATCCTTGACTATCAATGACATGACCAAGAAATTGTACATTACGGTTCCAAAAATCACACTTCGAAAATTTGGCATACAATTTCTCATTCTTGAGTAGTCCTAAAATCGTTCTTAAATGCCCTTCATGCTCTTCTTTGCTCTTTGAGTAAATCAATATGTCGTCGATGAATACTATAACAAACTTGTCCAAATACGGTTTACATACCCTATTCATGAGATCCATGAATACTGCAGGTGCATTAGTTAATCCGAATGGCATTACTTGAAACTCATAATGTCCATAACGTGTTCTAAATGCTGTTTTCGGGATATCCTCCTCTCGCACTCTAAGTTGATGATAACCTGACCTTAGATCAATCTTTGAGTAAATACTAGAGCCTTGTAATTGATCGAACAAGTCTTCGATTCTGGGGAGTGGGTAACGATTCTTCACCGTTAACTTGTTCAGCTCTCTATAATCTATACACATTCTGAAGGATCCATCTTTCTTCTTCACAAACAAGACCGGTGCTCCCCAAGGCGAGGAACTTGGCCTAATGAATACTTTGTCTAAAATTTCTTGCAACTAATTAGACAACTCTTGCATCTCCGATGGTGCTAATCGGTAAGGTGCTGGCGCAATTGGTGCAGCTCCAGGCACTAAGTCAATATGAAATTCTACTTGACGTGCCGGTGGTAGTCCTGGCAAGTCTTCAGGAAAGACTTCAGGAAATTCTCGAGCAATCGGTACATCCTCAAGTCGCTTCTCCTCCGAATTCTTCTCGGTTATATGTGCTAAGAAAGCAAAACAACCTTTCTTTATGTACTTCTCCGTTTTGATGCATGATATAATACTGAGTCTAGTTCCACTTCGTTCCCCACGAATGATCAAAGTTTCGCCGTTGTAAGGAAGATGAACAACTTTTTCATCACAAATGATTCTCGCACGATGCTTGGATAACCAATCCATTACGATGATGACGTCGAAACTACCAAGTTCTACGGGCATAAGGTCTATATTGAAGGGATGATTTAGAAAATTGAGTGTACAACCACGGAAAATGGTGTTGGTGCTAATTAAGTTACCATTAGCTAATTCAATGTTGTATGATGTGTCTAATGTGGTTGGTTTGATATTGAGTAAAGGTGCAAATGCAGTGGACACAAAACTTTTATCGGCTCCCGAATCAAATAAAACTGATGCATAACGATTATTGATAAGGAACGTACCCGTTACAACGTTCGGGTCCTCCCTAGCTTCTCCACCTCCTATGAAATAGGCTCTTCCCTGTGCCATTCCACCCTGATTCCCGTTTCCTTGGTTCCTTCCCTTTGTACACTCACTCTTGTAATGTCCCCTTTCTCCGCAACCAAAACATGTTACTTGTTATTTCTGATTTTCCCCCGTAGCTGGCATCTTGCAATCCCTAGTTTGATGTCCCATTTTTTTACAATTCCCACATGGATCTGGACAACGTCCCTGTTTGTGATGACTTGAACACCTCTCACATTTCGGTAGAATCCCCGTGTACCCCTTTTTCTCCGTTGGGCCTGCAACATAGGCCTTTGCAATCTCCTGTCTCTTAGGTGGTCGTTGAGCGACATTTCCACCTCTGTTGTTGTTGTCCCACTTTCGTTTATTGTTGTTATTGTTGTTGTAATTGTTTCGGTTATTGTAGTAATTGAAACGGTTGTTGGTATTGTTGTTGTTTTGGTTGATGTTTGCGATTTTGCCTCTCTTTACTACCTGAGCCATGAGCTTTTGCGACACTCGAATGGACTCCTCAATCGTTTGTGGATCAAACGAAATCACATCTCCTTGAATAACTTCGGGAAGTCCCCCGATGAAAGCCTCCAGTAGCTTCTCGTTATCCGAAACCATAGATGGGCATAACGCTGCTAATTCTTGGAACCTCCGAACGTAAGCATCAATATCATACCCAATAGTTACCAACTCGTAGAATTCGGTCTCCAACTTTTTCACCTCCGTACGCGGATAATACTTCCTTGTTAGCAAACTCTTGAATTGCACCCATGTGATCCTGTACGCATTTTCCATTCCCATCGCCTGAGCATATGAATTCCACCACGACATTGCCCCATCCAGTAGTGTACTCGTAGCAAACTTAACCTTGCTATCCTCCGGGAAATTACATAACAGAAACACGGATTCCATTTTCTCGAACCATCTAACCATGGCAGTTGCCCCTTCAGTACCCTTGAACTTAGTGGGATCTCCACTTTTGAAATCCTTATATGAACAGCTTCTAACCCCGGACCCTCCTGCATTACCTGCTGATCTGCGCAAAACCGTCAAGTCTTTACAGACTTAAAACAGCTTAAGCACAGAAGCAATGAAGATCAGAGAATACAGGGGATTCCCGGGTCGTTATGTCCCACGGAGACTCAATGGTGTGTTAAACACTGATTCAGACGGTAGAATGATCACTAATGATAGCGATCAGAAAGGATTTGGATATGATATTACACTACTGAAAAAGGTTATAAAATAAAAGCGACTTAAATGCAAATTAAGAAAATTAAAAAGATAAAAGATATTAAATAAACGCTATCACTATATTTAAAGATCGATGAACGTTTATGATTTATAAAACAAAATAACTTAAATAAACTATTTTAACTAAAACATAAATTTAAATTACCTAAAAACGATACTTAAACTGAAAACGAGCGTTATATACAAAAATTACGCTGGAGCGCAAGATAAAACGTAAATTTTATGAAATAAAAGGCCTACGAGTGTAAAACTAATTTTATTACGTACTACATGACAAAAGAAAATTTTAGGAAAAAGCGGAATATTTTTTTGAGTTTTAAATTATTTATTATGATTTAAAAACTAATTTAATCTAATTTAATTATAAAAAATACTAAATTATTTTAGAAAAATATGAAAATTTCGCAGAAAATACTATGAAGCCTACTGGTTTAGAGAAAAATAAAAAACTTGGGTACTACGTTTGAAAATAAGCTAATAAAAAGCTAAATAAGCTATAAGCTAGAAACTGTTTTTGGTAGTTAAGTATTAAGTAATGCAAATAATGACTGATCAAAGTCCCTAGGGCAGTTGGTTGAGTGTGTTGTGTTGTGTCTATGAGCTAGAGGTCAGGGGGTCGAATCCCACCCCTGGCCTTTTTGCAAAATATTTTTTTTTTCAAACTTTTCCTTTTGCAACTTATAAATAAGACAAAAATAACACTTTTTTGTGAAAACAACTTTTACCAAACTTAAGGAATAAGCAGTTTACAACTGCTTATTCATAACAGTGAAGAGAAATGCACAAACCAAACACCCCTGTTGGCAGATTTCAAGCATAACAGGCAATAAGCTATTCACTAAATGATGAATAAGCCTTAAACAAACAATCATGAACTTGAGTTAACTAGAATGAGCAAGGAAAAATGAGTTGATTACAGCTAAATGGAGAATAAGCAGTTGGGATAATGGGATATTCTACGAGTACTAAGCATACAAACAAGGTAATAAACTAGGCCTAAATAAGTACTAATTAAGCTAAAATCAAATGACACCTAATCTAGATCACCTAATAAGCACTAAGGATTCCTAAGTAAGTTAACTAAAGGCTGGAATAAGCAAAAGGAGGGGCTGCTATTTGGGACTGCAGTGGACTGCAGTAACAGTGACAGAAGCTGTTATGGTTTTTTGACAGACTTTAAATCAATTTTTGACTAACCTAAAGCTAGACTAAGTACAAATAAGCTATTGTTATGTTGAGAGGGGTATGTGGAGATGTGAGAAAAGCAATTTAGAAAAGTTTTTAACCCAAAATAAGCCGTGAAAAAGCTTTCAAACAGCAGCTAAAGCTGCTGTTTTACGTGAGCAAGACAGAGACAGATATGGATTTTTTTTGTTTTCAAAACTCAACCAAACTCGCAAACTTTGTAAACTTAAGCTAAACTTTACTTTAAAACTTGTTTAAACCTTAAACCACTTTGACTTTGAGAGTCAAAGTGGGTGAAAACAGTTTTTGACCCTTAAATAAGCTTAAACCAAACACCACTTTATAACTAAAAATCATTTTTGAAACTGAAATTTAAAGGAAACTTGCTCAAAACTCAAATGTAATGCACAAAATAAGCTTAAACTAATCTCAAATACCTATTCAAATCAGACTTTAACCAAGATTATGTTTGACTTTCCATCTTTTGACCCGGATTGACTTTTCTTGACTTTGTTTCAATGTTGCTTTAAACTTAAACACAAACTTATAAAAAGCTACAAGAAGCTTAAATAAGCTTATACGAGCTTGAAAATAAGCCACTAACACTTGTACATAAGAATTTTGAAACTGAAATTTGTAACAGTAAGCATGAAATATGAAACTTTAACCAAACCTTGAAATTTATTCTTAAAACAGATTACAAAGCTAACTTAACTTGAGTTTGAAACATAAAAACAAGAAATTACATAATTTTAAGCTAAGCTAATACATAAATAAAAAAACGACATTAAGAAAAAAAACTCTAAACTACTAACTACTACTTTCTTCTCTCCTTTCTTCTTTCTTTTATATCCAAACAGCTTCCACTTGACTTTCTGATCATTTCCCACTTTCATTTGTAGCCATTGGATGAGTCAAGTGGTTTTTGGCCGTTTGATCAATTTGGCGCCAAAAAGTATTTTAACAGGTGTAGGGGTTGAGTAAGGGAGTAGGAGGTGTAATTAATGATTCTTGGATTTGTGATGAGGTGGGGGGACAAGGGAATGTGAATGGTGAGGAGGGGGGTTGAGTGTGCAGGAGTTTAGCAGGGCTAGTGGGGAAGAAGGCTTTTGGCGGGTTGGGAGTTTTGACCAGGGATTGACCAGGAATATTAATAACCAAAGGGTTCAAAACTCAATTTGACAGGGGGTCACATGGGGTGATAAGGTCCAAAATGGTATTAAAGACTTTAATTATCAAGGGCCTTTCATGTAATTTCTGAAAATGTAAGGACCAAACTGCCAATATCTCAAAGTTATTCCAAAGGACTAAAACTGACAAGCTTCAAAAGTACAGGGACCAAACTTGACAAATTTCAATTTCCCAGGGGCCAATTCTGCCAATTTTGTAATTTTCTCAAACTTTTGATATTTTTCACCAAAGGACTAATTTTGACAAGTTATGATTTAAAAAGGACCTTTGGTGATTTTACTTTTGAAATTATGTGCTCAGGGACTGTTTTTGACAACTTTTGAAACTTGGGGGACTAAAACTGCAATTTTTGCAAATTTGATACGTTTTTCATCTGATTTTGATATTTTTGCATTTAAAACACATAAAACACTGATTTGTGATATTTTGATCATTTTGATGTGTTTCTGAGTGTTTTCAGATGATTTTGCAGTTTATATTATACAAAAATGATGAGTATTTAGACACTCATCACCTGCAGCAGCAGCAAGTCTAGCGGCCTCGACAGTTGCCGCAGCCTCAGCAGCAGCCGCCACCGATGCTCTCTCGGTCCTTAATGCTTCGGCTATGCTATCATTCACATACTTCTGCATAGCAGCTTGAGTCAACTCAGGTGTGGCTTTCTTTGGCGCCATTATTCTTCAAAACCATAAGATGAAACAATTATGAGAACTCGTAAGTAGAAACAAACATTATACATATATATCCACAACCACAACATGTATAATATAAATGAAATCACAACGGAACAACCACGAAATATCACAAATAAAATCACAACACACGTGGATAATATACATGAAAATTTCGGCCTTCGTGGACCGATATCATAGATAGTAAAACCATTCCTACATAGTAGAGTCAATACTTGATATTTTGTTTGTACAACAACCAAAAGACAACAAGTTCTTTAAACTATGTCACACACCTTGTGACTAGGATAACAGTAAATAAAAACTATACATGATAAAGGTCTACACTAGGCACCTCCTGGTGCTCCTCCAGCTCGATCCTGAAGATCACGGACCTGTGCAGTCAAACTCGCAATCAAATCCCTCAACTCGCTAATCTGAGCCTGTGCGGTAACCATGCTCTCACGAGCTAGTGCCAACTCCTGTGCATGACGCTGAAGCTCGTCCTGGGCCATCTCGGCTCTATCATATAACTCAGGCATCTCCTGCCTCAACTCAACAATGTGCTCCCGGTTCTCTAACTGTCTAGATTCTAAACTCTGGTGAGCCATTTCAATCGAAACTCTACCTATCACGAGGCCTTCAACCTCCTCCTCAATGTTCTCCACTCGATCTAATGACAGTTCCTCCAACTGTCCTAACATCCTATCAATCTGAACCTGTTGGCTATCTATACGTGCCCCTAATGTCTCCGTGGAAGGCTGTCTAGCAGCAGCAGCCTTTGAGCTCTCACCTATCTCGAACCTAGCTGGTGGTTCGGGTTCTGTAGAGGATGATGCAGGGATGTCAAAACGTGCTCGCTTTTTGAGCGGCAAGTCCAGTGTAGGTATAGGCTCCCTAAGATAGTATGATGAAGATGATGATGATAATAGTGGTGATGGTGGATGAATCGGGCCATGTGTAGGGCTAACAGGTGGTGTAGGTGCGACTTCGCCCTCCTCAAAGGGTTCGGTCTCAGTGTCAGTCACAATAAGTGGAAAGTCTGAAGTAGAGCCAATAGAAGATACAACTATAGTGTGTGATAAGGCATCGTTCATGTTGGTGTCGGATGAGACATCCTCCATGTTCGTGTCAGATGATATAGGGATAGGGTCGGAATCTGAAGACATCTCTGTGACAACCGTTGTAAAATAAAAGTAAATAACTCGAATAAAATGTATATGAATCCGCATATAAAGTGAATATGCACTCATGATGAAATGATGAGATGCTATGATGCCTACGTAAAGTAAATTATTGTAATAAACTCAACAAACCGTTTGTGAGACAACCCCGCTTGTAGTACTAGTCAGATCAAAGCCACAGTACCTGAATATCGTTAACATTGTAAAAACACTGCTGTAACAGTATGTAATAGATATGAACACATCAGCATATTTAGTAAAAGTATTTGGATACTAAAGAGTGGTTGTAATAACAACTGGCAAAATCGTTACATAAAAGTCCATTAATTCTGTAAGCGTAGTACCGTGCTTATTCCTTGGGAGTATCTCAGCGCCGCAGCTGAACAGAGTAACATATAATACCGTAAAAGAAAGTTTTGTAGCAAACCTGAACATTATTTGAATATAAAAGGCGTTTGAAATAGTTGAAAACCCTGGATAGAACATTGAGACCTACAAAATATATTTATAGTTTGCTACACAAAAATTTGCTGTGAAATCCAGCAAGTTATATTGACACTAACACTACGATACTGTTAGTTAGGGGTCCTTAAGGTAAGGCGACGTTTTGTCCATTAAACCCCCACACTGTCTAACCGTAGTCTCGAAGTCAATATCTCTTGATCCAACGTAGTAACTGGGATCTGATATTGATGTAATAGTATCGTAGAGTAGTAAAGTAGTACTCACGTATAAGTGAAATATACGCCTAAGTATATGTAAAATAAGCTCAATAAATGAAAATAAAATGTTGCCAACAGTGTCTCTACAGAAGTCTAAGGCTGGGATAGGGATATAGTAGACTGTGCTTGTACCTCCTACAGAGTAGGCTGTGGTTGTACTTGCTACGGAATAGTGTGTGATATCAACATAGAAGATAACCGAGATGAAGTCTGAAAGGTGAATAACACTGACTGTGACTCTGGCTTGGGAAACTCCTCCCGCTTCAGCGTGGATGTGGTGGACAATCGGGATGTGTACCGGGCTAAGTAGGTGGTAGTGGTGATAATAGTAGTAGTAGAAGTAGTATGATAGAATCCCTCGGATATGGATGTGACCTGAACGGCGAGTTTTTCGCTCGTGCAAAACTGTAGGGACGTAGTAGGAGATGTCTTGGGCTTGGTGGTCGATCCAAGCTCTATCCACTCTCGAGTTTCCGACGACGACGATCTGTCGGAAGGTGCCTCTGTAATCCCCGTGCATATCTATCGGTTGTCCAAGTCTAA
>BPTQ01000005.1:97637758-97802786 GCA_019973895.1 Chrysanthemum seticuspe | reverse complement strand
AGCTTTTATATATACAATAAAACTATGTTTTTCAAACCTCTTGTTTCCCCAATGGTTTGTTCTCCAAACTTTTTGTATCAAAATAACATATATATTTTCGATAAGTCGACACTTTTTATAACGTCTAAGCCACATTTTTGACTCGTACAAAATAAGCAATACTTGCTGAAATTCCAGAAAATTATATTTTTCGTCGTCAACTTGAAAAATTCATAACTTCTTCGTTATAGCTCCGTTTTAATCCGTTCAAGCGGCCACGGTTTCGTTTTAAAGTATATTTTCTAAACATCTAGGCCAAAAAATTTTGCCTACTGTCGGATTTTCCAGAATTTTAAATTAAGGACAGACCCTTTTTAAAACGTGTCAAAATGAGTTTTTCTCGCGCCAAACCTATTCTAACCCATTCAAAACAACTCCGAAGCTATTCTAATCCTACCATACACCTTCTTAGGGTGTCATGGTTTCCTAGACATCACCAAAACTAATATATAACAAGGAGTAATTATAGGATGGATTATATATATTTAACACTTAAAAACCTTAAAAACCTTAAAAAGTGGTATAAACATCACATAACTTGCATGTTTCTCAAATAAAATGATATGACCATAATAATGAATATGAAATAAAAATATGAATATGAATGCTTACAAGAAATATGATGAGGTTTAAGGACAAAGGGTTTTTCCTAATCACTTGAGGTTTTTATTGCAAAACCTATGCAACAAGTGATACTAGAGTTTAAAAATCTTGTCTATTAAAATTTTGAAGCTTCCTTATTCTTGGTCCTTGTGGCTGCCGAATTTTGGAGAGGAAGAGAGAAAGATAATTGATCTTGTGTGAAAATGAAGTAAGTGAAATGTGTTAAGTTACTTAGTATAATATCATATACTTGGGTAGATATTTGTAGGACTTAGATGAATCATCAAATGACTCACCCCCTTGTCGACAAGGGGGTGTTACCATTTACTTATATGAAATTTTTTTTTTAAATGTATAAGTAGAATTACTTGTAAGATATTTGAAGTTAAGTGGTAACTTGTGTACCCATTTGAATATTTAAGGTAGCGTTAGATAAAAATAAATTTTCACGGGTCAAGATAAAATATATTTAGGTCATAAAAATTATAAAAATACATTTCTTGCAAAATTTGAGTGAAATAATAATAATCGTGTCGTATTTAGGAAAAACGTCGTAATTATATAAATATAACAATTTATATACAAAATAAATTTAAAACACTGGGTAAACTCATAATATTATTTTATAAACTTAATATGAGTATAAAAATATATCGGGATAATTTTTTTGGAAGTAATGGATCAATTGTTCAAAATAATTAATTACGCGATAACGTTTATTTAATAAAAGTTATACGTTTAATGTAAAATGCAAAACCATGCATGAACTAATATGATGACAATGATGTTAATGAAATGTAGACTAAACTTAGTCTATATGAAATGTCCTCGATGATATGATCATGAATTCACTGCTAAACCATTACGGTTACATGAATTTGATGCTCGTAAACCTAGTTCACGATAAATGATAAATAATGAAGCATGAGTAATGTTTTGAGAATGACCTGAAAATACGAATTGTCACAAGAAACTGAATCAAATGATGCTAATTGAATCTCCAAAAGATGCATTATACTCAGAGCCCATTAACACTAGGTGTCCAATAATTGGCTGGGATATCTACACTGAAGATGGCAAAAGACATTGGCAGATTCACAGAGTAGGTGGAAGGACAAGTGCCTACTTGTATTTGGTAGACTTGTTTGCTTCTATTGACAGGGATGATTTGTTGAAGCTATGGGAATTGGTCAAGAACAGGTTCAAGAGTAAAGATCCAGATAATGACAAGGATCTGGAATTGCTATTTGAATTGCAGAAATTATTTGAACCTGATCCAGCTGGGGAGCAATGGAAGTATCAAACTGGAGAAGATGAATTATCTTGGACATTGCTGGATTCATGCGGCCTACACTTAGTTACTACACGCAATGGGATAGACATCTACATGCTGGTTGAAAGAACTTACCCTCTTGCCTTAGGAACACTTCTGGAAATTCTTGCAACAGGGCTGAAGATGGGTAATGTAGTGGTAATGGCTAAAGAGTTGCTGATAAAGATTTTTGAACAGGATAGAAGACCTAGCAAAAAGTAGTGTTTGAAAGAATCCTCAAAGACTGAAGAAATCTTGTGATCCTGAAACCCAATCACAAGTTTAGGGGAGGATTGTTGGGAATGTGATTTTTGGGAGTTAATACTTATTTCATTAGAGTTAGTACTGATAGTGTTAAATGATAAGTATTAACTAGTTAGTACTGATGGTGAGATAGTTAGTATTGATAGCTTTGAGTTTGCACTGATGTAAGTATGGAATGTCGTGTAAGAGTTGAAACAGCATATCTTCTATTCCAATAGAAGATATGATATACTTAGTCCATAGTTATCTCTATAAGGGATCTCCTTAGTGTATAAAAGGAGATTCTAGCTAGGTTAAACATACATCTATTATTCTAGCCGTCTAAAGTATAGCTTCAAGGTTGTAAACCCTAGTACTAGGAGAGTACTCGTATTATTGCTTAATAATATTGAAGCTCTTGGTGTTACATTATTTTTGCATTAATCTTCTAAGTGCATACAAGTAGATTCCGCATACTTGTGTGTATTCACAACAAAGTTTCTCATTGTTGTTTTGGAACTCTCCAAGGCAACTAATACGTTTGCAAGCTAATTGTTCTAGATCCAAGGTTTGGGACTCCACAAGTGGTATCAGAGCTTGTGTCCTGAAGCTTTGTTTTTAGAAGATCCTGTGTGACATAATTGAAGAAATGGAGTTTGATAAATCCAATGCTTTTAACAGAGTTCCTAAGTTGCAACCTAATGAATATGAACTCTGTAGAATGCGCATAGAGCAGTACTTCTTGGTACTTGATTGGAAGCTATGGAACATTGTACTCTATGGAAACTCCTTCAAATCCACTGTTACTGAAGAAGTTAATGGTAAGACAGTTGTTAAAGAAAAGGCTGATCCTATCACCAATGAAGAAATGGCTCTAAGAGGCAATGATCTCAAAGTCAGAAGTCTCTTGCTCTTGGCTATACCTGATGATCATCAACTCACCTTCAACAAACACAAAGATGCCCAGAGTTTGTTCAAAGCAATTGAAACCATATTTGGTGGAGATTCAGTCACCAAGAAAACTCAGAAGACTCTTTTGAAGCAAGAGTTTGAAAACTTCACTGCTGGTACAACTGAATTAATTGATTCAGTTTATAATCGGTTTCAAAAACTTGTTAGTCAATTGGCAGTACTGGATGTGGAGCTTTCCAAGGAAGACGTCAAACTCAGGTTCGTTAGAAGTATTTCATCACCAAAATGGGACACTCATGTCATTGTATGGAAGAACAAGCCTGATTTTGAAACAATGAAGTTGGACAATCTGTTCAATAGCTTTTAAGTGATTGAACAAGACATGAAGAGGAAAGCATCTGCATCTTCTAACCCTGGGTCACAAAACATAGCTTTTGTGGCTCACCCTGTCACTAGCAATGATATGGACAGTTTTGATGTCAGTACTCCTAGTACAGATGTTAATACTGATGTCTTAGTGACCACTGCAGCAGGCATCAATGAAGGCACAATCTATGCTTTCATTGCTGAACAGAGTCATGGATCTCAGATATCTGAGACAAATCCATGAAGATGACATGGAGGAGATGGACATCAAATGGAACATTGACCTAATCGGCATGAGGGCAAAAAGGTTCATGAAGAAAATTGGAAGGCAAATTAAGATCAATGATACAGATGTTGCTGGGTTTGACAAGGGAAAGGTTGAATGCTACAACTAGGGCAAGCTTGGGCATTTTTCCAGGGAATGCAGAAGCCCTAGGAGCAAGGGGAGACACGCTGATGCTGACAACTCCTCTTCTAAAGCAATGGTGGATGTTCATGGTGATGGATATGATTGGAGCTTCATGGCTGATGAAGAAGAAAGCCCCATCAACATGGCTTTGGTATCTAAGGTACTTAATTGTTCAGACACATGCATCCCATTAGATCAATATTTAGAGTTAAAAACCAGGTTTGATAATGTGTCTGAAGAACTGTCTAAAACTGAGTATATCTTGGCAAAACATAAAAGAGGCTTAGCAGTTTTAGAAAAACAAATTGTGCACTACAAAGAAAATGAATCAAAGTTTACTGAAACAACAGTTGTGCTTAATAGGGAAATCTCTTTTAAAGACATCACCATAAATGTGTTAAAAGAAGAATTAGAGAAGGTCAAAGAAGAATTAGAGAATGTCACACTAGCCAAAGATAACATAAATTTAAGTATTGAGGCTCTTCAAGATGCAAAACATTATAACACTTAGAGAGTTGATAAATTCCTTGAAAAGGCTCTAATTAGTAAAGCTAAATCAGTTATGGGTTATAATGTTGTTCCACACCCATTCAGAGGTATCCCATCACCTCCTGGTATAGACCTTGCCCACACTAGTTTAAAAGAGTTTCAGGAACCCACATTTGTTCAAGGTCCTACAATTGAATGCTCCTTTCCTGAAAAGTCTGATGAAGTATTTGAAAGTGCTAGTGACACCTCCTTACCTGAGGTGCCTGAATCTAAAAATAAAAATGCTAGTGTAAAGTCTAGTAAACTAAAGCAAGAAAAGGCCACTAAACTAGTAAGCTCATTTGACAAACCTGTTAGAAAGCCAGTAAAATATGCTGAGATGTATAGAAACAGGTCATCTAGTCCTAGAGGTAATAAGAGAAATTGGAACCGGTTAAAATCTAAGCAACTAGGAGATGAATTTGTCATGTATAACAAACCTTGCTTTGTGTTTGGTAGTTTCTCTCATCTGCAGGCTCATTGCATACATCCTATGAGACCTCAAACCATAATGACCCCAGAGCAGTTCTTCTCAAAACTGGCATAAAACCTTTGAATTATGCAAGGCCAGTTAACACTGCTAGACCACAACCCAGAGTATTTGATGAAAGACCCAAAAGAAACTTTTCAAAATCATCATCTACCTCACCAAGGTCCTTTAAATCTGCAAAAACCTTTAACTCTTATGATGAAAAAATCAAGTTTTACAAGAAAAGGGTTAATACTTATGAGCCGAAACTTAATATTGATAGGTCAAAAGTTAATATTTTTAAGCCTAAAATGAAACCAGCTGGCTCTAAAGTGAATGCTGCAAAGGGAAACCATGGCAATGCTGTTAAGCCCTCAGCTTGTTGGGTGAGAAAGACCACTCAGCCCAACAGTGCATCAGTTACTCTCAAGAAATATGATTTGTCAGTGATGGCTTGGGTCCCCAAAAGGAACTAATTTCCTTTGTTTTATGTGCAGGAACACTCCAACAATAATGATGATCTTGGCTATTCAGACAGTGGGTGTTCCAGGCACATGACTGGAAATCTATCCTATCTTTCAGACTTTACTGACTTGAATGGAGGATATGTTTCTTTTGGAGGTGGTATAGGTGGAAGAATTACTGGTAAAGGCACAATCAAGACTGGTAATTTAGACTTTGAAGATGTATACTATGTGAAGGAATTCAAATACAACCTGTTCAGTGTGTCACAAATGTGTGACAAGAGGAATTTTGTTCTATTCACAGACACTGATTGTTTGGTTTTATCTCCTGACTTTATGTTGCCTAGTGAGGATCAGGTTCTACTTAAGTTTTCTAAGAAAAGCAATCTTTACAGTGTCAACATGAAGAACATAGTGCCCAAAGACAATCTTACATATTTAATTGCTACAGCTTTTTTGGATGAATCTATGTTATGGCATAGAAGGCTAGGTCATGTGAACTTTAAGGTAATCAATCTTTTATCTAAAAACAACCTTGTAAGAGGTTTACCTTCAAAAAGATTTGAAAATAAACAGACTGTAGTGCTTGTCTCAAAGGAAAGCAGCATAGAGCCTCGTGTAAGCCTAAAGTTTCTTAATTCTATCACACAACCACTTCATATGCTGCACATGGACTTGTTTGGCCCCACTAATGTTAGCAGCCTGAATTTAAAGAAATATTGTTTGGTTGTAACTGATGATTTTAGCAGATTTACTTGGGTATTCTTTTTTAACACTAAGGATGAGACCAGTGAAATCCTTAAGTAATACATAGCTGCAGTAGAAAACCTAATTGATAAGGAAGTTAAAATCATTAGGTGTGATAATGGGACAGAGTTTAAAAACCAAGTGATGTTTGATTTCTGTCAACTTAAGGGTATTAAAAGAGAATTCAGTGTAGCTAGAACTCCTCAGCAGAATGGGGTTACTGAAAGGAGAAATAGGACATTGATTGAGGCTGCTAGGACTATGTTAGCTGATTCCAAGTTACCTACAACATTTTGGGCTGAGGCAGTTAACACTGCTTGTTATGTTCAGAACAGGGTACTGATTATAAAGCCTCATGGCAAGACTCCCTATGAGCTGTTTTTAGGTAGAAAGCCCACACTAGAATTTCTTAAACCTTTTGGGTGTCATGTCTCTATTCTTAATACCATTGACCATTTAGGTAAGTTTGATGGAAAATCTGATAGTGGATATCTGGTTGGTTACTCTGTGAATAGTAAAGCCTTTAGGGTTTATAATTCTAGAACCAGAAGAGTAGAGGAGAATCTGCACATAGAGTTTCTTGAGGACAAACCTAGTATAAAGGGACAAGGACCAACATGGCTTTTTGATATTGATATGCTAAGAGAATCTATGAATTATGTGCCTGTTTGTGTGGATTCTAACATGATTGCAGGAGAAAAGCAAGGTCCAGATGCAGATTCTGATGAGGATGATGACTGCATTCTATTGCCCATTTGGAATGATAACTCAAGTGGAAGCACTTCTTCAGGGGAGGCAAGCAAAGCTGATGATCAGCCTCCAAAGACCCATGAATCTAATGTTGAAGGAGGTGCAATCAATACAGATGAACCAATGGTCGAACCTCAAGTGTTCAGTACAGCTGTGGTTAATATTGATAAGCCACCAGTTAGTACTGATGATCCAACTTTTAGTATTGATAGTCCTCAAACTATTCCATCAGTCAATGCAGAGGTTCCTGATAATTTTGGTGAAGCGGATGAGATTGATATGACTAATATAGCTTCATCATATGATGTTCCTGCTACACCACACAGAAGAATCAATCAGGATCATCCCTTGGAGAATATTATTGGGGATGTCAATGCTGAAAGAACTACAAGATCTAAAGCTCAGCACAATGAAACAGGATTCTTCAGTGCCATCTATGAAGAAAGAAATCATAATGCCTCACAAACATATCTCTTTGCCTGTTTTGTTTCCCAAGCAGAACCAAAGAAGGTCTACAAAGCTCTTGAAGATGAATCCTGGGTAGAAGTTATGCAGGAAGAGCTTCTCCAATTTAAACTTCAAGATGTATGGGTTCTGGTGGATCTTCCTGATGGCAAGAGAGCTATTGGCACTAAGTGGGTTTTCATAAACAAGAAGGATGAAAGGGGTGTAGTGATAAGGAACAAAGCTAGACTGGTTGCTCAGGGTTATACACAGCAGGAAGGGATTGATTATGAAGAAGTCTTTGCTCCAGTGGCAAGGATTGAGGTTATCAGACTTTTCCTAGCTTATGCATCATATAAAGACTTCACAGTATACCAAATGAATGTGAAGAGTGATTTCCTCTATGGGAAGATTTAGGAGGAGGTGTATGTCTGTCAACCTCCTAGTTTTGAAGATCCAACCTTTCCAGACAAAGTCTACAAAGTTTAGAAGGCACTCTATGGTCTGCATCAGGCCCCTAAGAGCTTGGTATGAAACTTTAGCCAAGTATCTTTTGGGCAATGGCTTCAGAAGAGGGAAGATTGATCAGAATCTATTCATCAAGAATGTGAAGACTGATATCTTGTTGGTACAGATATATGTGGATGACATTATTTTTGGTTCAACCAAGTAGGACCTATGTAGAGAGTTTGAGAAGTTGATGCATAACAGGTTTCAGATGAGTTCTATGGGAGAACTCACCTTCTTTCTTGGGCTACAGGTCAAGCAGAAGACAGATGGCATATTTATTAGTCAGGATAAATATGTCAATGAGATTTTAGTGAAGTTTGGCTATGAAAATACAAAGATAGCAAGCACTCCTATGGAGCACAATAAGCCACTACTTCCAGATGCTAATGGTGAAGATGTTGACCAGCATCTCTACATATCCATGATTGGATCTTTGATGTATTTGACTGCCTCCAGACCAGATATTATGTTTGCTGTGTGTGCATGTGCAAAATTTCAAGTCTCTCCAAAGCTTTCTCACCTGCATGCAGTTAAAAGAATCTTTAGATATCTGAAAGGCCATGCTCAATTAGGTCTTTGGTATCCTAAGGACTCTCCCTTTGATCTGGTAGCTTACTCTGACAGTGATTATGCTGGGGCAAGTCTTGATAGGAAATCAACCACAGGAGGATGTCAGTTTCTAGGTGATAGGTTGATTTCATGGTAGTGCAAGAAGCAGAGTATTGTGGCAAACTCTACAACTGAGGCTGAGTATGTAGCTACTGCAAGTTGCTATGGTCAAGTTCTCTGGATTCATAATCAGATGCTTGATTATGGGTATAATTTCATGGGCACTTTCATTTATGTTGATAACAACTGTACTATATGCATTATCAAAAATCCAGTTTTTCATTCTAAAACTAAGCATATAGAGATAAGACATCATTTTATAAGACACTGCAATGAAAAGAAACTTATTTAGGTTGAAAGGATTGATATTGAGTTTAATGTTGCAGATCTTTTAACAAAAGCTTTTGATTTGGGAAGGTTTCAGTACTTGGTTATAAGTATTGGGATGCTTCACCCATAAAATGTCTTATCTCTCTCCCTCTTGTAAAGTTTTGTAAACTGGTAGTTAGTACTGATTGTTATCCAGTTAATACTGATTGTGTTAAGTTAATACGGATTGGCAAGAAAATGTCTTGGATTGTGTTTTCTTGGTTTTGGACTAACTTTTCATGTATAACAAAAGCAGTATGGATATGATTTGGTGTTCCAGCACATGTAGTTCTCCACTCAGAAGCCACCACATGATGGGACTTGCTGTAACAATGGAATATCTGATGCCTAAGCAATATGTGGCATCCTGTGCATATACTAAACATGAATTGATGGCTTTAGTTGGTTAGATCATTCTGCACTAACTCACTCTTTGCCATTCTATCTGTTATAGATAGTGTGACCAGCCTAAAGGCATCTGGCTTAGAGAACAGCGAGCAACCGTGAATCCAACACTTGTGTTGGAGGCAACACGTGCCACGAGCTGGAAACCCTGTCAGGAAGGCCCTTTTAATGGGACTATCCATCACAGGCTGTGCTATGCACTGAAACTATTGGTTTTCACCAAACCAAAGGCCATATGAGGCCGACCTTGATTAAGTGTGTAGAAAACTAGAAGGGGGGTTGAATAGTTTTACCAATTTAAAACTTCCTTTTAAATATTTAGATCGACTTATGTCAATCTATTTGGTTGTTTATGTTGGACGTTGATAGATAGATATATAAACGTGTAATGAAAGATAAAGAGTAAGAAGCACATAACCACGACACAAGGATTTATAGTGGTTCGGCTACAAGGACACCTTCCTTGCCCTACTCCACTCCCCGAGTCACCTACTCGAGAGTTCGTAAATACTACATGACACCAACTCCTTATGGCGGAGAAGCCTTCACAACGTCGCCTATTCTTTTTTCGGTACTGGGCTAACCACTACTT
This sequence comes from Chrysanthemum seticuspe, assembly GCA_019973895.1. NCBI lineage: Eukaryota > Viridiplantae > Streptophyta > Magnoliopsida > Asterales > Asteraceae > Chrysanthemum > Chrysanthemum seticuspe. The sequence goes on along the minus strand of BPTQ01000005.1, from coordinate 97,793,015 downwards.
GACACCAACTCCTAATAGCGGGTTCTTTCACACCAAGGTGAACCACACCTATCACAATGTCGCCTACCCTTTATATGGTGCTAGGCTAACCACCGGGTTCTTTCACTTCAAGGTGAACCACACCTATCACAACATCACCTACCCTTTATTAGGTACTAGGCTAAGCACCTAGTTCCATTACTATGGAGGAACTACTACCCAATATTCCACAACACTTAAACCTAAAGGAGACCCACTCCTTATTATAATACCTTCAAAGATATCACCATCCTTGATCACACCTATCACTATATGTATAACGATGCACCTGATCGATTATACGACCTTGGCATTCTTCACTAATGCCTCTTGACACAACGCTTGGCACCTTTCACTAATGCCTTCATCTTGACACCTTTAGCATTCTTTACCAATGCTCTAGACACGAACGTTAAGCATCTTTCACTAATGCTTATGTCTTGACTCGTTCGGCATCCTTCACTAATGCCTTCGACACAACACATCTATGGAGGAAGGAAGAACTATCAACAAGAGAACTTCAGTAGTCTTGATGATGATGAAGCATGGAAACTCATGGACTTGAGCTTGCTCGACTTCAAGAGGTGGTGATCTCGCCTTTAAGAGGAACCTAGAGAATCACACAAAAACAAAAGACAAAATACATGGAAAGATCCCTTAGGATCAGTGGTTAGAGAGTAATAATACTTGGGGAAAGTATGTGTGAGATTGGCAAGTTGAAAGGAAGAAATGGTTCTCTATTTATAGAGGAAATTGTTCACTATTCCCAGGATCCCATGGATCCCTCCCACAAGGGATCCGTCTAGCACAAAGCTATGGATTTGTGGGACGCTCCTCTTTGCCCATGGGTATTTTTGGTTATGGGTCATGGGTTGATCCATGGGTTTTATTCTAGATACAATGTATCTCTAGAATACATTGAACTTGGTTAAGTGGTTTGGATAAAACCATGGGTTATGGGTCAATACCATTTGCTAGTTTTTACCCATTTAGTATATACTTTGTTTTTACCCATTTTAGTATAAACTTGTTTTGACCCATTTTAGTGTATACTTATTTTTACCATTTTAGTATATACTTAGTTAAGTATATGTTAGCCCAATATGTAAACACTAGTTGTTATACATATGTATCTTAATCATAAAAACACTTATACTTGTTTTAGTTTTTATTTGAAAACGTTAGTGTGTTAGAAAACTATTGAATCAAACTATTTACGTATTTTATTTGTTTTGTTAGGATTTGGAAAATCCAGCTATTAAAGTATCGGTCACCTCAAGTGTATGTAATCGTTAGAAAGCTCGTAGTTGTAAGTTATTTAATGTTAGGTAGTATTTAGTTAAGTAACACCGTGGAGGACGGACGGGTCTTTACCCACTGTATGCCTGATCCACAGCCCGTAGGTGGCGTTTATGTAAGATGCTATAAATACCCTCTACCTCCCAAGGTAGAGAGTTGGAGCTCATAATAATACTTTTACTTTCTCTCACTAAGTTCCCAAACCTCTAACTCTTTCTCTCTCTAAAACCTTATAGTATACGCCCATATTGATCATGGTTTGATGTGTTTGTGAAATCCAATATGTTACAAATGGTATCAAGAGCCATGGTTTGATCATCTCTCTTACATGTCCTTGGATTTCTAGTGGTTTTATATGGTTTTTGGGTTTGAAAAAGTTTAGTGGTTTTTGCATCATTTGGATCATTTCTTGTGTTAAAGGTTGATTTTTGATTGTACTTTTGTGTTTAGAATCATTGTATGTGCTTGGGTTTTGATTTGGAAAGCTTGAATCACTGTGGTTGGGCTTGTTTTGGATTGAAAAGGTTTGTGTTTAAGTTTTTCTACCTAGCGACTTGGTTCTCGGATTACTTTTCTTCGTAGTGACTTGCTTTGTTAGTTTGCAGCGACTTGTAGTTGAAGTGGTAGCGACTTGAGCCCTAGCGACTTGCCTATTGAGACAAGGTGACAAATAGTACAAAGTAGTGGAGACACCACTTCGGCTAGTGACTTGTTCGACATAGCAACTTGTCTTTACTATTTCTAGCGACTTGTCTCTGTTGTAACTAGCGAGTTGCTCTTTAGCGACTTGGCCTCTTAGCGAGTTGTTCCTTAGCTACTTGCCCACTTAGCGAGTTGTTCTTTAGCGACTTGTCAGCTTAGCGAGTTGTTGCTTTAGCGACTTGTGTCTAGCGACTTGGTTCACAGCGACTTGAGCCTTTAGCGAGTTGCTACTTAGCGACTTGGTGACTTAGCGACTTGTCTTCAAGGGTTATAGCGACTTGGTTGATTTTGTTTCTAATACGGTTTTCTCTTGATTTAGTAAAATCCCATGAAAGAATCTATTTCCTGGTTTAATCATAGAGTTATAAAATCCCGTGAAATCTGTAAACATGTCTACCAACGTGCCTACAATCATCTCTTCTGTAGCTGAGGACGTTCAAGCAGCTGGTTCAGATACTCATCCACCCATGCTTGGCAGAGCTGACTATGACTCATGGGCTCAATGAATTAGGTTGTACTATCTGGGAAAGGAAAATGGAGTCAACATTCTCAAGTCAACTGATGAAGGACCTTATCAAATTGAGACTACCAGAGATGTTCTTGAAACTACTGCAGATGGTAAAGTGACCTTAGGTTTGGATAGACCAAAGACGTATGATGAACTCAGTGATAAGGAGAAAAAGAGATACGATGCTGATATCAGGGCTTCAAACATTATACTTCAGGGTCTTCCAAAAGATATCTACAAGCTTATCAATCACAACATTGAAGCCAAGGCAGTTTGGGATAATGTCAAGATGCTTCTCTCAGGTTCTGAATTGACAAAGGAAGACATAGAATCACAACTGTATGATGAATTTGAGCACTTTAAGATGAAACCAGGAGAAAGTGTCAATGAATATTACGTGAGATTCCACAAGCTTGTGAATGATATGAGGAATATCAAGATGAATATGCCAAATATTCAGCTGAACTCAAAGTTTGTGAACAACATGAATCCCGAATGGCACAAATTTGTCACAGCTGTGAAGCTGACCAAATGATTAAAGAACACCAACTATGAGCAACTTTATGCCTTTCTACTGCAGAATGAGAAGCATGCTATGTTTGAACGAATGATTCTTGAAAAGTTCAAATCTGATCAGGGAGAAGCAAGCTCGTCAAATGATTCAACAGCATACTACACCAATGTAGGGATCACTACCAAAGCATCACAAGTCATACCTACTGGAAACGGTAATCACAAACTCATTCCCGATCTGAGGTTCAGGCAACCTGATGCTGATGTAGTCATGGAACACTTCATCAATCAACTGGCTCTTATGGTTAAACAAAACTTGACCTTCACTCCACATACTAACAGTCATCACACTAACAATGAAATCAGAACTGCATCCAATCTACAAAATCATGCTATTGTCAGAGATGGAAAGGTTATTGTGCAACCAATTCAAGGAAGGAAGTATGAACAAGGAAGAGGTGGAGTAGGTAGAGGGTATGTGGCAAATCAGAATCGTGGAAGAAATGGAAATCAAGGACAAGCAAACCCAATCAAGTGCTACAACTGTGGTGGTGATGGACACATTTCAAGGAACTGCACATCTCCAAAATGCCCTCAAAATGCAGAGTACTTCAGAGACAAGATGTTACTTGTGCAAGCTCAGGATAATGGAGCAGTTTTGGAGGAAGAGGAGTTGTTGTTTCTTGCTGCGGGTAATGCCAAGACATATGATGTAGATGTGGATGAGCAGCCAATTCAGGAGATAGGTCATAATCACCATAATGCCTTTCAAGTTGTTGACTGTGATGCATACGACTCCGACGTCGATGATGAACCTACTGCCCAGACAATTTTCATTGCTAGCATTTCTCCAATGGTCTCTCCAAAGGTCTCATCATCACAGCAAGCTGATCCATCCAAAGAATCAATCATCTCAGAGGTACTAAAACTATATGATGAAGTTGATCAGCAAAAGATACATGATAAAGTTCAATCACATGAAACTTGTGACTCAGATATTACTAATGTGGGTAATAGTAATATTGTCTCATATGATCAATATGTGATCCAAAGTGAAAGTGTGATTGAACCAAGTGATGCATCTTATGCATTCAATGACGACTATGTTTTTTATGAATACACTGCAAGTACCCCTAATGATTCTGTTATCTCTGAACTTAATGCCTATAAAGAACAAGTTGCCATTTATGAACAACGTGCTAAGTTTGAGTTAACTACCCGTGAGCAGGAAATGGATGACCAAATGCGTACAATTATTAGAAAATGTAATTTTAGGGAAGAAATATTAAAACAAGAATTAGATTCCTTAAAACAAAAGCTCAATAAAACGGCTAAGCAAAAACAAGAACTTCAAGAAAATATGAAAGTGCTTAAGCAGGAATTTAATGCTAAGGAATCAAAACTCTTAAATGAATTTTCCAACAAAAAAACTTTGAAAAACAAACTTGAAAACAAATTGTACGTACAAGGAAACACCATTCAGACTACTCACATGATTACTAAGCATAGAGTTCTAAGTGACAAACATAGTGTTGCACTAGTTGATGAACCAAATCCTGAGGTCTGTAAGAAAGCTAGAGATGTACAAAAGGTAATCTATGATGGTAACGAAATCCTTAAGCCTAGACAGAAACCTAGTTGCGCTGAGACACTGAGGAAGATAAGCAATTAGAGGAAGTTACTAGAAAGAAGTTAGATGAAAAACTTAAGAGCCCCTCATGCATGCAAAACAACATCAGGTTTAAGACACCTAACTATGCTAAGGAAAACTGGATTGCCTTTAACAAGTTTAAACATCAAACACAGCTGACCCCTGAATAAGTGTTCTGGAAAAAGGATATGGATAAGCAAAAAGCTGATGATTTTATTGAACAGAATTCCCCTTGTAGGAGAATGCTTCCTGCCACTATATACCCCCCCAATACACCCATGCATTTAGTGCCCAGAACTATTCCTACACAGAGTAAAACCTTAGTCAGCCTATATGTAGTGTATCAGTTGTTTGTTGATTTTGATAAAACTTGTAAGAAGAGAATCACACCAACCGGGATTACATAAGGGGAAAGGGGATTTGAGCAAACAAAAGAATGCTACTTAACTGAAGTTATGCCTTTCTTTAAGCTGTTAAAAGAACAATTTGAGTCCTTACAAAAGGCAATTGACACTGAGGTTAAAGACATGAAAAGAGTATTTAATGAAATGGAAGTTGAGGTTAGTGACTATGAGCGAGAATTAAAATATAATAAGTTTGAGAGGAAGAACTTGCATACCTTAAATGAGAATCTTATTTCTGAATGTATCACTCAAGATGTGTTTTACACTGCCACGAATTGTTCCATTAATGCCTCTCAATTTCATGAATTATCTGTTTCTCTGAAAGTCTCCCATGATCGTGTCATTGAGCTTGAAAAAACTAATTTTAAATTGCATGAGAAAATTGAATAGGATGATCATGATAACCTGGTAAAACATTATTCTAAATTAGAAGTTGAGCATCTTGCTTTACAATTAAAATATCAACATCTAAAGGAAAATGTTAAAACCTCAAATATCAAGACATCCTTGGATGCTTCTGAATTTGATGCAGTTTTTGAGATATGCAAATGTGATGAACAAATTCGAGCTCATTGCAACACGATCAGAAAAATGAGAGCCCAAATCTCACAATTGAAGGGCGAAAGAAACAATGCAAATGGCTCCCAAATGCCTCCACCTTTAGATTCTCAGTCTTCTCAAACTTTTCATCTTCAAAACTTGGTTAATGTTTTACAAAAATAAAATGAAAGTTTTCTAGAAGAAAATTAAAAAGTTAAAAGACACTTTAAAGAGTTATTTGATTCAATGAAAGTCACTCGTGACAAAAAAACAACGAAAAAATAACTTCTTTACAAAAGGAAATTGAGAATCTGCAGAGACAGGATAAAGGGAAAATGCCACTTGTTTGGGATGAGAATTTTGCCTCAAGGGCATCTGCAGACCCTATGTATGCTGTAACTGTTAAATATATTCCTCCTCATCTCAGAAACAATGAACGTGTGTTTCATAATTACTTTTATCATCTTAAGGATAGTCTTGAATGCCTTCGTGAGATTGTAGAAGAAGATCACATAAATAAACCACTTGATAGTGAAGTTAGGTATGTGTGCTTATATGCCAAACGATCTCAGGAGCTTTTAGAATGTTAAAGAGCAACATGTCCAAGATCCTTTGTTAAGAATGATAAAGTTGTTATGCCTTGCTCCATGCCCAGTGATAAGAAAGTGAACTCTAATGTGCCTTCAAGTAGTTCAAAGCAAGATAGGACCTCGCAAGGTAAGAGTGTGCATTGGAAGAGAGTAGAAGACCACCCTAGGAACACTAAGTTTGAATTAAATAAAACGAATCGTGTTGATTCTAGTATTAGCTATAAGCGTACTGTAATTAATTCGAATTCTGCTACTATTGGCAAAACATGTAATGATGACTGCTTGGTTTCTGTTACTAATCATGAATGTGGCTTGAATGATTTGATTAATTCTATTAAATACCCTGTTAAAAGCATTAATGCCATCAAACATGTTAAGAAGGGTAGAAAGCAATGGAAGAAGAAGGTTAGAAAATATTGGAAACCCACAGGAAGAAAATTTAGCAATGTAGGTTATCAGTGGATACCTACTGGTCGCAAATTTATTCTTAATGAAATGTACCCTAAGTTATCTAGGTCGATGCCTATTATGAAATGGATGCCTACTGGTAGAAATATTCATTTAAGAAGGGAACATACTTTGAATAGGTCTATTGAGCACACTAGTACTGCATCTATCTATAATAAGTCCATTGATTCTGCTACTGATGTGGGTGTTCCAATCACTGCTACTAACCAAGTGGATCCCATTCTTGCATGGGGATCCCAATTATCCAGTTATCCATTCTTGTCAGTGTTCAACTGTGGGTCGTTCAAATCATTTTGTGGTACTTGGACTCAGGCTGTTCCAAGCATATGACTGGAGACCGGTCGCGGCTCATGAACTTCGTGAGTAAATTCATCAGAACTGTTAGATTCGGAAATGACCATTTTGATGCTATTATGGGTTATGGAGATTATGTGGTTGGAGATAGTGTGATCTCCAGGGTATACTATGTTGAAGGTCTTGGTCATAATCTATTTTCTGTCGGACAATTTTGTGACTCTGATTTAGAAGTGGCCTTCAGAAAACATACTTGCTTTGTTAGAGAACTTGATGGTGTGGAACTTCTCAGAGGAACTCGCGGTTTAAACCTATACACCATCTCTATCGAAGATATGATGAAATCTTCTCCCATCTGCTTGTTGTCAAAGGCTTCGAAAACAAAGTCATGGCTATGGCATCGTCGTCTCAATCACTTGAACTTCGGTACCATAAATAATCTTTCCAGAAAGGACTTAGTAAGAGGACTACCTAGACTAAAGTATTCAGCATGTCAATTGGGAAAAAGCAAGAAGTATGCCCACAAACCCAAACCTACAAATTCAGTTATGGAAGTTCTACATACCATTCACATGGATTTATGTGGACCCATGAGAGTGCAAACTATTAATGGGAAGAAATATGTGTTAGTTGTGGTTGATGATTACTCTCGATTCACTTGGGTTAAGTTCTTGAGGACAAAGGATGAAACTCCAGATGTCATCATTAAACTTATTAAACAGCTACAGGTTCGACATAACAAGACTGTCAGAATCGTCCGAACTGAAAATGGAACTGAGTTTGTTAATAGAGAACTCAGTGAGTTTTATGAAAGTGTTGGAATCAGTCCTCAAAGAAGTGTTCCACGAACTCCTCAACAGAACGGTGTAGTTGAAAGACGAAATCAAATTCTTGTGGAAGCCGCAAGAACAATGTTGATTTATTCAAAGGTTTCAACATTTCTATGGGCTGAAGCTATTGCCACTGCATGCTACACTCAAAATCGTTCCCTAATTCACACATCTCATGGAAAAACTCCGTATGAACTTGTCCACAATTGAAAACCTGATCTATCATTCCTTCGTGTGTTTGGTGCTTTATGTTACCCAGCTAATGAGGGTCAAGATTTAGACAAACTGAAAGCTAAAGCGGACATTGGAGTATTTGTAGGATATGCACCAAACATAAAAGGATACCGAATCTACAACAAAAGAACCCGAAATATCATGGAAACTATTCATGTTACGTTTGATGAGCTGACCGGTCAAATGGCTCCTGGACAATCCAGTTCTAGACCATCATTTCAAAACAGTCCCATTAGTTCCTCTCTTGTACAAAATTCCTCACCAGCAACTTCATATGTACCCCCTTCAGAAGATGAGGTGAAGAAACTGTTTGATCCAATGTTTGATGAACACTATGAGCCAATTGCAAATTATTTGTCAAATCCATCAACAGAGGCCGCTCCTATCCCTGTCAACATAGATAACCCTTCAGTTTCTATTTCATTAAGTCAAGAAGCGCCTACTGCTGACCACTCAGTCTCATCATCAATTCCTCAATCATCAAGTGTACATCATGGAATTGTTTCTGGCACCTATGATGGAGATAACCCTTTTGCTACTCCCGAAGATGCTCCCTTTGAAAACATATTTGCTCCTGAATCATCATCTGAACCATCTTCATCAGGAGAAAATGATTCTGCTACTTCAGCTCCTCAACAACAACCACATGAACACCTTAGAAAATGGACACATGTTCACCCATTGGACAACATCATTGGAAACCCTTCTCGTCCAGTATCCACTCGTAAACAACTTGCAACTGATGCTTTGTGGTGCTTTTTCAACTCAGTACTATCTAAGGTCGAACCAAAAGATGTTAAAACAGCAATGACTGAAGACAGCTGGTTCAATGCCATGCAGGAAGAAATACATGAGTTCGATCTTCTAGATGTATGGGAATTAGTACCTGCTCCTGACTGTGCTATGATCATTACTCTAAAGTGGATCTTCAATGTAAACCTTGATGAGAATGGTGATGTGTTAAAGAACAAGGCTCGGTTAGTTGCAAAAGGATACCATCAAGAAGAGGGTATAGACTTTGAAGAATCATTTTCTCCAGTTGCACGTATTGAGGCAATCAGAATCTTCCTGGCTAACGCTACAAGCAAGAATATGGTCGCCTATTAAATGGATGTAAAGACGGCTTTTCTTAACGGAGATCTGAAAGAATAAGTATTCGTTAGCCACCCTGAAGGTTTTGTGAATCCAGAACATCCTACTCATTTCTATCGCTTGAAGAAGGCCCTTTACGGTTTGAAGCAAGCTCCAAGAGCATGGTACGACACGCTGTCAAAGTTTCTTGTATCTAATGGATTCAGCAAAGGAGCAGTTGATCCGACATTGTTCACCAGAAAGTCAGGCAAACACTTAATTCACGTTCAAATCTACAATGATGATATTATTTTTTCCTCGACTGACCCCAATGAATGTGACCGTTTTTCTAAGGAGATGGGCTCCAAATTTCAAATGTCAATGATGGGACAAATGTCATTTTTCCTAGGATTACAAATTTCACAAAGTCCCGGAGGCATTTTTATCAATCAATCTAAATATGCTAATTAAATTTTAAAGAAATTTGGATTTGACACTTGTGACCCCGTTGACACTCCCATTGTGGAGCGTACCAAACTGGATGAGGACCACTCAGGGATCATGGTTGATCAAACAAAATATCATAGTATGATTGGATCCCTGATGTACCTCATAGCCAGTAGACCAGACATCTTGTTCGCTGTATGCATGTGTGCTAGATATCAGGCTAAGCCTACTAAAAAGCACCTTGAAGCGGTTAAACGGGTCTTTCGGTATCTCCAAGGTACCATTAACATGGGACTTTGGTATCCGAAGGACACCAATATGTCACTAACAGCATATGCAGATGCAGACCATGATGGGTGTCAAGATACACGTTGAAGCACATAAGGTGGTGCATAATTTTTGGGAGAAAAGCTTGTAAGCTGGTCATCTAAGAAACAAATGTGTACGTCGATATCCTCTACAGAGGCTGAATACATCGGCATGTCGTCGTGTTGTGCTCAAATCCTATGGATGAGATCCCAACTATCTGACTATGGCTTTGACTTCAACAAAATTCCTCTATACTGTGATAACAAAACTGCAATTGCTCTCTCCTACAACAATGTTCAACATTCAAGAGCAAAGCACATCGACATTCAAAATCATTTCATCAGGGAACAAGTGGAAAAAGGTGTGGTAGAACTTTACTTTGTGTGCTGAATATCAACTAGCAGACATCTTCACTAAGGCGCTCCCTCGAGAACGTTTTGAGTTTATTCTTCCTCGTCTTGGACTCAAGAGTCTTCAACCTGAGACACTCAAACGTCTTCAAGAGGAAGCAGAGGAGTAAAGGCATCTCTTCATCTATTCTATCTGTACATATTTTCTCAAAAACAAAATACAAAATTATAAAACCAACAAAAAGAAAATAGAAAATTATAAATCTTCAAAAATCCATAAAAATTTGAAAAACTTGAAAAATTCCAAAAAATATTTTCATTTTCCTCATGTTTTTCTTTATTCGATAATATCTACGGTCCTTGTGTTGTCATTCGAAGAATGATACGGGTCTTTAGATGTTGTTCGAATGTACATAAACGTCTTTTAAAAAAAACACTTTTGAGAGAAGGTTAAACAAAGGCTTATAGTCATTTCAGTCTATAACCCGTTTTATAAGAAAGAACAGAGCCATGCTTTACCTTATTTTTCAAATCTCATGCTCTGATTCAAAAAACAAATGTTTGTCACCAAAAGGACAAATGTTTCTTTCACAAATATTTTTCCTTCTATCAATTCTTCTGAAAAATATTTGTTATCTAACGAAAATAAATAAGCCAAAATAACTCGGACTCAATTTTTGAAATTCATCTGGACTTGACATATGTCAAAATCTCTATTTCTCAATCAACAACCTATGTCATTGATTGAGGGGGAGAATGATTTCAATTCAATCAACAGGTTATTTGTCATGTTTTCATAAGATAATCAAGCATGTTATCATTGGAGTTTAAATTCTTAGATTTGATCCTTATCGGTTAAATGTTTTCATATGCAAGTCATAATTCTCCTCAAAAGCTTTCAAAAACAATTTAAATCTATAGAGATCACATATCTCAAATGATTTGAAAATTGTGATCGGGGGAGAATTTATGATTTCAATTGGATTTAAACTGATAATTCGACAAATGGTTTATAAGTGATTAACAAGCTCTCCTCCCTACATGTGCCAAACGATTTCAAATTTTCCATGCACATGATAAGGGGGAGCATCTATATCAAACCATAAAGGATTGAAACGTGATTGTTTTGTCTCAACGTGCATGCTCCATCTAATATGTGCTAAACTCTTTTCGAATCTTGAAGCACATATTGAGGGGGAGAAACTCTTTTGAAAACCACATCCTTTCCCAAAAATATCTTTAAACAAAGTGTGATAATACTAATTTTGATCGGGAAAGTGATGTTGATATCTTTTAGAAATTATTGATTAAAGAATCGAATCGTTCGTTCTTAAAATCTAAGATTTTCAAGTCCTCTTGCCTCCATGAGACAAAACTATTTCAAGTATGTAATACACATGTTGAGGGGGAGCTTTTTCTAAAAATATCAAGAACAATTCAGGTACAAAATGTTTTGATCATGTATCACAAGTAATTGGATTGATTTTCAAATAGTTTTCAATTGGTTCCAATGGCAAAAGAACAATACCAAAAGACCAACCAAATTTACTTTATGCATGGTGTTATAAGGATGGTTAGGTTAGGTATTTGTTCCCACGATCCCGCCAGAGCCGGAGGGATCTACCCAGGGACAATCCACTAGATAGTGTAGAGTCCTTAGGTATGATGAAAAAAAAGGAGAAATGTGAGATATGGGAAGAGTGCGGACTGAGATAGAGCTAGAACTGGAATAAACCCAACAAGGTTCTAGTTATGAAGTCTTGGTAAGCACTGAAGGGTTTGAAGAATGAAAAAGAATTGAATGGAAAAAGGGTGAAAAGAAATAGCCCTCCAATAATTCAACCTTAGGGCAGAAACCGGGTTCAATACATTTGCTACTGGTGGTTACTAAGGTAACACTGGTATTGAAGAAAAGACGTCATGGACCCAGTGACGCACTGCACTACAACTTTCCAAGCTACTCAAGCTCCTCTCAAAAGGACTTGTTTCATTCTCACAGGGAACCTACATAATCTATCGACTTTCTCTTAGAGATTGTTGATATTGAAGAAGGAGACCCTCTCCCTAGTCTCCGGCATAGGAACCAAATGTGCACAAATTGAGTCTAGAGCCACGAGATCATCTAATAAATCTCATTAGGACACTGTCAATGAAGACTCTCTGTTTTACACAATATGGAAAGAGAGATTATATCTTAAGAGTCCTACGATTATCCTTGTGGTATTGCCAAAACATCTGAGTGATATGCAAACATATTCACAAGGAAGATGGAAAGCCTTCTGGAGCCAACATCAAACAAGCTCCTAGTAGGTGGCATGTGAGATCTATCCAATAGATCAACCATGTGACAACTGAACTGAAACAATGGGGCGATTCAAAATTATGAATCAATCCTGGTTCAGGTTATGGATTGACGGATACCTTTGAAAAACCGGTTGTTGCGCTTAAAATTCTTTTCTCTAGCACATCGACTGTGTATTAATATTTCAAAATTAAAAGGTGTTTATGATTGATAACTAATTTTCCTTAAAACCTTCGTTGTATTGCAAAAACATTTTATTAAGCAGTACACGATTGTTTTTCAAATCATTTTCATCAATCAGTGAATCTCAAAATTCGCTGGTTCACTCACTCCGTGTTGTCTTCTTTGAGACGTTCTGGTTTGAGAACAGCTAGAACAGCTGCGAAACCCTGTCAAGGAAATTCATCAGAATTCTACCTGATCACAGGCAGTACTAGTACTGATCAACGGGGAACCATGGGCCGTGTACCTCAATTCAACGAAAGTGATCAAAGACACTTTCGTGTGTTTTATTGCTAACTGTCGTATGCAGGTATGCCCGACGTTTGCAGCTGATCTGAATGGAGAGGTCAATCCATAGCTGCATGCTCACACAACACATTCATTTCTAAAGACATCATGATAAGTGCATCAATGACTCTGATATTGTCACTCCATGCTTCTGCTACGCTGCTACAAATATCATGAATCAACTAAAGCTTCCGCTACTCTGATGAGAAGAATTCATGATCCAGAATGTGAGCATGTCGGTCCAATGTCACAACAACACATGATGGCAACACTGCTAAGGAAAATCCAGAGATTTATAATGGCAGATGATCTCAAAGCTGGCTCAAAATTCATTATCACGTGGATCAGCTAAAGACCTCCACTTGCATGAATCAAACATGCAATACATGAAGAATCAAAGACTACGAGCTACTGAGCAAAGATCTATAACAAGAATTCAAGAACAATTGAAATGTAATATTTGTTTGTATTCAATGTAATTTGAGGTGACCTCCCTTAGGGTGTTAGGAATTAGAAAATCCAGTCGTTAAAGAGTCGGTCGCCTCAAGTATATGTATTCTATAGAAAGCTCGTAGTCGTAGTCAAGTTATGATAGTAAGTGTTGGGATATGAAAGTGCTGAAGATATGAAAGTACTGAAGACATGAAAGTACTGTAAGCCGCAAAGTACTGGAAACAGTCAAAGAGTCAAAGTACTGCTAAAGATAAAGTCAAAGTACTGCACTACGAAGTCAAAGTACTGCAAGAACAAAAGAACTGTTACATTCGTTTATGGAAAGAATTGTATTCTATGTTTAGATTACTTGTCGTACAAGGTTACAAATTGTAAACCGACTAGGATATCCTTGAGCTTATAAAAGGACTCCTAGATTGGCATTAGAGGTACGATTCCAAAAAGAGTTTTAGAGTTTATGAATTAGTGTTTTAGAGAAAAGTTCGATTATCTTAGAGTTGTATTAGAGTATCTGCATAATAAGCAGATTTAGAGTTTATAATAAAAGTTATTCTTCTTAGCTTTGTTAAGTAAATTCCGCGTACTTGATAAAGATTGCTCAGTGTTTCTTTGTTAATAACTTAGGATTTATCCGAGGTTATTAAACCTTAACAAGCTAGTTAAAGTTAGTTTGATTAAAGTATATCGATCCAACAAGTGGTATCAGAGCTTGTATGGAAACTCTGACTAGGAAGAAACCCTACTTCAATTATATTCAAGATGTCGACTGAAGCTGTTCCACCACCCTCAATCACCTCACTCAGAATTCCAATAATCAAGAAGGGAGAATATGATCTCTGGTGCATGAAGATGAGGCAGTATATTGCCATTACAGACCATGCTCTATGGAATGTAATTGTGAATGGGAATGAAGTAGTTCAAGATCCCATTAATGTTCCTGGACAACCTATAGCACCAAAGGCAGTCTTACCAGCAGCAACCCTAAGGAATCAAGAGAAGGCTCTAAACATTCTCTTATCTGCCATTCCAGATGGTCATCTTCTCAAATTTCATGATGCTAAAGATGCTAAGCAGCTCTGGGCTACTCTCAAGACCAGATTTGGAGGGAATGAAGCCTCTAAGAAGATGCACAGAAATTTGCTGAAGCAACAATTTGAAACTTTCACAGTTGGTGAAAGAGAGAATCTTGATGCTGCATATGATAGGTTTCAAAATCTCCTCAACATGTTGGAGCTATACAAGGCAGAAGTGTCAGTTGAGGATGCTAACTTGAAGTTTCTAAGGAGCTTGCCATCTACATGGCATGTGATTGCTACTATGATCAGAGGACAACAAGGATTGGATGTTATGGACTTTGATGATCTCTATCATCAACTGAAGGTGTATGAACATGAGATGAGTGGTCAACCCAATTCCAAATCTCATAGTATTGCTTTTCTATCATCTGAAAAGAAGAGCAGTACTTCCAAAAGTACTGCTTCTCCTCAAAGTATTGTTTCTCAAAGTACTGCTATTTACAATTCCCCTTCATATGCTCAGCAGGCCCCACCATCTACCACTTTGCATTCAGATGAAGTTGTGTGCTCCTTCTTTGCACAACAAGCCGGTTTACCTGTCACTTATGAAGAGGATCTAGCACAGATTGAAGAAGATGCACTTGAAGAAATAGATATCAGGTGGCAAGTTGCTATGATCACTGCAAGGATCAAAAAGTACATGAAGAAGACAGGTAAAAGTATTGATTTCAAACCAAAACAAGGAATAACTTTTGACAAATCTCAAATTGAATGCTTCAATTGTCAAAAGACTGGTCACTTTGCAAGGGAGTGCAGGTTTGCTAAGTATCAAGCAAACAGAACATCTGAGAAGCCAAAACTTGAGCTCAAAGAAATTCCAATAACTGAAACAAAGGCTTTGGTTGCTCAAGAGAAATTATCAGAAGTTGACTGGAGTGAAGAATTTGATGATGAACCGGTGACTTACTGTATGGTAGCAGTGGAAGATGTAGTTGAAGACACAGTGGAAGCATTGGACTGGAACACTGCTTTTGATGAAGAACCTGAACATGCTGCTTTGGAATCTGATGATGGCTTTGGAGGATTTGATTGGAGCAAAGAAAGTGAAGATGATCCTGTTCTTCTTGCTATGGTGGCTACTTCACCAACTCAGTCTCCTATCTCTGAGGTATGCTTAAACTGTTATGAGTTTTATCTAAAATTACTTAACAGTTATGTGATTGAAAGAGATAATTGTGTTAGGGCTAGGTCTGAGGTAGCAGGTTATCAAATCACTTTAGAGTCTATGGGAGCCAAAATATTAACTCATGAAAATAATGAAATGGCTTGGGCTGAAAAATATGAACAACAGGATTATCAATTAAAACTTAGTAAATGGAAACTAAACTGTAAAATTGCTGAAATTGAGAAATTGACTAAGGAAAGAGATGATTTGTTAGCTAAGTTTGCTGCTTGGGGAGAGTCTGGCTTATCCCATGTTGCTTATGTTGAAAAACAGAGAAGGGCTTACATTAGAACAGGCTTAGGATTTGGAATGGACTTTAGTAACATAGATGAAAACCAACCTAGTGATCAGGATGATGGTGATTTTGAGGACATAACCACTAGTGATGATGAACTCATTAACTATGTTGATACATCTAGTAATGAGGGCTCAATAAGTGAACCACCACCTGAGTATAAGAAAGACAATGGTTATCATGCTGTTCCTCATCCCACTGGCATTCATCAACCCTCTAGGCCTGATGTTTCTCGCTTTGGAGTAGATTGTCTAGAGTTTAGGAAGAAGCTTGTTGCTCAATCTAGGTCTGAAAAACCCAAAGAAGCTGTTGAAAATAATGTTCAAAATCAAGCAGTACCTTTAAAACAAAGTACTGCTCAACAAGCAGTACCTTCTGCAAAACCTTTTCAAAACAGTACTGCTAAACCTTTTGGGGATAACTTTGGTCAAAACAGGTTTTATCATTCACCAAGAAGGCAAAATAATTTTGGGCATAGACATAGAAGAAATCACTTTGGACATATGGGTCAAAAACTGTGTTTTGTATGTTATAGTCCTAATCACTTAATCAAAGATTGTGATCGACACTCAGAATACCTTAGCAAATTTCCGAAGAACAGATCTGCCAACCACAAACCTAGAGAGCACAAACCAGTTTGGAATAATTCAAATAGGGTAAATCACAGAAACTTCACACCAGATCACAGATACTCACATCAGAAAAGACCTTTTTCAAAACCTTCAGTATCTCACAGTACTTTCCAAAGTACTGCTCAGAAACAAGGTACTGATCACACTACTTGGAATAGGAATTCTAGGAGATCTCACTATCAACCTAGAAGGTATTACAATTCACATAGGGGATCTAGAACACAAGAACCACATGTTAAACCAGAATGGGTTAAGAAGGAAGGTACTACTGAGGGACACACAGTACTTTCAACAAAAAGTGAATCTGATGTTTTTGTGATACAAGAAAATGCTAATAATCTGGTGAAAGAGATTTATGTTGAAAAACCAGAAAGTTTTGAAAATCCACATGTTAAAGATCAAAAGATAATTTTGGATCATCATTTGAAAGATAGTGGGAATTACATACTCAAAGAATTTGAGTTTGTAACTCCACAAGGGGAACACAACTCAGTAATGGCTTGGGTTCCTAAAAGTCACTAACTCTTTTCTTTGTGTGCAGGGCAACCCAGAAGAGGAGCTTAAAGATCATCTTATTGTGGATAGTGGGTGCTCTGGAAGTATGACAGGAGACAAAGAGATTCTGTCTGATTTTAGTAATATTAGTGGAGGAAGAGTTGCGTTTGGGAATGATCCAAATGGAGGAAAGATTACTGGCAAAGGAACTATCAAAGCAGGGCTTATTGACTTTGAGAATGTTAGATATGTGTAGGAGCTTAAATTCAACTTACTCTCAGTCTCTCAAATTTGTGATAAAAGCATCCTGTGTTATTCACTGACACAGAATGTCTCATCCTTTCCTCTGACTTTAAACCTGTTGATGATGACTTGGTAGTACTTAGAGTACCAAGGACAAATGATGTGTATAGTTTAGACATGAAGAGTCTACATTCTTATGGAAGAGCCACATGTTTGGTGGCTAAAGCAACATCTGAAGAGGCACATCAATGGCATAGAAGATTGGGCCATGTTAATTTCAAGAATATCAACAAACTGGTCAAAGGCAATCTAGTTAGAGGTTTACCTTCAAAGACTTACAAGAATGATCAATCATGCTTGGCATGCAAGAAGGGTAAACAACACAAAGCTTCCTGCAAGAAGCTTGAGGAAAGAACTATTAGAGAACCATTGGAGCTGTTACATATGGATTTATTTGGACCTGTCTTTGTGGCAAGTTTAAATAAGAAAAAGTACTGTTTGGTTGTTACAGATGATTGTAGTAGATTCAGTTGGGTTTTCTTTTTGGGCTTTAAAGATGATACCTTTGATGCTATTCAGACACTGATTATAGCACTTGAAAACCAATTACGACTCAAGGTTCGAGGTATTAGATGTGATAATGGAACTGAATTCAAGAACAAGCCTATGGATGACTTTTGTGCAAATAAAGGCATAAGGAGGGAGTTTAGTATTGCTAGAACACCACAGCAAAATGGTGTTGCAGAGAGGAAGAATAGGACTTTTATTGAAGCAGCAAGGACAATGCTAGCAGATTCCCATCTACCTATTCAATTTTGGGCAGAAGCTGTAAGTACTGCATGCTAGCAGATTCCCATCTACCCTATGAATTGCTGATGGGCAATAAACCCAACATTTGTTTTATGAAGCCTTTTGGTTGTCCTCTTACTATTTTAAACACCATTGATAATCTGGGGAAGTTTGATGGCAAATCAGAAGAAGGATACTTATTGGGTTATTGCACTAACAGTAAAGGCTTTCGAGTATACAACAGAGTTACTAAGAAGATTCAAGACTGTCTTCATGTTGAGTTTTTAGAAGATCAAGACAATGAGAAAGGTAAAGGTCCTGATTGGATGTTTGATCTTGAGGTTTTATCTCCTTCAATGAACTATGTACCTGTTAGAGAAGAAAATCAACCAGTGCACAATGGAGAAGATTTACAATATGTTGTTCATGGAGTTCATATTAGACCTGATGCTGTTCCTGATGAAGATCATGTAAGTCCAAAACAAAATACTGATGTTCCTAAGCAAAGTACTGATTCTCCAAAACAAAGTACTGTTGCACCACAATCCTCATTAACTGCTGAGGATCAATCTATTCAAGAGGAACTTAATCAGATGCTTCTTCAAGATGTATTAGCACATTCTTACACTGATGAACAAAGGAGAGCTTATGAAGAGGCAAAGAAGAAGAACAAGACTGCAGAGTACTCTCACAGTACTTCTGACAGTACTTTCAACCAAAGTACTGCTGCACCTGTTGACAGTACTTTAGATGATTTGGATGATCCTACCATGCCTGGGTTAGAAGAAACTGATGATGAGCTTGAAGATGAAGGTATTTTCTCAGATTCCAATGAAGGTGCTGATTATACTAATCTGGATGATGCATATGGATTTCCACAGTCTCCAATCTTACGGATTCATAAGAATCATCCAACTGATCAAATCATTGGTCCTTCTACTTCTGGAGTTATGACAAGACACAAAGCTAAGGGTTTCACAAAACCTCACAATGCTTTACTTAGCTTTGTGTATAAACAAAACAGGATGAATCATAAGGACCATCAAACCTGCTTATTTACTTGTTTCATCTCTCAAGAGGAACCCAAGAATATTGCTCAAGCTTTGACTAAAGAAAGCTGGGTTGAAGTTATGCAGGAAGAACTTCTTCAATTTAAACTTCAAGAAGTTTGGATTTTATGTGATCTTCCAGATGGGAAGAGAGTCATAGGCACCAGATGGGTCTTCAGAGTGAAAAGAGATGAAAGAGGCAATGTTATCAAAAACAAGGCAAGGTTAGTCGCTCAAGGCTATAGACAAGAAGAAGGAGTAGATTATGATGAAGTTTTTGCTCCTGTTGCAAGGATTGAAGCTATTAGAATATTTCTTGCTTTTGCTTCATACATGGGTTTTCAGGTTTACCAAATGGATGTAAAGAGTGCTTTTCTTTATGGTACTATTACTGAAGAGGTATATGTGAAACAACCTCCAGGTTTTGAAGATCCTAAACATCCAAACAAAGTCTATAAGGTGGTTAAAGCTCTATATGGCCTTCATTAGGCACCTAGAGCTTGGTATGAGAGGCTCTTTACATTCTTATTACAACATGGATACAGGAGGGGAGCTATAGATAAGACTTTGTTTATCAAGAGAGACAAGAAGGATATCATGTTAGTTCAAGTCTATGTTGATGATATCATCTTTGGGGCTACCAAATAGTCCATGGTTAAGGAGTTTGAGCAGCTGATGCAGAAGGAATTTCAAATGAGTTCAATGGGAGAGTTAACTTTCTTTTTGGGACTTCAGGTTAAGCAGTCAAAGGAAGGAATTTTTATCAGTCAAGACAAGTATGTTACAGACATACTTAAGAAGTTTAACTTTGATGATATGAAGGCTGTTACTACACCTATTAAATCTATCAATTCATTGGGCAAAGATGAAGATGGACAACCAGTTGAAGTCAAGCTTTACAGATCAATGATTGGCTCTCTTATGTATCTTACTGAATCAAGGCCTGATATCATGTTTGCAGTTTGTCTATGTGCAAGATATCAAGTCTCACCAAAGATCTCTCACATGAATGCAGTAAAAAGAATCTTCTGTTATTTGAAACAACAACCTAAGTTGGGGTTGTGGTATCCAAAAGAGTCACCTTTTCACTTAGAGGCTTTTTCAGATAGTAATTATGTAGGTGATAATTATGATAGAAGATCAACAACTGGTGGATGCCAATATCTTGGAAGAAGGTTAGTCTCCTGGCAATGCAAGAAGCAGACAATTGCAGCAACATCATCTACTGAAGCTGAATATGTAGCTGCTGCAAGCTGTTGTGGAAAAGTTTTGTGGATGCAGAATCAACTCTTGGACTATGGGTTCAATTTCAAAAATACTCCTATCAATATTGATAATGAGAGTACCATCTGTATTGTGAAGAATCCAGTTTATCATTCCAAGACCAAGCATATTCAGATTCGGCATCACTTTATCAGAGATTTCTATGAGCATAGGCTCATTAATGTGGTTAAAGTTCACACAGATGATAATGTAGCTGATTTACTCACCAAAGGCTTTGATGTTTCAAGATTCAATCACTTGGTGGTGAGTATTGGCATGATTAACTACTGAGCTACATTTAAGGGGAGGACTATAAGGTGTTAGTATAGTCCTGTGTATTGCTTGAGGGGAGGATACTTGTATATATACTTAGTTTCTATGGAGGAATTTGGCAAAGTACTGTTTTTCCTGAAAGTACTGCTTGGAAAGTACTGCTTTGGGAAAGTACTGCATACGTGGAAAGTACTGTTTGTCGTATTAAAGTACTGTTCCAACGGTTATATTGAGGGGTAATTAATGCTAACGGTTATTTTATTTTGGGCAGTGATTTTTCAAATCTCTCCTATAAATAACTACTTTCCGCTTTTCCCTCTCATATTATTACATTAGCATCGTTTCCATCTTTCTCTCATTCTTATTCAATTTCAATTTGTGCTTACATAATCACCAATGGCGAATCGACTTACTGTTTCAAAGCACAATATGGTAGCAAATTTAGACAAGACTGAAGACAACGCGGCGTTTCACGATATTATTGATTTTTTAACTGGGTCGCAAATCAGTTATGCTCTTTTAGTGGAGCCGGATATTATTGAGCCTTGGATTCAAGAATTTTGGGCTACTGCAAAAGAAAACATGGAGAATGAAGAATTTTATATTAGGGCTACAGTTGTTGGGCAAACTGTGAAGATTACTGAAGCATCTATTAGAGAGGATTTGCTGTTTAATGATAATGATGGTGCTATTCGTTTTGCCAAGGAATTGATTTGGGAAACTTTTGGGCATATTGGTTATGAAGGTTCTTTAACAGAACAAACATTCAGAAAACAGTTGTTTTGTCCTCAATGGAAATTTTTGGTTCATGAGTTGCTACATTGTATAAGTGCTAAGAGTACTTCTTGGGAGCAGTTTGGGTCCAATATAGCATCTGCTATGGTTGGGTTAGCTACGGATCGAGTTTTTAACTTCTCAAGGCTAATACTGGATGGGATGCTTTCACATATCTCACATGGATCTACTTGGCTAATGTACCCACGGTTTATACAGGTTTTCTTAAACAAGCAACTTGCTGATGTGCCAAAACCTACAGACTTATTGCCTGTTATTGTTCAGCAGTCAAAGATTTTTACTTTTATGGCTCGAAGAAGTGATTTATTTAGAGGTCCAGATACACCATTAACTACTTCTATGATGGAAGTTGTTCAGGCTGTTAGAGCAGATGATGAAGATGGTGCAGCTAGTGCAAGTACTGCATCTGAAGGAACTGCAACTGCAGGTACTGCATCTAAAGGTACTGCATCTGCAAGTACTGCTTCACATGAAGATAATGCATCTCTACAGGGTACTGTTTCTCCAAGCCCTGATGTTCAAGAAGAGATTGTACGATCACCTACTCCATCTCCACCACGTTCTGTTCCTGTTTCATCAGAGGAACATTCACATATTCAAGGTGAAGATCCATATACTATACCTCGTGAAGGTTTAACTTTGGATAATTATGCTTTGACGAGGGAGATAGTTAAGTTGCAAAAGACTACTAAGGTTCAAGCTAAGCAGATAAAGAAATTGAAGAAAAAGTTTAGAAGGCTAAAAACTTTTGTCTGGCCTTTGGTTCAAGAGTTTCGTATTAGGCTTAAATCAAAGAAGAAAGCACAAAGGCAGTCTCAGTCAAGTAAACCCAAAAAGGTTCCTAAACCATCTTCTGTCAACTTGGGGAGGAATTTAGAAAAAGAAAATTTGAAAGAAGATGTTATGAAGAAGAAAGAACCTGAAGGTACTGAAGAAAAGATTATTTCAGATACTGAGGAACAAGAAGAACAAGTTCAAGTTCAAGTTCAAGGTACTGATGTTCAAGGTACTGAACAACAAAGTACTAGTTTTCAGGATACTTTCAGACAAGAAGTAATTACTCCAAGAGTGTTAAATTTCGAAGAGGAAGCTGGACCTTCTACAACTGTTATACAAGAAGAGGAGGAAGCTACATTCAAACCTATTCATTCTGCAAGTGATGATGATTTCATTGCTACAATTTTAGGAGATTTGTCACAACCAAGAGGAAGAGTTACTATTAGAGATGTACAAGAAGAAGAACAACAAAGAACTTCTCAACCTGCAATTGATCCTAAGGATAAAGGAAAAGGTGTTCTGGTTGAAACTAAGAAGAAAAAGTTAACTTTAGCATAACTTAGAGCAATTGAAGTTGCTAGGAATGAAGCTGCAGCTAGAAAGCTTCAAGAAGAGTTAAATGCTAAAGATAGAAAAGCTCAGGAAGCTCAAGAAGCTCATAATAGAGAAGCAGCTAAGAAGTTGCATGAGGAATTGAATGCAGAAGCTGCTGAACCATTACAATCACCTGTTCCAGTTAGATTTATGCCAAGACTTAATAAAGCTAAAGACAGAAATGCTATGATGGCTTATCTGAAAAGTCAAGGGTATAAAGGATTGCAGAAGTTTAATTATTTTGAGATGAAAAGATTATATGATGCTGCTAAGGAGGATTATAAGAAAGATGTTGCAGGCATTAAAGATTTTAGAGAAGACGCTACCTGGACTGAAGCTGAAAGAAAGAAGAGTTTGAAAAGAAAAAGGAAAACTGAAGTTACAGATGTTCAGTTCTCAAAGAAAGAAAAAGTTGAATTAAGATCTGAGACTAGTGATGAATTAAGGAATTATCTCAGAGTGGTAGATTTTGATTATACAAAGGAAGATGATGACATGAAGATGAACAGATCAAAGATTAGTGTTTTTGAAGTTGTGAAATCCAAGGATGGAGATTACATGATTTTTCATAAAGAAGATGAAAGCTTCAAAGTTTTCAAAAGGCTATGGGACTTACTGCACATTATAGATAGAGTAGACCTATTCTATTTATATCATGTGGTGAAGGCTTACTTTGAAAATAATCCATTAGAAGGGATTGGTTTAGTTTTACATTGTGACAACTCGCAATTTCAGGTCATTTCTCAAGTTTCACTATTTCATCATTTATCGTAAACTAGGTTTACGTGTTCCAAATTCGAGTAACCTTAATGGTTTAGCGGCGAATTCATGATCATATCATCACGAGCATTTCATATGGACTAAGTTTAGTCTACATTTCATTAGCATCATTTGCATCATATTAGTTCATTCATGACTTTACATTTCACCTCAAACGCGTAAATTTTATATTAAATAAACGTTATCGCGTGAGTTATTATTTTAAAAATTTAATCCGCTACTTTCAAAAATGATCCCGAGATATTTTTATACTTATATTAGTTTATAAAAATAATATTTTGAGTTTACCTGGCGTTTTAAACTTATTTTGTATATAAATCGTTAAATTTATATTATTACGACGCTTTTCTTAAAAACTACACGATAATTATTATTTCACTCAAATCTTTCAAGAAATGTATTTTTACAATTTATATGATCTCAATATACTTTACTTTGATCCATTAAAGATTATTTTTAGACAACACTATCCTAATTTCACAAATGTAGACAAGTTACCTTTACTTATACTTATTTAACTTACACTTTTATTTACACAAGTATATATACAATAAAAGAAAGAAAAAAAAATGTTTTGTTGAAATATTAACCCCCCCAAAACCGGTTATGAGGGGGGGGTGAGTCACATGGAGTTGGTAACTTTTCTTTTGTATAGATCTATACTTTAACCTCATCTACACTCCAACCCATTTTTACACTTCATTTATTCAATCAATAATACAAGTTGTAAAGTTTCTTTCTCTCTTCCCTTCCTTGTCTCAAAACCGGTTCTACATCAAGAGCTACAAGGGATCATCATTTTTTTTCTTCTCAAGCACAAGTATTACAATCTAGAACACACTCTTAATAAGGTTTTGAAATAAAAACCTAGAGTGTTTAGGCTAAACCTTGTTCCTTGCACCTCATCATATTAACTTGTAAGCATATCATTTATATTTTTCATATCTCCTTTTCATTTCATATGTATCTCTTCATTTTTGGAGCAAGCATGCATGATTTGTGTTGTTTATACCATTTTTACATGATTTTTAGAAATATATATATATATATGGTCATCCTATAATTATCCCCTTGGTATACTTTGGTCTTGATGATGTTTAGGAACCCATGACACCCTAAGAAGGTGTATGGTAGGATTAGACTAGCTTTGGAGTTGATTTGAAGGGATTAGAATAGGTTTAGTACGAGAAAAACTATTTTCGATACGTATAAAATATGTTCTGTCCTTGTTTTGATTTTCTGGAAAATCCGACAGTAGGCACGACTTTTTGGCCTTGATATTTAGAAAATATACTTTAAAACGAATCCGTGGCCGCTTGAACGGATAAAAACGGAGTTATAACGAAGAAGTTATGAATTTTTAAAGTTTGACGACGAAATATACTTTTTCAGAAAATTTCAGCAACATATTTTTACTTTATTCGAGTCAAAAACGAGTCCTAAGCTTTGCAAATTATTTCGACTTGTCAAAAATATAATAGTATACTTTGATACGAAGCTAAGGACGTATTATACGTAGAAAACGGATTTGAAACGACAAAGATATGCACGTTTTCATAAAATTGCCGTAACTATTATTTTCTGAAAAACTATATTATTTTACGAGACAAGTGTTACGGTAGCTGAAACGACCATGTTGGAGGCTGTTTTTAACCTTGATGTGGAACTTTTTGGAACGAAATGTCTTCTAATAAAATTAAGATCACCGAGCATATTTTTCAAAACGACAAGCCGTTTGTATAGCGGAGTTGTAATAAATTAATTACGGATGTTTAAAATTGGCCGAAACTCACTTTTTACACAACAATTAGACAAAACCACCATCTTTAACCCTTATTATCTTTATGTTCGAGACCTTTATGTCGAAAACTCCTGAACTGAAACTTTTAGATTTTGATACAAGCTTTCCAAAACCGTCGAATTCGTTTCCTAACGATCGACGTACACCATTTTACGACTAGTCTTTCAAAGCCATTTTTGTCACTTTCAAGAAATTTCCGACGACTTTATTTTACGACGAAAAGTGAAAATTTCACCATAAATCATTACGAAACTATTATAGGATGACATTTTGACGTAAATACTTGTAAAGTGATTTAAGAATGGTCAAGACGTCAAAAGAGTATTTTCCGACGATAAGTATTATTTTTCAAAACTCACAAATGGTATAAATAACATACGAAATGCATGCATAACATTACATCATAACTCATTACGTATCATATCATTCATAATAGGTCAAGATTAACGTACCACACTACATCTCGGTGTACTCACTTTTGTCTTCGCATCATTCCACCAAGTGAGTTTCATAGCCCCTACTTTTACTTGTTTTCATAACTGTTTTGGGGGAGATACATGCTCAACTATTTTTATGACTATCATGATTATTTGAAACTACATGCTTAACTGAACTGAATGTTTAGTCATATCCTATATCATAAATCATTGAGCTGAATGTCTTGGGATTATCATTGGGCTGAATGTCTTGGGATTATCATTGGGCTGAATGTCTTGGGATTATCATTGGGCTGAATGTCTTGGGATTATCATTGAGCTGAATGTCTTGGGATTATCATTGGGCTGAATGTCTTGGGATTATCATTGAGCTGAATGTCTTGGGATTATCATTGAACTGAATGTCTTGGGATTTTCATTGAACTGAATGTCTTGGTATAATTATGTCAAGTAAACATTGATACATTAAGTCATGCATTATTATGTGAATTCATTTGACATCATGCGCTTGAACATAAACTATATACATTTTGGCAATGGGTTGTGAATACACAGGTTGCAAGTTTTGTATGGGCGGAACTTGGAACTGAGTGGATTTACGATGCCTTTGCTGCATAAACGATTTTGAAAGGCTTTACATTTCAACACAAACTCTATGAACTCACTCAACCTTTGTGTTGACACTTTTAGCATGTTTTTATCTCAGGTATCTAAGGCATACACTACATGGCATGCATGTGGACACATCTTAGAGTCGCGGTGACGACGCGTCTCACTTGGGTTTTACTCACATTAAAACATCGTTTGAATTGTAACAAACTTATTTCCGCACAAGTTGATTTTCATTTGGGACCTATACTTTGTAACTCTGATTATTTTATTAAATCAAACGATGTATTTTCCAAACGACACTTTAAGTCGTTCAATATAACTGTGATTGTGATGCTATGACAGTCAATCCCCAGGAATTCCATTCCGCTGCAAAACAGGTAATTTGGGGGTGTGACATACATGGTGATCTCATAACTATATGGGAAACTGAAGAAGACAGCACTGATGATATTTGGAAGAATCAAGAAAGCTGGGAAATTGTTTGCTGGAGATTCTTTGAAGAGTCTGGAGTTCATGTTTTAGAGCTGGAAAATGGAACAATGATACACATGTTTGCAGAAAGAAAATACCCTCTTACGGTTGAGCTCATGAGAAGAATGTTAGAGCATGGATTGGAAGTAGAAGAGGATAATGAAACTGATTGCATGCTTATCAACTTGTTTATAAACTGGACAACCATTGCTGAAGATGATCAATAACTGGTATGAATTTTATTTGAATAAATACTTTTTGATAAAATCAGTACTTTTATTCAAAGTACTGCTGATCAGACAGTACTTTCATCAAAGTACTGTTTGCAGAAATAAACCAATTAAATGAATTTTAGAAGAAACCTTTTTGCTAAGTAATAAATATTTTGAAATAAAGGTTGAATGAATGGTTTTTGTGATGATAACATCAATAGGTTATCAATCCACCATGGTTACAAAAGGTTTGACTAATCCATGAGCAAACGGCTCTGGTAAAGATATATCAAATCCGTTTTTAGTTGACAACTTGCTAATAAGTTGGATGGTAATCAACTCACCATATCAGTAATGTGAAGAGTTGGCTAGCCCACAAGAAAATGGCTTGTGGTAAAGGCTGTGGGAAAACCATTATTGGTAATTAGTTCACCATTAGATAGAAGAACTAACTAGTCCAGAAGGGTACAGCTTTTGGTAAAGACAAAACAAATCTGTTGATAGCTGGTGGTTTGCTAAAAATCATATGGTTATCAATGTACCATGGTCTTACACACCAAAACATTTGGCTACTCCAGAGTTAATGGCTTTGGTAAAGAGATCTAAATCCATTAAATTTTCAATGATTCACTTGGAAGTGATGAGAATAGTATGCAACTTAAACTGAATTAATGTACAATTTGTCATATGTTGCTGTGTTGCTGAAAAGATGGAGATTGCTGGATGCTGTTGTGAAGAGAACAATTCTAAGAGATACTTTGACAAGGACAGACGTTACAGAGATAAAATCTAAAGATTAAGAAACAATCCGTTTTTAAAGATGAAAATATTAAAGACATATTCATAAAGGAACTTGAAGTCAAGCAAGTAGAATTCAAGTTAGGGGAGGATTGTTGGGATATGAAAGTGCTGAAGATATGAAAGTACTGAAGACATGAAAGTACTGTAAGCTGCAAAGTACTGGAAACAGTCAAAGAGTCAAAGTACTGCTAAAGATAAAGTCAAAGTACTGCACTACGAAGTCAAAGTACTGCAAGAACAAAAGAACTGTTACATTCGTTTATGGAAAGAATTGTATTCTATGTTTAGATTACTTGTCGTACAAGGTTACAAATTGTAAACCGACTAGGATATCCTAGAGCTTATAAAAGGACTCCTAGATTGGCATTAGAGGTACGATTCCAAAAAGAGTTTTAGAGTTTACGAATTAGTGTTTTAGAGAAAAGTTCGATTATCTTAGAGTTGTATTAGAGTATCTGCATAATAAGCAGATTTAGAGTTTATAATAAAAGTTATTCTTCTTAGCTTTGTTAAGTAAATTCCGCTTACTTGATAAAGATTGCTCAGTGTTTCTTTGTTAATAACTTAGGATTTATCCGAGGTTATTAAACCTTAACAAGCTAGTTAAAGTTAGTTTGATTAAAGTATATCGATCCAACAGTAAGTAGCTTGTTAAGTAACACCGTGGAGGACGAACGGGTCTTTACCCACTGTATGCGTGATCCACAGCCCGTAGGTGGCGTTTATTTGTAAGATACTATAAATACCCTCTACCTCCCAAGGTAGAGGGTTGGAGCTTCAATACCATTTTTCTTTGTTTCACATAGTTCCCAACTCTCTTCCCTTTCTCTCTCTAGAACTTTCTCTCTCTAAACCTTGTTAAACGCCACCTATGATTATGGTTTAATGTGTTCGGGGTCAAGGAAACTTCCTTTTCTTCGAGCAAGTTTTATAACACCCTAGGCAGTGAACCTAATCGTTGTAGTGTAGTAATTAGGGTAAGCCACGGGTATTGATATCGTTCTCTAGGGGAATAGGAATGCTAGTAGGGAGTTACTACGCTAAGGTTAAGGTTGAGGAATATTATTTTTTATCTTTTTATATTTTATGAAAATGGAAAGGTACGAATCTCGGGTATTGGATTTGGGGGGTTGGTATTTCTACCGATTACTCTACTATTATCTAATTATCTAAACTAAGGTTGTGGGAGTCTATGCCTAATTAATGTGTGCTCGTATGATAGTTTAAAGATGTGTTTACTTAGTTTGTATTACTCCTTAATTATCTCCTATTGATGGTTGAGTGTCACGTCTTATTCCTAGTTGCGTTGTGTTTCTAAAGTTGTAGGGTATGCGTTTCTCCCTAACTCTTTGAACTTACCAAAGGGTCTTGTCTACAAATCCACTTAGAGATTATAGACTCCTACTCTAAGGCGCTCTTCGGATGGTTTAGACTACAATCACTCAGGTAATCATACTCTAGGGTTCACAAAGATGAATCAAGCATTAAGTACACAACGAATGACCTATCGCATTACTAGATCATTAATCAACTAAGATAAGAAACAACCAATCAATATTTAATAATTAAGTTTCATACTTCCTAAGCAAACACACAAATAAATTAGCCGGACATGGAGAACATGCAAGCATACACACAAATAATCAAAGACATAATTGAATTAATGAAGCAAAGACTTATCTTGGTGTAAGATAGGGTTAAAAACCCTAAAATACTGTACAAGACACCTTAGGTTCGGTTTTAGGTTTTTACTCCAAAGACTCTCCACACAAAGACTGAAAAATTCGGATTCTATATATAAGATTACAATTGCGACGGCGTCACCTTATGTTTAGTGACGCCGTCGTGTCGCCGCCATTAGGGTTTCGTCTTGGCCACGTTAACCTTGCGACGGCGTCACCTTATGTCCGTGACGCCGTCCTCTTCAGCTTCTGACGTCGTCTGGATCGCATCTAGGCCGTCTGAGTAGCGACGGCCTACTCTTTCGCAACTAGACGCCGTCTCTTGAAAACACGAGTTTTGAGTTCTGACCCGTCACAATAATTCTCCGACGGCGTCGCAAATAGCTCCTGACGCCGTCGCCTTCTACATTCAGCGACTGTGAGTGTCTCGATTTCGACTTTGGCCATTTTCTTCATATATTCGCGCCTTTCTGTCCAAATAAGTGCCATTCCAGCATTTTGCCTTCACGAAACCTAAAAAGTGAAAAGGAACGATATTAAGCAATAACGGATACAAAAGTGATCAAATAAGGACTTAAACGACCCCTCAAAATGGTACCTTTTAAGACCTTATCAGATGGCAAAAGACATTGGCAGATTCACAGAGCAGGTGGAAGGACAAGTGCCTACATGTATTTTGTAGACTTGTTTGCTTCTATTGACAAGGATGATTTGCTGAAGCTATAGGAATTGGTCAAGAACAGGTTCAAGAATAAAGATCCAGATAATGACAAGGATCTGGATTTGCTGTTTGAGTTGCAGAACATATTTGAACTTGATCCAGCTGGGGAGCAATGGAAATATCAAACTGGAGAAGATGAATTATCTTGGACATTGCTGGATTCATGCGGCCTACACTTAGTTACTACACGCAATGGGATAGACATCTACATGCTGGTTGAAAGAACTTACCCTCTTGCCTTAGGAACACTTCTGGAAATGCTTGCAGCAGGGCTAAAGATGGGTTATGTAGTCGTAATGGCTAAAGAGTTACTGATAAAGATTTTTGAACAGGCTGGAAGACCTAGCAGAAAGTAGTGTTTGGAAGAATCCTCAAAGACTGAAGAAATCTTGTGATTCTGAAACCCAATCACAAGTTTAGGGGAGGATTGTTGGGAATATGCTTTTTGCGAGTTAATACTTATTTCATTAGAGTTAGTACTGATAGTGTTAAATGATAAGTATTAACTAGTTAGTACTGATAGTGAGATAGTTAGTACTGATAGCTTTGAGTTTGTACTGATGTAAGTATGGAATGTCGTGTAAGAGTTGTAACAACATATCTTCTATTCCAGTAGAAGATATGATATACTTAGTCCATAGTTATCTCTGTAAGGGATCTCCTTAGTGTATATGATAACATCAAATAGTCCTGAATATTAAGTGTCAATTTCCCCCAATAATCCTCGTTATTTATATCATTTATATGGATTTACGCTTGTTTTCCATTGTTTTCGACTTTCAGGTAAATTACGAGCATTGGAGCTAAAGAGACGCGGAAATGGAAACATTACTAAAGATTCATCACAGTATGCCTATTTTGAAGAAGTTACGGCGTAACTCCTCTCTCACATTACGTCGTAACTATTGCATGACCCAGAATACCAACTTATCAAGAGGTTACGGCGTAACTCTTCCCAAAGGTTATGACGTAACTCCATTAGGTCAAAAGAGGTTCCACGCCGCTGATACTTACGCCGTAACTACTGTATCACTTACGATGTAACCAAGTTTATTGAAGACTACGGTGTAACCACTATTTAGGTTACGCCGTAACTAGCAGATCTAGTGCATTTACGAAGAAATAGAAGGTTACGCCGTAACTCCTGTATTGGTTACGCCGTAACCCAGACCTGGCCTATAAATACCCCACAAATTCCAGCATTTCAAAGTATCCCATTCCACACACAATACTCTGAGAACGTGGGAAAAAGCTCAAGGCAGGTCTAGGGGAGCATACGGAGCTGTTTCCAAGGGAGAAGTCACTCCATTACGATAAGCTTTAGCATTTCTTATTTCTTTCAATTTATGTATTTCGTACAATTGAGTATTGAATTGATTTGCATGGTTAATATGAGCGGCTAAGCACCCTTTGGTGCAAGCCTAGTTATGATTCCTTAATTGTTTTGTTTACGTTTACCTTTACTTCCGTACAATTATTTCTAAGTGTATGCATGCATAGTTCTTTGGTAGTCACCCCTGGTTTGGTAGTTTTGAATGGCGGTAGAGGCCAATTTCCTAGGAGATATGACCAACTGACCCTAGGTGAGCGGACTGAGATGGGAAGGGTAAGATATGACCAACTGACGACCCTTTCTACTTGTGCGATTTGACCAACTGATCACCTATCGTTTGGATGAACTTAAGAATTAGGGGGTGTAGTGTCTAAGTTCCTAATGGTCGGGCACTCACTATTTAGAATCTATCATGTAGCGGTACTTAATGACTTGGCTTAGGGGACCAGGAACAACAGGACTTATGACGGTGCGCCTGATTTCTCCTGTGGTGGCATCTTTGCTGATAGGTTAGGGCAAATTGACCAAATGTTGTCCTCTCGAATTTGACCCCACCTGAAGTAATTGGAAGTAGGTAGACGTAGATATTACTAGCTAGGATGATTGACTAGGTTAGCACCACTATTCCTCTATTGATTTCCCTTTATCCTTTTATCTGCTTTATTTATTCTGCATTAGTAGTTTAATCAATTAATTCCCTATCGAAACAACTATTATTCTATGACACTAGACTTAATAATAATCCAACACAGATAGCTCTTGGGATGACCTCGGCTTTACCATTTACAAACTACACACGACCGGGTACACTGCCCGTTAGTACATTAGGGTAGACCTTAGGTTTAGCGAGACATTATAAATATTAAGACCTGGTCAGTAAAACCTGCAACAAGTTTTTGGCGCCGCTGCCGGGGAGTTATATTAGGATTGATATTGAGTCTTTCATTTCATTTTTAAACTCTTCTCACGATCATATTTCAAGTTTTCAGGTACCATGGAAGTTGTTAACATCGATGACCTCACTCTTGAGGAATACTTGGCGTTGACAAGAGCGGAACAAGGGTCGGGTCTCGTAAGACCGGCAATCGGAGCGGATGTTCGTTTCGAAATTAAAGACCAATTTATGAGGGAGCTTCGCGCTAACCCTTTTTCAGGAAACAGGGACGAAGACGCATATGAGCACGTTGAAAATGTCCTATACATCGCTAGTCTTTTCAACATTCTGGGCGTGTCTCATGATGCTGTTATGCTTAGGGTTTCTCCAATGAATCTTACTGGAGCAGCCAGAAGATGGATCGAAAGATTGCCCGCCGGGGCAGTTAATACTTGGGCGCTACTAAAGAAACATTTTATTCAAAGATATTCCCCGCCATCAAAGATTTCTAACCAGCTTTTGGAAATCCATAATTTCAAACAAGAAGACGACAAAACTTTGTATCAAGCTTGGGACAGATACAATGATCTTCTTTATAAGTGTCCTACTAATGATCTGAATAACCAGCAGAAGGTCAATATTTTCTACAAAGGAATTAACGTAACTACAAGACAAATGATGGATTATCAAGGACCAATCCCAAACATGACTCCTACTCTTGCAATTGAAGCCATTCAAAAAATGGCAGATCACTCTCAAAAATGGCATGACGGAGGAAGTAAAAGAAACCAAGGCGGAAGTTTTGACGGAATCGCAGCAATCGCTAGTAAAATTGAAAATCTTAGTCGGGATATGCTAAAAGTCAGGGAAACCGTTCATGCCATCCAAGTAGGTTGTGAAAGCTGTGGGGGAGGACATCTTACGAAAAATTGTCCTCATATGGACGAAGATATTGAAGAAGCTAAATATGGGGAAAATCGACCATTTTACAGAGATAATCGAAATAGTAATGGTTATTGTGGAAATTACAACCATGGGCCTTATGGAGAAAGAAGGCCCAGTTTGGAATAAACAATTAATAAGTTCCTGGAAACTTCGGCCCAGAAACAAAAGGAGCAAGATGAGTGGTTGAAAGAATTCCAGGAGAACACGGACAGAAACATTTCCAACTACGACACAACTTTGAAAAACCTAGAATCCATGGTGATGAAGCTCAGTGAAAAAGTAAGGAGGAATAGCGATAAACCTGAAGGATCTAAACCAGCTATGGAATGTAAGGTAATCTTTTCTGATGACAACTCAAAGATTCCAATCAATGATGAGGATTTGGGGGGAAATTTCATCGACAGATCTGAGTTACGCCGTAACATACCCAATGAGTTACGGTGTAACTATGTGTTTGACAGCGATAACGGGGTTGTAAAGAATACTGAGGAAATCCACTCTAACGAATTACGCCGTAACCAAGAATCTCAGTTACGGCGTAACTGGGATACACGGGCAGACAGCTTCCTTGATATAGAGACTCAGAAAAATGGTGAATGGTCCCACGATATTAACCTATTTCCTTTATCACCATCTAAAAAAAGATATCATTGGTGCAAGGCTATACCAGTGACTAAGGGGGACTCATTTGACCTATGGGCTTCATGTGATCCTAGAAACGAAACTTGTGATGCAGGTACTGACAAAGAGAGAATCAAGAATAATAAGCTTTTATGGAGTGCTTACACTGACGACGAAATACTCGAAAAACTCTCTCTTGAAGATGAAGAAGAGCCACTTATGACTCACTTGTGTGCTCCTGTCATTATAACCGATGAGGAAACCACAAGAGCGTGGCCTACATGCAGCCCCTTCCATGAGTATTGCAATGGCGGAGACAATGAAAGAAAAGAAGAGTGGACATGCCCCCATGAGCGTGAAAGACATTGTGTAAAATTCGGTGATTTAGCTTTTAAAGACTGGTAAACAATTCAATTCGGGGATGCCAAGATCGATCCAAATCTCCTTAAGAAGCTAAAAATTGATTACGAAGCGCACGTGCAGAAAAAGGAGGAGGTTAATAAAGACATATACTGCACGGATGAGCATTTAAGTGAAACTGACAACAATGAATTACGCAGTCACTGGTGCGAAAAAGTAAAGTCTCCTGGGGAAATTTTCTGGGCGTCATGCAACCCATATAACGATATGTGTAATGGGGGAAGCAGCCCTAAAAGAATAGGTAAAGATGAATTCTTTTGGTCCTCAACCAATGACGAGGAGAGAACAAGTTTGCCGTGGCTGGACAACCTAGGATTCGATAGTTGGGTGAAGATTAAGTATGGACATGTGGATACATTGACTAAAGAAAAGATTTGGAAGGAATACATGGATCGAGAAAATTCAAACAACGAATGTCTCAACAACTCGAGTAAGATAACAGTTGAAAATGACGAAGAGTTGAGGAGTAATGATAAAGAAGAATGCAAGCGCATTTTAGTATAGAATCTGCTCGACGAGGAATGGTTCAAGGACACAGCTTCTGATGACGATGATATTGAAGGGATTCTAGATTACCTTGAGTTGCAAGGAAATGAAGAGTTCACTGATCTCGATGACGAAGCTTACGAACAAAGGAGGTGCAAACTCCTGGGGATCCCCTACAAAAGACCACCTCCAATTATTGTCGAAAAGTATGAGTTCACTCGATACCACCTGGGGCCAGAGGAGAAATGTTGCAAAGTCCGAAAAATCAAAACCAATGAATACCTCCGAACTGCCTCAAATGTTGCGTGGATGAGGCACAATTTGATGAAAGATATTGAAGAAGTGAGGCAAGACCTAAGGCCCCCATAGAAACCCCGCGGCTCTGAGTCTAACTTAAAGACTCATTAATAAAGAAAAGTGCTCTTTCGAGAGACAACCCGAATTATCCCTTTCTTTTGTTTTTATTTCTTTTCTGTTGGGTTTTGTGTTTTCTAACGATTTTTGCAGGATACGCGGAAATTATTGCTGCTGCAGTTGCTGATCTGAACAGAGTTACGGCGTAACTCATTTTGGTGATTACGCCGTAACCAACATTTTTGCAGCAGAACTCTTGACGCATAACCAATTACGGCATATTACCATCTCAGTGTTTACGTCGTAACTACTCGCTCTTTAGCTCATACCAGGTTTTGCCAGTTACGGCGTAACTCCCTCATAGGAGTTACGATGTAACTTTCCTCAGCTTTAATTCTTTCATTTTAAAACACAGTAACCTTGTATTAGGTTTTAAATGAACTTTGTGGATGTGTTCCCTGTAAACCCTCACGAGACTTCACTCGTCCACTTGGGACACCAAGTGGTTTAAAAGGCTTGTTGCATTCTCTAAATGCAACCGTGATTCCTATGAAAGTGAGTTAGGTTTGTTTCTTGTTTTCATTTTTTTCTTTTTAGAATTATGCTTGTCGGTATTGTGATTTCAGGGATTGAAGTTTGTTCATGACGCTTAAACGAAGGCACGGTTCTTTTTCGTGGGCCTTCTTCTTTTTGGAGCAAATTTCAGGGAAGTTCTCGCTCTAATTCTACCTTTCTCTTCACCTTTATTTTAATGCCTAGTACAAAAGGGAGTTTGTACAATTCAAGTGGGGGGACGGGAGTAGAATTATCTCTTGAACTTTATTTCGCCCTCATTTTTCTAGTTTATTTTGAAAAGTTATGCCATTTTTAAAATTTTGACATGTTTTTCCGAACCTAACTAGATTCGACCTTAGCCGAGCACATACAACCCTTGACATTACATGGTGAGATTAGCCTTATCCGTTTCCAACATTTTACCCCAAATCCACCAAATTATGAGTGTGTCGGTAGCTTGTAAACTCTAGAACTTGGCCTTCGCATCATTTTGAGACCATAGACGAGGTATGTTGAGTTAGCTTGATGTATTTGGACTTTTCAGTTTTAGAAGGCAATATTATAGGATTATCACCCAAACAGCCTACCATTGTGAGTCTATCGATCAGTCACCTCGACTTTTCGACCCCCATGTGAAACCCTTTTGTTGCACTCACCTTTAGTGCAAGATTCCCCTAGATACACCCTTCTGAGCCATTCCTTTCATTTTGTCAACCCAATATATTGTTTCGTTACACCTATACACCTTAGCCTACCCCGTAGTCTTTATTTGTGATTGGGAAGTCATCATTTGCCTAAGTTCAAGTTCAAGTGGAAAGGTTCAGAAATCACGCTTTCATCGACAACATTTATGAAGATCATTGAAGACCCCCCAAATTCCCATTGTTCATCTCAAGTGGGGGGATGTTATGTTATTTTGTTATGTTGAAAAAAAAATTTGATTGAGTTATGATATTGTAAAGTGCAATGTTATAAGCACTATAGTATTAGCTTTATTGATTAGCATCGAGGAGGCCACCTCGGTCACATTTAAAGATTGAAGAAGAAAAGGTAGTGTGCCCATCACGACGTCCTCTAATTGACACATCTACCTTGCATTTCATGATCTGGTTTCTAGACTTCTAAGCTTGAACTTTGGGCGGACGGTAAGTGGTGATGACTGGTTATAGATTTAGACTACCTGCTTGTTTTTCATTTTACACCAATTATATATCCCATGTCTTATCCTACCCCTTTAGTCATGAAGCATGTCTAGGTGATGCAGCGAGCAATCTTTGGTGTCTTGGCCATGGATTTGGTCATGTATCATTGATTTTGTCCACTTCGCCGTGACATGTTAGTAATGACGAGTCACCCCTTAACCTTTGTCGTGTCTACCCATATTGCCTTTGAGAATTGTTTAGCCCTTAACTCTAGTGGTGGAGATTTGTGTAACCGCCAAGCTTATGATAGAATACATGTTATGACTGTGCGATTGAGTGTGTTATCCTTAATAGTTATTAATAGAAGTGATGGTCATTCACATTTAGAAACTTCGTAACGTGTGTTAGATATCGTACTAGAATAGTCAACGGGCTCGTAGATTGGGCTAAGCTAAATGGCTAACCGTTTAGTTAAGCTAGCCTTGTATAAGTTCATGTAACCCAATCCATGTCCAAGCCCATCTCACGGCCCATGGCCAAGCCTTAGGGCATTATGTTACTTGTACTATAAATACCCCTCAAAGTCTCATTTTGAGGGGTGTGCTTGAGTGTGTTTTGTGTGTGTTTTCTTTCAAGTATAATAAGTTTCCTTTCATCTTATTTTCTCTATATTTCATATGCATAACATATATCTTCAAGTCACCATCTTTCCTTTATTTTCTTCATCTCTACGCATATCTTATAGTTTGTGTTTAACGTGTTCATCTTGTGGTAACGTGGGTATACGCGTAAGGTTGATGTAAAAACAAGGTCCTACAGAGTGATCACCCCAAAATTGACACTTAGAATAGTTGAGAGATTTGAGTGTTTGTTCCCCTTTCGTGAGGAGTTCGGCTTTGTTTTATTCTAGCATAAGGGATTTGTAAACTCATATTTTCCAGGTTTCGGGAGATATCTTTTTAGAAATCTATCTAATAAGGTCTACTTGAGGGCAAGTAGAGTTCAAGTGGGGGGATATTTGATAACATCAAATAGTCCTAAATATTAAGTGTCAATTTCCCCCAATAATGCTCGTTATTTATATCATTTATATGGATTTACGCTTGTTTTCCACTTTCAGGTAAATTACGAGCATTGGAGCTAAAGAGACGCGGAAATGGAAACATTACTAAACATTCATCACTGTATGCCTATTTTCAATACGCAATTGTTTTTCAAATCAATTTTTCATCAATCAGTGAATCTCAATTCGCTAGTTCACTCACTCCGTGTTGTCTACTTTGGGACGCTCCAGTTTGAGAACGGCTAGATCAAGATGCGAAACCCTGTCAAGGAGATTCTTCGGAATTCTACCTGATCACAGGCAGTATTTATATTTATCAACGGGGAATCGTGGTTCTTGCAACTGTATTCAACGAAAGTGAACAAAGACACTTTCGTGTGTTTTATTGCTAACTGTTGTTTGCAGGAACTGTTGACGGTTGTAGCTGATCAGAGTTGAGAAGTCAATTCGCAACTGCATGCTCACAGCGTTCACACTTAATTGAAGAAAACCATGACAATGAAAGATATACAAAGATGCTTCCGCTACTCTGATGAAAAGATGTCATGATCCAGAAAGTGTGAGCATGTCAGTCCAAAAGTCACAAAATCACATGAAGGCAACACAATAAAGGGTGATCCAGAGATTTACTATGGCTGATGATCTCAAAGAAAGCTCGAAGATCATCAAGATGTGGATCAGTTCAAAGACCTCCACTGAAAGTACAAAACTATAAGGACTTTGAAGAATCGCTAATAAAGCACAAAGATTGCGAAACTTGAAGAATTGAAATCTACGAGCTCAGAACTAAAGACAAAGAATGCTAGGATTCGAAATGTAAATCATGGGGTGACCTCCCTTAGGGGGAGATTGTTAGGAATTGGAACTTCCATAAGGAAGTGTCAGTCACCCCAATTATAGTCTAGCATATGTTAGCTTGTAGACATATCGTTATTTACGTTATTTTGTAGTTAATTAGTTAGTTAGTAGCGTAGATTAGTTTAGAATAACACCGTGGAGGAAGGACGGGTCTTTACCCACTGTATGCCTGATCCACAGTCCGACAGGAGGATGTTTAGCTTGTAACTATAAATACCCCTTCCATCCTTGGAAGGGGTGGAACTTCTGAATCTAACCTTTCTTCTTTTTTGTTAAACTTCTCTCTAGAATTCCCCCTCTCATCTCATTCATTCTCTAAACATGGCATTCTTGTATCATCATAATCCTAGACCACCCGAATCATCAAACAACATAAAATGAATGATCCTACATTTTCAAATCGGGTCAAATGAATGATCCTATATTTGTGATGGCTCAGGAATGAATTTGCTATTTTGCACCTGACGGCGTCAGGCTTTGAAGAGTAGGGCGTCACGAATACTTTTCTCCTCAGACGGCCTAGATCCATACTCAGACAGCGTGATGACTGAAGGCTGACGGCGTCACAACCACAACGTGACGCCGTCCTAAAGTTGACTTGGCTAAGATGAAACCCTAATGGCGGCGATCTGACGTTGTCACAGTTAAAAGGTGACGTCGTTGCAGCTGTAAATCTATATATAGAATTCGAATTGTCAGACTTTTAGAGAGGTAGACTTGTGGAGTAAAAACCTAAAATGATTATAGTCCGTCTAGAACAGTATTTTAGGGTTCTAATACCCTATTTTACATTGAGATAAGTTATTTATTTCCTTGATTTCATTATGTCTTCGATTGAATGTGTGGATGCTTGCATGTTTAACATGTCCGGCTAATTTACTTGTGTGTTTGCTTAGATCTATGAAACCTAGTTATTGAATATTGATTGGTTGTCTCTTATCTTATCTATAAATTGGCTTAGGAGTGCTTAAAGCCATCATTGTGTTATTAATGCTTGATTAATCTTTGTGAACATTAGTTTAAAATTACTAGTGGAATTGTAGGCTAAAAATCCAAAGAAAACCTTAGTGTTAAGTTTATGAATCCTAGAGATTTCGTAGTCATTAACCTTAGGTTGCTTCAAAGAGTTAGGGATAAAAGCACACCCTACGACCTTAGAAAACACAACGCGTTAAGAATAAGCATGTGAAAATTCAACCATCAATAAAAGATAAATAGGGAGTAATAGTATCTAGGTAGACACAATTTTAATCATCATACGAGCACACTTCAATAGACATAGACTACCTCTTAGATTAGATAATTAGAATAGTAGAGTAATCGGTAGAAGTACCACCCCCCAAATCCAATACCCCGAGATTGTACCTTTAATTTTCTAAAAAAAATATAAAAAATATTAAAAAAAAAAAAAAAAAAAAAAAAAAAAAAAAAAAAAATCTTCCTCAACCCCAACCTTAGCGTATTATTTTCTCACTGGAATTCCTATTCCCCTAGAGAACGATATCAATCCCAAGGCTTACCCTAATACTACACTACAACGATTAGGTTCACTGAATAGGTGGTTGAAAAACTTGCTCGAAGAAAAGGAAGTTTCCTTTGATCCCGAACGCGCGTTGTACGCGTATCAACGGGCAATGTTGTCCAAATGATATTCCAGCTCAATTGCATTTCCGGATCTTTCTTTGAGTAAGTTGAAGGCGTCATTATTGATTCGGCGGAGTTCCTTTTTGGTCATCTTCTTTATCTTGAATTCACTCTTGAGGACTTGAACCAGTTCAAGAGTTCGACCATCCACCGGCTTCTGACCTTCTTCT
This sequence comes from Chrysanthemum seticuspe, assembly GCA_019973895.1. NCBI lineage: Eukaryota > Viridiplantae > Streptophyta > Magnoliopsida > Asterales > Asteraceae > Chrysanthemum > Chrysanthemum seticuspe. The sequence continues at coordinate 97,752,094 of BPTQ01000005.1, read as the reverse complement.
AGGGGAGGTTGCGCCTCGACCATGTTGTTGAACCATTCGAACTCCTCTGTAGTATCGTCATCTAACCAGGAGACAACTGAAGGTTTCTTTCCTTCCTGTATGAAGGATGGTTCTGGTCTTGGCGATTATTGAGGCGTTGGTTGATGTTTTGGTTGTGGTTCAGGTTGGGGCTCAGGTATGTCATGATCCTCACCACCAGTGTATATGAAGTGATCATCGGTTTTATCCATTGGTGGTGTGGTTTCTGAATCCCTTGGTTGCTCAGATGGAGGTTGATGTGTAGCTTGTTGTGTAGAGGTGGTGGTGGCATGGTTGATGACGATCCACTGGTCTTCTTTTGTCTTTTCGCATTTGGATCCTCATCCTTGTCGTCATCATCCCTTGGCCTTTTGTCTTTCCCCGCATCTTCCTTGCAAGATGTTTTAAGTTGTCGTGCAACAAGAAGATCATAAAGTTCATCGTCATCCTTGGTGAATGATGGAGCTCTAGCAGCCATTTTCGTCACCAGCTCAGCAATCAAGTCTTCCTCGGAGACAACTGGGGGCTTGACTGGTTTAGTTTCCATGACCACCGGTGTAGTAGTGATCACCTGCTTAACCATTTGTTTAACCATTGGTTGGAGTTGCTTCTTGAACATTTCACGTCTGACTCCAGGAACCGCGTCAAGGAGAAATGAGTGAGTTTAGTTCTTTATTAACTCATCCATTTGACCTTGTACGTCCCGAGAGAAGAACTCCTGAATAGCTTCACATTGGCTTTGAAACGTAAACATCTGTGTCGAAAGATCTGTGAACACATCGGCCAATATGTTCACTTGTGATTGAAGACCATTTTTTTTTTGGGTCCGTGAGTGGTGCATAGGTTTCTGAATCTTTGATTTGACATGAGACATCCATGTGTCAGCCTTCTTCTTGACATATTTTGTTGTTGACTTTGTTTTTTATTTTTTTGGTGGTGATGATTGAGAAGATGATTATGGCTTGGTGGAAGTATCTTGAGGAGCTTAAGAAGATTGCTTGGGTTTGTGTGAGGGATTGTCGACAATGTAGTTGTCGGTTTCCTTGTTTAGGCGTTCCTCTTCAGTCTTGGCCGCTTCTTCTTCGGCCCTCTTTCTTTTCATTTCCTCCTATGCCTCCAAAACATCATCATCAATGACTCGTTCATCCTTATAATAATCGTCATCTCCAGTATCTAACATCTAATCATCTTCACCTTGCTCTTCTTCAACTGGTTGTTCTTCCTGAGGGGTAGGTTTGGTGGTGTCACCCGTGCCCTAACCGGGTTGATTAACCGGATTGGTTTGGGGTTGGGTGACATCAATGGGTTCTTTTGGGAGTGGTGCACCACTACTAGAACCACCTGGACCGTCGGGTTGATTAACCGCAAAGCCAGATGCTTGGTGTTCTAACCTCTTCTGCTTTAGTGTCTTACAAAATTGTTTTTCTTCATCCATAGAATCATACTCATCATCAAAGTCATGTTGTTCTTCTTTTTCAAGAGGTTTCTTCCCTTTGTCAGACTTGTTGCTTTCATCAGAAGATTCATATGCATCAATATCATCTTCTAACTCAGTGAGAGTTGGGCTTCTTTCTTTCTCCTTCTCAGCAGTAGAGTCATCAGCACGAGCCTCACTGTAAGTCACAAGTTCGTCTGATTCTGTTTCTGAGTCTTCATCACGTAGTGATGTTGGCTCAGGTGAAGGTTCAGGCTTGACAATATTGACGGGATTTCTCCTCTTTACCACCCTTGATGTTTTCTTAGACCTAGGCTTGGTGGTACTTGTTGAACTTCCAGCTCTTTTAGCTCTGGTCTTGGGTGCTGAAGAAACAATCTCATCCAAGAGCCTTCTGATAGTAGATGTGTGAGACAGCCAATTTGACTTTCTCGGTTATTAGACACGCAGGGAGTTCTGCACCTTGTTTACGGGTGGTTGTCCCATGGAACCTAACAGACTTCATAGTAGGCTAATTAATCATTGTGTGTTTGTTGGGGTCGTCAAGTCTTTTGGGAATGTCCTCATGCTTCCTGAGAATGTTGTGAATAATGAGTTTAGTGAAGCAGACAAAAGGAATCTTGGTGCCTGGTTTCCTAAGATGCTGCATCATGTCCTCCCAGATGAGGCTAGCATAGTCTATGTGATGTACATGGACCACTCCCCAGAATTTTTGTAAGTGCATCAGCTTTGGGTGTTCATGACCGCTATCTCTTCCCAAGACTGACTTGGCGATCATAAGATAGAGTGTTCTCCATGGTTGTGGGATGTTTTTTACATCAACTCTGGAGTGAGTAGAGATGATGCCAAAAGATTCATCATAACCAATATTGACCAAGAAATCCAGAATCTCCTTTTCATTTGGGATTTTGACATAATTAGCAGGAGAGTTGATATCTGGATGTAGAAGAACAGCACGAAGATCTGCAACAGTAACAATGACTTCTTTTCTATCATGGCATTTTGGCAAGAAACTTGACGATAATCCCCCTCGACTTTTGAAATATTGAATTTTATAAACTTTTGAGTCCGAGGAGGGTATTAAACCATGATATATTACCAACACATTTGAGAAACAATATATTTTTGGTAACATGCAAGTACAAGGTTTTATGAAACGGAAAAATATTTACTTTCTCCCCCTCAACACCTTCTTCATGAAAAATACTGAAATGTTTTATAGAACACAGTGTTGATTGAAGTTGTGTACTTGCAATGTTTGATTTTCAGATAAATTGAAATGAAAAATATTTTTGTATTTTATAGGATTTTATATTTTTGTGTTTTGTTTTTGAAATATATTTACAAAAGAGGTTTTGGTGTTTGACTTTTCAAGTGAGTTTTAAAAATTCATCCAGTTCTTCTGGAGTCAAACACCTCATGCCAATTCGGTAAACCAAATCAGCAAATCTTATGGGAGGCAAGGCTTTAGTGAAAAGGTCCGCCAATTGATGTTCTGTACCTACAAAGTATAATTCCACCATTCCTTTTTCCACGTGCTCTTTTATGAAATGGTATCGAAGATCGATGTGCTTTGACTTTGAGTGTTGAACTGTGTTGCACGAGATCGCAATAGCACTTCTATTGTCACAGTACACTGGAATCTTGTCAAATACATAACCATAATCTTTGAGTTGTGTTCTCATCCAGATGACTTGAGCACAACATGTAGACATGACTAAATATTCTGCTTCAGTTGACGACAACGATGTACAATCTTATTTCTTCGATTGCCATGACACCTATTTATCACCAAGGAATTGTAAACCTCCAGAAGTACTTTTACGTATATCTAAGCATCCTGCATGTTCAGCATCTGAAAATGCAATTAGTCAAAACCAGAATCCTTCGGATACCAGATCCCTAAGTTAATGGTTCCCTTGACGTATCAGAGGATTCTTTTAGCCTCTCAGAGGTGTTTTTCAGTTGGTCTTGACTGATAACAGGAACATAGATATACAACAAATACTATATCGGGTCTACTGTCAGTTAGATACATGAGAGACCCAATAATACAACGGTATTTGGTAGGGTCAACCAGTTTCCCATGTAAATCAGCATCCAGTTTGTTGGTATGTGCCATTGGTGTATTATAGGTGTCACAGTTTTGCATTCCATGTTTGTTTAAAATTTCAAGAGCATATTTGGACTGACTGAGGAAAATACCATGGGGTGATTGATGAACTTGTAGTCCTAAGAAGAACGTAAGTTCACCCATCATTGACATTTCAAAATTTGTTTTCATTATTTTTGAAAAAGCGTTTAAGTACTTTTTGTGGGTAGGTCCAAAGATGATATCATCCACATAAATCTGAACAATTAAAATGTGTTTCCCGTGATATTGAATGTACAGTGTTGGGTCGACCGATCCTTTGATAAAATTGTAGGCAAGCAAGAAGGATGACAACTTATCATACCACGCCCGAGGGACTTGTTTGAGACCATAGAGATCCTTGTTCAGTTTGTAGACATGATTAAGGAACTCTGGATCAACGAATCCTTCCGGCTGGCTAACGTACACTGTCTCCTTAAGCTGACCATTCATAAATGCAGTTTTGATATCCATTTGGTAGACGGTGATGTTCATGTGAGTCTCGAATGCCAGAAAAATCCGTACAGCCTCAAGTCTAGCAACCGGTGTGAATGATTCTTCAAATTCGATACCCTCTTCCTGTTTGTATCCCTTAGCCACCAAACGCGACTTGTTTCGAATAACTATTCCTTTAGCATCTAACTTATTCTTCCAAATCTATTTGAGACCAATGACGTAGACCCCTATCGGTCTTTCAACCAATTCCCATACTTCTAAACGTTTGAAATGGTTCAGCTCTTCTTGCATGGATTCAATCCATTTGTCATGAGTTATTGCATCCTTAATGTTTTTGGGTTCGGTTTGACTGACAGTGAGTGTATAAATGCAGTGTTCTCCGTCAGTTTGAAGGCGTTGTCTAGTTACAACTGGTTGGTTTAGGTTGCCAATAATATTAACAAGAGGATGATCTTTGGTCCATCGGTGTGTAGAAAGTTGGTGTTGGTATACATTGTGCAGATTAGGTGGATTCAGATGGCTGGTAGAAGATTCAGCGACATCTGGATTTTCCGTTTCTGACGAGAAAGGGTTGAAAAAGGCATTTTCATCATAATCCGAAGATGCAGGTACATTGTGATTTAGAGGATCATCAGCTGGGTCAGTTTCATTAGAAGCGGTTTGTTCAACTGTTGTTGGAGATTCAATCGGTGGTGCATCAGCAACAGTTGTTGTTGTTTCAGGTGTATCAGGTATTGGAATTTGATCAGGTTGAGCAGCGGAAATAGTTGATACATGTGGAGCACGTTGATCAAAATCTTCATTGAACAAAGGAGCAAACAACGTTTCCATCTGACGACGAGTTAATTGAAAGGTTTGATCAGCTGATGATTGAGGGAAGTTAAGACGGTTATGTCCAGGTTCTAAGCTATTTTGCTCAGATGCCATTTCTGTTAGCTCATCAAAATAAGCGTGAATAGTTTCCATAATTTCCTTTGTACGACGATTCCAGATCCGGTATCCTTTTGAGTTTTCATAGTATCCAACTAAGACTCCAATATCAGCTTTGTCCTTGAGCTTTCCAAAGTCATCACGATCATTATTTGGATAACATAGAGCACCAAATACATGAAAGTGTTTTAGGTTCGGTTTTCTGTTATGGATAAGCTCATAAGGTGTTTTGTTGTGGCGTTTAGTTATCATAGAACGGTTCTAAGTGTAGCATGAAGTTGACACAGCTTCTTCCTGTAGGATCGAATATTTATGTTGTTAGATGATTCAGGTGGTCTAGGATTGTGATTAAACAAGTGAGCCATTTTAGAGAGAGGAAGATAGTAGAGAGGATGTTCTTGAAAGAGAGTTGTAATACAAAATGCAAGGTTAGATTCAAGAAGCAACACCCCTTCCAAGGATGGAAGGGGTATTTATAGTTACAAATAATATGCCCTCCTGTCGGGCTTTGGATCAGGCATACAGTGGGTAAAGACCCGTCCTTCCTCCACGGTGTTGCACTAAACTAAACTACGCTAATAACTAACTAATAAACTAACAAATAACGTAACTAACAATATGTCTACGAGCTAACATATGCTAGACCATAATTGGGGTGACCGACACTTTAACATGGAATTTCCAATTCCTAACAATCTCCCCCTAAGGAAGGTCACCCCATGAAATACATTTTGCGTCCTAGAATTCTATCTTTGCCTTTAGTTCTGAGCTCGTAGACTTCTATTCTTCAAATTCCGCAATCTTTGTGCTTTAGTAGCGATTCTTCAAAATCCGCATTGATTTGTACTTTTAGTGGAGGCCTTTAACTGATCCACATCTTTGATGATCTTCGAGCTTTCATTGAGATCATCAGCCACAGTAAATCTCTGGATCACCCTTTGTGGTGTTGCCTTCATGTGATGTTGTGACTTTTGGACCGACATGCTCACACTTTCTGGATCATGACATCTTTTCATCAAAGTAGCGGAAGCTTTTACTGGTTCAAGATATTTGCAGCAGCATAGCAGAAGCATAGTATAAAAATATCTGAGCCAGGTTATGTAGATTAGCACTTGTCATGATTTCTTCAAATTAAGTGTGGATGCTGTGAGCATGCGGCTTTGGATTGACTTCTCAATTTTGATCAGCTGCAATCGTCCAAATGTACCTGCAAACAACAGTTAGCAATAAAGCACACGAAAGTGTCTTTGATCACTTTCGTTGAATTGAGATACACGGCCCACGGTTCCCCGTTGATCAGTACAAGTACTGCCTGTGATCAGGTAGAATTCTGAAGAATCTCCTTGACAGGGTTTCACAGCTGCTCTAGCCGTTCTCAAACCGAAAAGTCTCAAAGAAGAAAACACAGAGTGAGTGAACCAGCGAATTGAGATTCACAGATTGATGAAAAATTGATTTGAAAACAATCGTGTATTGCTTAGAAGAAAGAATTTTTGCAATACGACGAAGGTTTTATGAGAAAGATCAATTTTCAATCAGAAATACTTTTTGTATTTGAAAAGAGTACACATTCGACGTGCTAGAGAAAAGAAGAGATTCGCACATCGAACGGTTTTTCCAAAAGTATTTTTTCAATCAGAGATACTTTTTGTGTTTGAAAACATGAGTACACATTCGATGTGCTAGAGAAAAGAAGATTTGCACGTCGAACGGTTTTTCCAAAAGTATTCGTCAATTCATTTCCTGGACCAAGGTTGATTCAAGAATGAATCGCCCCATCATTTCTATCCAGTTGTCACAAGCTTGATCTTTCGAGAAGATCTCACATGTCACCCACCAAGAGCTTGTTTGATGTTGGCTCTAGAAGGATTTCCATCTTCATTGTGAATACTTTTACATATCACTCAGATGTTCTGGCAATACCACAAGGATAACGCGTAGGACTCTGAATATATACTTACTTTCCACATTGTGTGAAACAGCAAGTCTTCATTAATTTTGTGTCCTAATGAGATATTGTGAATGATCTCTTGGCTCTAGACTCAATAGTGCACATTTGGATCCTATGCCGGAGACTAGGGAGAGGGTCTCCTTCTTCAATATCAACAATCTCTAAGAGAAATTCGATAGATTACGTAGGTTCCCCATAAGAATGAAACAAGACCTTTTAATAGGAACTTGAGTAGCTTGGGAAGTTAGGTGCAGTGCGTCACTGGGTCCATGACGTCTTGTCTTCAATACCAGTGTTTCCTTAGTAGACACCAGTAGCATATGTATTGAACCCGGTTTCTGCCCTAAGGTTGAATTAATGGAGGGCTATTTCTTTTCATCCTTTTCACATTCAATTCTTTTTCATTCTTCAACCCCTTCAGTGCTTACCGAGACTTCATAACTAGAATCTTGTTGGGTTTATTCCAGTTCTAGCTCTATCTCAGTCCGCACTCTTCCCATATCTCACTTTTCTCCTTTTTTCATCATACCTAAGGACTCTACACTAACTAGTGGATTGTCCCTGGGTAGATCCCTCCGGCTCTGGCAGGATCGTGGGAACTAATACCTAACCTAACAATCCTTATAACACCATGCATAAAGTAAATTGGTCGGTCTTTTGGTATTGTTCTTTCCTTCATGAAACCAATTGAGAAATCATTTGGAAAATCAATCAAGGTACTTGTGATATAAAATAAAAGCATTTTGTACCTTAGTTGTTTTGATCATTTAGAAATGCTCCCCCTCAACATGTGCATATGATATTGAAATTGTTTAGCACATGTTGAGAAGAGTTCTTTGAAATATATTCTTGATCACAATTTCCGTAGAAAAATCCATTTGAATTTCTTTGGTAAATTCTCCCCCTCAATATGTGCGTAGGATATTTGAAATCATTTTATCACATAGAGGCAAGAGGTTTTTGAAGTACTTTTCACGATTGCCAATAGAAACCATTCGCTCCCCCTCAATATGTGCATCGATATACGAAAGAGTTTGGCACATATTATAGAGAACTTGCACTTTGAATCAAAATGATCATGTTTTATCAAATTTCATATTAAATCACAAATTCTCCCCCGATCAAAAATATCAAACCCTTTGAGATTTTGGATCCCAAGTGATTTAATAAGGTTTAGAAAACATGGGAGAAAATGTGCCTGATTTAAAAGCTCTCCTGGTTTATGGTTAAATGCTCCTCCACAATCATGTGCATTACGTATTTCAAAATCGTTTGGCACATGAAGGAATGAGTGCTTTTGAAACAATCACCCTTTTAAAACCGATTTGAGATTTAAATCACGATCTCTCCCCCGATCAAAAATTTCAAACCAATTGAGATTTGTGATCCCAATTTATTTAAATCATTTAGAAAATTTTGGGGAAAGACGTGGCAAGATTTAATTATTGAAATTGACTTATAAGGACCTATTATAGACATTAAAGATTGTTAGTGTCAGGTATGATAGTTTTTAAGAGATCTTTAAGAAAAAAATAAAACAATTTCACAATCAAACAAGAACAGAAAAAATTTCATTTTGAAAGATCTTTGAGTTTTAAAGAAAATCATACCATGGAGGTACTCATGGAGGTACTAACATGGAGGTACTCATCATAATCTGTAATAATAAATTGTTACATGTAAAATCATCTAAAGATTAAAATTCAACCACCTAGGCAGTGAACCTAATCGTTGTAGTGTAGTATTGGGTAAGCCTCGGGGATTGATATCGTTCTCTAGGGGAATAGGAATGCTAGCAAGAAATGTATGCCGAGAAGGTGGGGGTTGAGGATGATTCTTTTTTATCTTTTTATTGGTTTTTTAGAAAGCTAAGGTAAAATCTCGGGGCAATTGGTTGGAGGGTGGTATTTCTACCGATTACTCTACTTGTCTAATTATCTAATTATCTACTACTACAGGTAGTCTTATGTCTATTTGATGTGTGCTCGTATGATGATTAAAAATGTGTTTACCTAGATAATATTACTCCCTACTTATCTTTTATTGGTCGGTTGAATTGTCACACATTATCTTAACGCGTTGTATTCCTAAGGTCATATGGTATGCATAATCCCTAGTTCTTTGAGGTTATCTTTCGGGTTTAGCCTATAAAATCCGCAAGCCCTTAAGCTATTTCATTCATAAGCCTCACTTTCACAAAGAATACTCAAGCATTAAACACAACGAATGATGCCCAGTTTCACTCCTAATCCAATTTAAAATTAAGATAAGAAACAACCTAACAATAATTAATAACTAGGTTTCATAGATCTAAGCAAACACACAAGAAATTTAGCTAGACATAGTAAACAAGCAAGCATACACACAATCAATTGAAGACATAATGATACTTTGGATTAAAACACTTATCTTGATGTGTAAAATAGGGTTTGGGACCCTAAGATGCTGTCCAAATCGGACTACAAACGTTTAGGGTTTTTCTCTCCAAAAGTCTACCTCTTTAAATGCAGAAAAATCGCATTCTATATATAGATTTACACTTGCGACGGCGTCACCTTTTGGATGGGACGCCGTCAGCTCGCTGTCATTAGGGTTTCGTCTTGGCCAAGTCATCGATGGGACGGCGTCACCTTAGAGTTGTGACACCGTCAGTCTTCAATTGGGACGTTGTTTTGATTCTGGATCTGGGTCGTCTGAGATGAAAAGTCTAAGTGACGCCCTTCTTCTTCACAACGTGACACCGTCAGGTTATACGAACAAAAATTCCACTGAGCCGTCTGGTGCATGTTTTGATCAAGTCTTTATAGAGGGACGGCGTCGCCCTTTGATTGGGACGCCGTCAGGTTCAGTTTGAGCAGCTTGAGTGGCTTCGATCTTGACTTTGCCATTTTCTTCATGTATTCCCTCCTTTTCGTCCAAATGTGCTTCATACCAGCATTTTGCTTCCAAGAGACCTAAAAAGTGAAAAGGAACGAAATTAAGAAGTAACGGATATAAAAGTGATCGATTAAGGGCTTAAATGACCCCCTAAAAGCGTACGTTTTAAATCGTTATCAATCATGCAGTAGGCCATCCCATAGAGCTCATATGTCTTGACAAGAGTGAGCCAGCTATTTGCAAGTACTGTGGTTTACGCTATGTTCAAGATCACCATCACTAGACTTGTCCTAAAAAAAACCAGTGTTGACTCTGCGTGTTCATGCTTTGTACTTGGCAAGTCCAGGCTTTTGTGTTAGGGAGGGGGGAGTGGTCACCTAATACCCTAGGTGCCACCTCACCTCCATCCAATAAAAACATTACACATCAAAAGTACCCAATTTTACCCTAACCATACCCTAAGTGGAGGGAGTGGTCACCTAATACCCTAACCTCACCTCCATCCAATAAAAACATTACACATCAAAAATCCCATCCAACCTCACAAAATAACTCTCGGCTTGGTAAACCGATTTTGGTACCCGATTTTGATACCCGAAGGGGCGGCGGCGGTGTTACCGCTCGGGTAAGGGTACCCGAATCCCTTACCCGTGCCCACTCCCTCCTCTCTTACATTTTCTATTTTAGTAAAATGTTGTACTACTGAAACCTTTATGATGCTTCTTGGCATGCATTCAAATAATGATTCGATAACTGTATTCAATTTCTAGTGGGGTGTATAATTTGATATTAAAATGACTTTCTTAATTCTTTTTTTTTTTCCCGAAGCGAATAAGTTTTTCTCAATTATTTGCAAGAGTATACCAGATACAAAGATGGCTTTTAGTGTAATTTAAATCAAAGTTTGAGTTCATTATATCTGAAATTATATTCATCAGTAATACATAGATTTAAATTCTGTAATTTGTTACAAATATGCTAAAGGCTCTGATTCAGATAGCTCCTATGAACGTTAGTTTGCCTACAAGAATCAAAAATTGCACTGACTGAATGTAGTACAGCTAACAGAATTGTACTGTCATCGCATTTACCTGAAGTCTATATAATACTTAAAACAGTATCTAGTCTAAAACTCTTGTTTAGTGCATGCTAATTCGTATTGTTTAGATGATATTGATATAACATAATTAATACAGTATCTCATCTAAAACTCTTCTAAATCGTTTCATTCAACATAAATAACCACTGTATACTTTTCGACATAAACAATAAATCGTTTCATTCCACAGAAGTTCATTACAGCATAAATTTCATTTGGATCAACCAACTCGTTTCAACCGATTATCACAAATAGTCGTCTCCATGGAAACTATTTTGACCCATTAGCAGACCAATGCCAACATAAAGTTATTCAAGTTTCAATGAAAATACAACATTTTGTGTTACATTACATAATACATATTACAAATCCTCTACAGGACATGCTACAGAATTACAAATTATCAGATAAACGAGTCTAAATACAAGTCCATTAACACTACCCTTTAAAAACCAACTAGTACTAGACTACAACAATTGATACATGAACTAAACTTTAAATGTTACAGTAACATTTTCTAGTTAGCTACATACTAGCCATGCTTTAAGAATCTGTCATATTCCCTGGCCCTGACTCGTCTGCTGAACCTTCTGTTTCTTGTCGCTATTTGTTTTGGAGTTGGGCTTTTTAGGGTAGCTGGTGTTGGAGCTGCCGTGAGAAGCAATGACATCGGGCACCTCTGTGAATTCATCTTCAATGTCTTTTTCTTTTTCCTTTGACATCTGAAGCACAACGAAAACGAAGGTTTTTGGTGTCTGGCATATCATCGTTTCATAGCTAAAAATGCATGAATGCTTGATACAAAACTATTATCGACCTACATATTAATGCACATTTAGCATGTCAATTTTACTACAACTAGCGAAAAGTAACGGCATATATAGTCCATTTTTATGCGCAAAAGAATGTTATTTCACATAACTCACAATTGCCCATACATATCGCACTTTTACTAACTTCTTACAAAAATTAATGCACATTTAGCCCATTTTTAATGCACGAAACAATGTTATTTCACATAAAACACGATTACAAAAACATATCGTACTTTCATTAACTTCCTACTAAATTAATGCACATTTAGCCCAAATTTTAATGCGCAAAACAGTGTTATTTCACATAACACGCGATTACCCAAACATATCACACTTTTACTAACTTCCTACAAAAATTAACGCATATTTAGCCAATTTTTGTAATTAACAAAACAATTTTAACCATATATCACTAATGCATAGTTCACATAACAGAGGGTAACTTTCTAAGATTCATCACTTTATACAATCGCATTACTAAAACCCAATGCTGATTTACACCATTTTTAGTGCACAAAACCATGGTTTTTCAAACATTAGCATGCTCTTTAACTAAGTAGGTCACCTTTTAACTTCCTATGAAAATTAATGTACATTTAAACAATTTTTAATGCACAAAATAGAGTCATTTCAAACAATAGTCTACTGATTTCCTAAGCATGCCACCTTTTCTAAATTCCTATGAAAACGGATGCATATTTAGACCATTTTAATGCACGAAATAGTGTTATTTCACACCATAGAGTGTTGATTATCTAAGCATGTCGCCTTTACGAACTTCGTATGAAAACGAATGCACAATTAGACCATTTTTAATGCACAAAATGGTTCCAAACAATAGCAACCAATCCAAACACCCCTAAATAAGTGAGACGGATCATGATAACTGCAAAGAAGTCAGCCCAAGTTGAAGGTTGCTAACCAATCTCAAATCCTCCCTATCTGTTAAGTTCCCATGAGATGATGCTACATTATCATTGGCAGTTTTCTCTTCACCGTACAATTTGCCATCCTTATTGCTTGTAAGCTCCAATGTCTCATGGTTTGAGCCACTAATCAATGTACAATCAGGTGCTAAGGTCGCTTATGGTCTACAAACTTCAATAGCTCTGCTCGAGTTGAAGAGTTCCAAATAATCTGTCACCATATTATACCATTAATAACAAGTGAAAATTTACAAGTTTGTACCTCTGAGATAGGGCTGAGCATCGACCCGGAGCCCGACCCGAACCGACTATACCGAATCCCGATTAAACTCAATGACCATAACCGACACCCGACCCGTTTATGTCGGTTCGGTATCGGGTACAAACGGGCCTAGCCGGTTTCGGTTAATCAAATCAAACGGGCCTAGCCCGACTTATTGTTGCAGCCCAGCAGTCCAACACAAATTTAAGGAATGGAAAGATACGGGCCCAGCCCAGCACAAATTTAAGGAAGCAAAATGCTTAGCAAAACCAACAGTATGCAAAACCAACAAATAACAAATAACAAAACCAAGTTACCAACAATATGGCTACTGAGCAAAATGCATTGCAAAACCAACAGTTCCAATTTTTTTTTTGTGACCATATGGCTACTGTGATAGTTCTCCACATTCCACAATTCACATTGTCTTCATCAATTCATCAAACATACAAAACCAAATACCATATGGCTCCAAATACAAACACAAATGACAAATGTCTTGAATCATTGCTCCAAATAAAAATACCCAATACTAATCACGACATTCTTGAATTTCCATGTTCTCCTTTTTGTTTCTCTAACGCCTCTTGAATTTCTAGAAAAAACATGAGAACATAAGTACAAAAATAAGTTACTAATATAACCAAATAACCAATAAACTAAAATATAAATATTTTACCTTTAGCAACTTCGTCGTCTTTCATTAAATCCTCTAACGTATCCAAAGTGATGTTTCTACTTGATGTACGGATCCAATCTTGTGTGCACACCAAAGCCTCTACAATGCTAGGCGCTAAAGAATTCCTATACGGGTCTAAAACGCGACCACTTGAACTAAAGGCGGATTCGGAAGCAACGGTGGATACTTACAACCATCATCTCATGTGAAAATGCTTACCACCATCATACTTATTTGGTAAATTTTCTACCAAATATTCAAGAGCTTTGTCATTTGAAGAAATGTTATCAACCGTAATGGTCATAACATTCTTTATACCCCATCCGTTTATACATTCCAAAAGTGCCCTACCAATATCCACCCCTTTATGGCTATGAATTGGTCTAAAATTAATAATTCTTTTATGCATTACCCAATCATCATCTATAAAGTGGGCAGTTAATACCATAAAGTTCATTCGTTTACAACTAGAAGTCCAAGTATCGGTGGTTAAATGAACGGTGGTGGCCTTGTTGCTTAAGAAATTTAATAGGCTCTTCCTCTCGTCAAGAAAAAACTTAGAAACATCCCTAGCAATAGTAAACCGAGAGGGCATATTAAATCTAGGTTGCATGTTATTTCCAAATTTAATGAATGCCGGGTGTTCTACAAACTTAAACGGAAGCTCCGCAAGAATAATCAACTCAATCAACGACTTTTTAATCAATTTTTCATCATACTTCCAAGTTTCTAAAGTACCAATGCTACTATCACCCTCAACATTCTCCCCAATCTTTTTCTTAAAAGCTAGTTTTTTCTGTTTCTTAATTTTCTCAACATCGGGGTTGTTTTCACAATTTGCTTAATGAGTATTCAAGTGTCGCGTACCATGCATTTTTGAATCGGCTTTGAGAACCGCATCACAATATTTGCAATATGCCATCTTAATGACTTGACCATTTTCATCCGGTTCAAACTTTGCAATAAAGTATTTCCAACACTCGGAAGTCGTTTTCCTTGGTTTGGGAGGGGCTTTCCTTTTGCGTTTATTTTCATCCTCAACGTCAACAATATCATCCTAAACAAAAATAAAAAAGGTCAACATTAAATGAAGTGTTTACTGTTATGGCTACTGTGAACTTATGGCTATTGGCTACTGTGAAACATTAACATTAAATGAAACCTTGACATTTATGTGGCAGTCAAGTAGAAACATCAAGTAGAAACATCATTAATACAAATGATTCATTATCATCATTTATTCACTTATGTGGCGCAATGACATCATACATCAGTTTATTCATTTATGTGGATCCTAAACAGCACAATGACAGACGAGGTTTCATTATCATCATTTATTCATTTATGTGGCGCTTGTTTTAATTTAAACATCATTAATACAAATGATTCATACATCAGTTCATTTATACGAAACCTTAAAATCATCATACATCAGTTCTTATAAAACATCATTATCATACGAAACCTTAACATCATCATACATCAGTTCTTATAAAATAAAAAAAAAATAAAAAATCAATAACGATTTTAATTAAATGCCTAAATCAGTTAATGAAAATGAAAATTAAACAAAACTTAGGGGCCGTTTAGTTGGAGAGAAATACTCCATTTTTCCAGAAAATTTCCCATATGAAAAGAGAAAAACTGAAAATCCGTTTAGTCGCACTTTTTTCCAATAATTTTCCAAAAATATGAAATTCTCATTTTCCAATTTGTAATAGAAAAAATGAAAATAACATTACACCCTTTTCACTTTTTTCATTTCCAAAATAATAACACCATTTCCTTTCACCCTACACTTTTATCACACATCTTCCATCCTCCATCCTCCACCTTCAACTAAACAACTTTTCAGAAAAAAGGAAAAATATAACTCCAACTAAACGGATTTTCACATTTCTCAACTCTTCTCTAGAGAAGAAAAACCACTCCATTCTCTAGGAATTTAGAAACGGAAAAACAGGAATATTTTTCACCAACTAAACGGCCCCTTACTTCTTCCATTGCATTGTTTTGTTGAGAAGCAAATGATTCATAGGTAGGTACTTTAGAAGATGAGATTGATTCATATGGGGGGTTTTTGTTATGAGTTTGATCATCATTTGATTGATCCATTTGATTGATTTGATCCAAACGAATTGGTGGGTTTTTAGTTATTCGGGTTTTGAGTTTTGAGAAGCCAAAAGTTTTGAGTTACTGAGAAAGTGAGAATGAATGAAAGGGGGGCGCTTGTTTTTTGAGAAAACCTAATTAATTTCGGTTTTGGCGGGTTAAACGGGTGGAGTTGAGATCCAGAACTCATATTTGTCATAGAACCAATGGACCAATCATAGCCATCCATTTTTTATTTAAATCATATTCCACCTTTTTTTTAAAACAACATATCTTGTAAACGGTAAATTTTCAAGGTACAAAAAATACACCATCATAACGAGAATTAAATTATCTTTCTATAGATATGCATTGTTATATACTTTCGACAAACATTTTTTTTCAAAAATTCCGTCCGAAAAAATCATATATGATTTTTACGAATCATATATGATTTTAAAAAATCATGTATGATTCGATTTTTACGAATCATATATGATTTTTACAATCATATATGATTCTCAAAAATCATATGTGATTCGTAAAAATCGAATCATATATGATTTTCACAAATCATATATGATTTTTGTTGACCGAAATTTTGAAAAAAAAAAAATTGTTAAAAATATATAGTAGTGCATATCTATAGAAAGATAATTTAATTCTCGTCACGATGGTATAATTTTTATCGCGTAACGATTAACGGTTTGCGAGATATTTAATTTTTTAAAAAAGGGTGAAAGTTTATCATAATAAAAAAATGAATGGCTATTATTGGTTGATTGGATCTATGGTAAATTTTGGTTCTATATTGAACTTTTGCCTAAACGGGTGTAGTCGGGCTTTTTAACCGAACCCGACCCGATACCGAGTAGCTAAGAAAACTAATACCGAGTCCCGACCCCGTAACATATTCGGTCGGTAATTCGGGCCTGTCGGGTCGGTCGGTTTTTCGGGCTTGTCGGGTATCGGTCGGTTTTGCTCACCCCTACTTTGAGATATCACTCATTTCCAATAAAACTGATATCATATGATGATCATTGACGACCCGATCAGAAAATTAATCCAATTGTTTCATATTTTACTAATTTCCAACACCTATCATTACGCCTAGTCAAAACTAATTCTCGTTTAGCCCATGTTTAATGCACAAAAAACGTGAAAGTCTTAGCCAAGAACACGCTGATTCCAACGCCTATCACTATGCCTAACTTCCTGTGAAAACTAATGCTCGTTTAGTCCGTGTTTAATGCACAAAAACGTGTAAGTCTTAGCCAAGAACACACTGATTTCCAACTTTATCTATATAATTTTGCCAAAACTATATCTAAATCAAAAACTGTATAATTTGGTAGGGTTCAATTTTCTTTTGCAAATTCGATTCGGTTACAAATTTGATTCGATTTTTTCAGCCCGGTTTAGTTCTTATGCTGATTACCCAATTTGTGAACACCCTGTTAGCTTTATTCACTTGTCCACATGTCGATTCCCATTTCCCCATATAATGATTCCACTATTCAACAATCATAACTAAATATAGCAGAATCGATATGAAAGTTCAGATATTTATACCTCTATTTAAACATGATAGATTACGATATCTAAGTTCATATAAATCTCCAACATTATAAGATTGCCTAGTCATCAAAACATAACACACGAACCAGATATCAAAGATATTAAGCATGGCATTTCCAGTCAACTCTTAGATCAAACTTGCAGTCTGACCCACTAATGGTGCCGACGCCGCAACCCGAAGGTTGCGACTTAAATTTGCAACTATTCTTCATAATCACTTCCCCAGATTTGACATCCTCCAAGTATGCTTTAATTACAAGCGAACCCTTGGTGGGTACAGCCACTAAAGACTTTATCAGCTGAATCACACCATCCTCTAAAACATGATTGGGTAGAAAGAGTAATGACATGTAGTTATATTTACGTGAAGGTAGACATTGACATTGAGCAAGAAAGTCATCGCCATAATAGGCAAGTATATACCCACGTACTTCACGACCAGGTGTCATGGTTTCAAACTTTACCTCCAAAGAAGCATCGATTGCATCCTTTAACACAACGTAATACAAAAGTGTAGATCCTTCCTCCCCTGAAATATCAAGAACACCACATGCACCATCTGATTTCTTCTCCCAAAAATCTGAGAGGTCTATTTCTATCTTGTGATTGCAAATTTGATAACACGCGTCCTCGTTCTTGGCAACATAGAGTTCCATACGAACCTCAATAGACGAAGAGACCGGGACTGAATAACCACTAGTGGGATTCCTGAGGTATACAAGCCCCGCTTCAACCCCCACGTCGGTCGGGATTATGGGATCACACCATTTATGGTTGAATAAAGTTACATGAGCAAAGTCAGGCTCAAAAAAGTGAGATTCCACATCTGATGATAGTAAACCGTACTTGTCTGATACTGAAATAACCCCAAACACTTTACCCACTTTATCAGACCCAAAATGTGCTGCAGTACGGGTAAGAAACGAAAGGAGCTCAAACCGAGAATTTCTTCGTGGATCCCTAATGCAAATCAAAACAACGTCCACAAATTAAAAACAAAAGTTACAATCATCAATACTTACATTGTGTTGCAACAGTGAGCAAAAATTATGCAATAAACATAGAGAGAGGACTTGTTTGTTTTCAACAGTTGTATAGCACTATGTTAGGCAAAGTCCTTGTCCTATATATAAAGTAGACATGAGAAACACTAATGAATTTCTAAGAAGTGCCTTAAAAAGAACATACTCTCTATTCCCTCGCCTTTCGCAACAACTCATTTATGTTAATTCTAACTCAATTAATTCCAACACCAAAGCAAAGATTAATAAAAAGTAGGAATTTTAATTTGTTTTATTTCAATGGGGCAATTTCATACATCCCCTTAAAAAGCTCTCTAATTTCATTTATACCCAACTCAATTGTTAGATATCATATATACCCATTAAATACATTTGAAATATCAAATCTGCCCAATTACCTAAAACATTTTATAATATGACCGGTATACCCTATTTTTAAATTTTTTATCAATTACTTATTTACCTAGGTAAGCTTTACGTTAACCTAAAACAATACTCAACCGAAAGAATTATCAGTTCCAACAAAAAGCACTTACCAATCCACATAATCAAACAAATAAAAAATAACAAAGAATAAAAATAAAAATGTTTAAAACTTATCAAAACCAACAATATCTCAAGTAACATAATACTTGTTTGACAAATTCATAATCTGACCTATTTCATTGTTGCATGACCATCAGTGGCTAAACGTCGGTTTAGTTTTAACGGTACCTACTAAGTGAAAAGCATGCTATGTTAAGAATATAATGAACATTTAAAATAAATTACTGTGAACTCTCAAACTCTTGCGTTTCAAAATGGAGGGTTTTGGCCTTTTGGTGCTCAATAAAACAAGGGTAGAATTGTCCCTAATTTAAAGAAAAAATAAAAAAAATAAGATTAGATATATATGAAATTAGGGAGAACTTTAAGGTGATAAATGAAATTCTCTCTATTTTAAAAATCAAAAAACACATTACCTACAATTTTAACCAAACACTGTAAAGTTAAAACTAATAAAATTGTTAAAAATATATACATAAGTTTGATTTTATTTATATAAGATATTACAATTATTGCAAAACGGCCAACCTTCAGTCATTTTCAAAGGCATAATGAAAAGGTACGATACTTCATGCAAAGAACCCGATTTTTGACTTAAATAGCATAAAATGACAATAAACTTAGCATAGAAAAAATCAATTATTTTGAACATAAAAAACGCTAGTTACCTGCCATTTACATCCACCAATCGTTTCGCGGCGTAAAATGGTAATCTCAATGGCAGAGGGGTCACTGATAACTCACTTGCTTTGGGGAGAGACTGATCCGGAAAGAATGGGGATGTCTACACGAAAAAGAAGTTTAAAATTGGTTATAAAATGTGGAATTGTGAATAACTTTGTTTTTTATACTGGTTATGATATGGTAACTAGTTTTGCTGTTATCTTATACTGGTCATTAAATGATTCAATAAGTTTAAAACTGGTTATTGAGAAATATTAAGCTATGGACTTATTCAGTAGTATGGTAACCAATTTTAATGTTATCTTGATACACCCAAACCAATCTAGATAAAATAACTTAAACCCAAAAACTTAAATAATTCTCAAATAACCCCTCAAAAAACAAGAGAAAAAATCCATGGTTTATGAACAAAAATTAGTCCCGCATAAAAGAATCCAGGGGAAAAGAACCCGACCCGAGAAACCAAAAAAAAAAAAGTTACTAGATAACGCATACCGGAGTGATCCCCAAAAGATGAAAGCATCTTTCCATTACCACTGCAGTTGCCTCACACAGCAATAATGTGCTCATATCCATAACAGACCCCGCCTGCCAAAACTTTCCAAATTAAACCTTTTATAATTGGGACAAAAATAGTCGCATATACCTTTTAAAAATCAAATAATTTTAAAAAAGACCAACTTTGGTTTGAGAGAATCACAGATTACCCCTTTATAATCACGACAAAAATAGTCACATATACCTTTTAAATATCAAATTATTTTTTGTAAAAAAATAACTTCGGTTTGAGAAAATCAGAAATTAAATTCAGTATTGTATGAGAAAAAACATATGTATGTACCTTGCACACACAGGAATAGTAACGGTTGAATTTCTTTGATAAATCATAAAGGTAATCACATAGGATGTGTGGCAGCACAGATAAACAAGACTCTTCGAGGACCTGGAAAAGAAAGTTAAAAGTATTAATACAATAATGAAATTTACATAATCATATTAACAAGATTAGTAAAATTTACAAAAATCAAACTTTTCACTTCGTTTTTTCTTCTACGTTTGTGAAATGTCTTCATATAGGCATTTACATTAGTATTAAATATTTACCCCAAATGTTACAACTTCAAATGGGATTATGTATATTCAAAAAAATAGTAAAAGTTCATTATGATATTGTCATACCTCAGTAAACTCGAGTAATCGGAATCCCAAAATACGCTCTTCACCTTTTACCCATCCTTCATCCCTCCCCAGTATTAACTCTGATGCCTGTTGCAGCACACATGTATATCCACATGTATATCCGTTAACTTAATTTTTAGGAGCAAGAAAGCAATATTATTGGTCCAAAATGAGAAAGTTGGAACAAAACTGAAACGAAAAGAAATTCTTACCTTCTTTAACTCGTTGATATTTTTACGAGAATCATCAGTAATTCTACGAATTTTGGCTTGTGTATTTAATAGATACACGAAAGTATTTCCCTATATATTAAAAAAATTGAGTAGATCATGAGAACACAAATATATAATAGCATAACAACAAGAACATCATAAATTTACCTCTTCTTTAAGCATCTCATCATTGATATTGAATTTTAATTCGTCCAATCTATGGTGTTTCAGGAATACATACCTGTTAAGAAGACAAAACCCAAACCATTGAGTATATGAGTACAAAATTTTGACCTATAAGTAGGTTATCTTGTTAATGAAACAAAGGAAATAGCCGGTGTAGATAGCGTTAACTTCAAAATATAAAAGTTAGGAAATAAAAACTTTGACTACAGCAAGTTCGTAGGATACTAACATTTACCACTCTACTTGTATGTATTAATATTGATAGCATAAGTACAATAAGGATAAAAGTTATGATAAAAGCATGAGAATCTTACAATAAAACACAATCTAAAACTGCTTCAGGAGTATATCCAAGCAACATAGCATCCTCGGCTGATAAAAAGAAATTGTAAAATTTAGCCATTTTAAAATTGATCCCATTATTATATTAATGGGTTAACAAAAAAATATAATAATGGTAATCGCATCATTTATTCACGAAAATAAATTAAGAATTAATGAACAATATCTCATATACCTAGCTCCGCTGCCACATGAGTTTTAGCTTTGTCTAACAACTTATCTTCAAGTTCAGTACTGCAACTTCTATATCCTGCATAACTTGTTCTGGCGGGTTTGTGCCTATTACTTTTGACATGCTCTTCGAGTTTAGCAGCCTGGAAAAAGAACTAGTCAATTTCTCATCTTTTTTTTTAACATGCTAACAGCTGCTGCTGTGTAAAAGTTACTTACGGTAAAGCACATTTCAATATACTCTTGTTTCCATACAGGAGTCAAGTATACCATCCAATCTACTCTTTGCAGTCCATACCTACATATGACAGAAAATTTAAAAGCCACTGTTCATATAACATTGGTGAACGGTTTAGAATAAAATCACCAGAAAAAACAAATCTATTACTAGCCAATTCATATAGATGTTTTCATAAACTTAGCAAGTAAAGTACCACAAAGCTAAGAGATCTTTATAAGCATTGTCGAAATCTCTCTGAGCCCTGTCTTGTCTTTCTTCTTTCAGAAACCATCTATTCAACACTTTTTGAGCCCTTTCCCTCTGAAGTAAATGGAAATATAAACTCATAAAGTGCAAAATATGCCGATTTTATATCAAATAGACGGCGAATGTAGTGTTTTCATAATATATATATATATATATATATATAGGCAGAGATAAAACAATTATAATATAACAAAGATTGATATGTACTTTAGAACGTGTGGCCGAGATCGTAGGATGACCGACAGTCACATCAACTTTAGAATACTTAAGCATACTCATCAGCGTGTATCCAATAGCGCGTCGTCGAAACAAATCCACATGCATTTCCTCGTCCAATGAGGGATATTCTACAATCACCCTTTCCACAGGAAGTTTTGGTGCCCATGAATCTATACCATCTTTTAGCATCTTGTGAATGCTCTGAAAGGAAACACGAAGAATCCAAGTGAAAATTGTATTGTCTGTTACAAAAGAGTAGGAAAAGAAAAATAAAATACCTTTGCAATCCATTTCCCTGATAACTCTATAGTTACAAAACCAAGATCATTTATGGAGGGTGTTCCCTCTATCATGTCAGATTCCGGAAACTTTTCCTTGATTCTCTATGATAATAAAAGAACACACCGAAACATATAATTACAGTTAAAAAAACATAAGTATATTCAAAAGCCATGGTTGACAAAAAATATTATTACCTCTCCAACCTCTCTTGGTCCTCCATGTAAGGGTCTTGATGTTCTTGCACCGCTGGTTCTTAATCTAGGCCATATCCACAAGGCATTTTGGCTGTAATCATTCAGAAGAAAAAAGTAAATGTATATGTTACCTATCAAAGAAAGTAAAATCGCACAAATATCAGAAGCAACATATACCATTCATAAACACCATGCATCCCTTTTTGGCAAGTATATAGCATATGCTCTTGTTTTAAGTCGGTTTCATTTTTCTTTATTTCTTCTTGAAGACGCTTCAGTGCGGTTTCAAATGGCTTTGAGATTTCTTCTTGAAGACTCCATCTCTTGCATTCCTGTATTACAAAACCAGAGCCATTGTCTTAACTGTGTAAATTCATATATATATAAATAATGTGTACATTAATGACAGACTTACATCAGGAGCTCTCATTGTTATTGTAGAATGGGCCCACTTTAAGACTTTCCTCCTAGGTTCCTGTAATACGAACTGGTAAGATCATCTAAACTGTGTAAATTTATATAAAAAAAATGATAATGTGTAAGTTAATAGTAGACTAACATTAGGATCTGCCGTTCTCGATATAGAACTTGGCCACTTCACAAAACTCCTCTCACCTTCCTGCATTACAAATTCAGTGCCATCATTTCAACTGTGTTAATTTATATTTAAATAACAAACATGATAATGTGTACACTAACAATAGACTTACTTCAGGAACAAGAATAGCTGCGAATTGTATTTTAGAAGATGCCCACTTTAACAATCTCTTACATTCCTGTATTACAAAACCAGTGCCATCCTCTTAACAAATTTATATAGAAAAACATGATAATGTGTTAATAATAGACTTACATCAGGATCTGCCATTGCTTTTCCTGTAGAAACTGCCCACTGTATGAAGTCCTGCCTTTCCTGTGGTACGAAACAAGTGTCATTATCTTAACTGTGTAATTTTATAATTAATAAAAAAATAATAATAATAATAATAATAATAATAAAAAAAAAACAAAAAAAAAAAAAAAAAAAAAAAAAAAAAAAAAAAAAAAAAAACAAGAACATGAACATTAATAGTAGACTTACACCAGAAGTTATTCTATCATGCGACCAGTCCTGTAATACAAAACCAGTGCCATCATCATCTTAACTGCGTAAATTCGTATTAAAAAAATAATAATAATAAATAATAATGTGGATGTTGACAATAGACTTACATATATTTCTGGTATTGTTGTAGATGGTACCATTGATGGTATAGAAGAACCGATTATATTTGAAGTACAAGGTGCCATTCTAGCTGATGTAGAAGGTGACAATGGACTTATATATATTTTTGTTCCTAGTGTCGGTACATAAGGTGTCACTGATGACGTAGATGGCCTTGTCGTTAATGTAGAAGGTACTGCACGAGTACCAGACCTGTTATTAATTTTCGTTCTCTTACTTTCCTGTAATACAGAATACAAAAGTGTAAATTTATAAATAAATAATAATGTGTAAGTAAACAATAGACTTACATTCAATCTTGATTTCTTTGACGAAGATGGCTCCATCTGGTAACAAACATGTAAGAAGTAATTATGTTACCAAAATAAGAGTAACAAGTATTCCCTGTACTACTAATTTCTTATTTTATAATGAGGAAAGTGAATATGGGGTTGTTAGACATTTAAGCTTACATGAAAAAACCCGTCATAAATACATTGTTTTGACCTATTACTTGTATCTATTTTTCAGACCACCTTGTGTTTGAATATACGTTCATTTTTATCGCTCATCTTCATGATTACAAAACAATAAGACGAATACAAATTGTCTCAAATATATAATGGTGAGCTGGTCTTATTTTATAAATCAATTGCATTGCAAAATTGAAATCCATTTTGAGATGATTTTAAAACAAAAGACTTATTTTTATGGCGAGTGTATTTGGGAAATTTAGTTTGAGGTTAAAAAATCAAAACTCGACGTATTTTTGGTGGTTTTTCTTGTAAGCTTAGATGCTTAGCAACCTCATATTCAGGGGTGTTTGTTTAAGCTTATTTATGGGCTTATATGTTTTTGGCTTATGCTTCATAAGCTCCATTTTTTTTGGCTAATTTTGGCACATATGGGCTTAGATAAGTTTAGGGGGTGTTTGTGTAAGCTTATATGTGGGCTGATTAGCTTATATAATGTCGGCTTATACTTCATAAGCCTCAAATTCAGCTTATTTCGAGAGTTATGAGCTTCTTATATAAGCCCATAAGTCTCAAAATAAGCCAGAAAAATGAGGCTTATAAGCCGAAATCATATATAAGCTTATACAAACACCCCCTTATTATGTAATAATAAACTTATATTTCAAAATAAGGTTAAAAAAATTGAGCTGGAGAAAAATAAGACGAAAAGAGATAAGCCAGTAAATAAGCTTGAACAAACACCCCCTCACTTTCCTCTTTTAATAACAGATGATGATAAGCACCAAAACAATTAATCAATAAATAACTCTGAAATTAAAAATTATTACCGAAAGATTGATCAACAGCTTCAGCGATTGATGTTGATAAAAAATGAACAACACACGACTTATTAGGTTTTGTTTCCCCCTTTTTTTACTTGACTTGTGCTGGACTTTTCTCCTGCAAAGCGAGCTATGGGCTGGGCTTTTCGGTTTTGATTTTGGGTAATTTCGTGTGCGGTCAAATTTTATGTGTTTATTTTTTTGTCTATTATTTTTATTTTTTATTTTTATAAGTATTTTGTATGTAAATAGTCTTCATACATACGATTTAGAAATGTGTTCTCATAGGACCAAAATAGCGCCCCACGCGTTACGGCGAGGATTTTTATTATGATATATACGTTTTTTTTTTTTTTTTTTTCAGATTTTCTTTTTATTAAAAAGTTTATATATAGACCTGATAGACTCAATTAGATCTCATTAAAGAAATGTTAACTGATTATCAATAGAGATTAACAACTAGAAATCCAAAATGGTAGAAATGGAAATGGTAGTTGATTAATTAAGAAACTATGAAAGTTTGTTACAATGAAATAGAGAAAGGAAATTGGTTTATTACAAGATTGATAGCTAACTAAATGTGTAAGATCAACTACTTATACACAATTACAAAAATTGGTTAACTAACTTTGGGCATCAAAGTTAGTTATTTGAAACCAAAACTAATGTAAAGTTGACATGTGTCTAGTTTGAGTTCAAACTCTTTTGTTGTGTATCAACTCCATCCTCCTTAGAAGATTTCTTGTCTCAAGAAATAACTGGAGCATCAAAGTCAGGAAACCTTTGGATCAAATCTGCATACACCTCCCAAGTGGCTTCTTCCACACTTCTGTTAGACCACTGTACTAGAACATACATCACATGCTTGTTGTTGAGTTTGCCTAGTCTCCTCTCCAGAATTGCTTGAGGCTTGAAAGACAATAACCCATCTTCTCTAAATTGTGGCAGACTCCCCATCTGATGGTTATTTCCATTACACTTTTTGAGTTGTGAAATATGAAAAACATGATGGATTAAGCTTTGACTAGGCAATGTGAGCTTGTAAGCAACCTTCCCAATTTTTTCCTCCACCTTGAAAGGACCATGGTATTTAGCTGATAGCTTATGTTGTTGTCCTTGTCTAACTGTGACCTGTCTGTGAGGTTGAAGTTTAAGATACACCCAATCAACCACCTGAAATACTCTATCAGTTATGCCCTTATTAGCCTGATTTTTCATCCTGTCTTGGGCCCTCTTGAGATGAAACTTCAACATTTGTATGGCTTGCTCCCTAGCTTGCAATGTTCTATCCACCTTCTCCACCCTACTATCTCTTGGTACATAGGGAACATGAACTGGTGGAGTTTGTCCATACATGACTTCATAAGGGGTGGTTTGGATAGCAGTATGAAAATTGGTATTATACCAAAATTCTGCCATAGGTAACCATTGTAGCCACTCCTTTGGTTTCTCTCCACACATGCACCTCAAGTAACATCCCAAACTTCTATTAACAACTTCAGTCTGCCCATCTGTTTGAGGATGGTAAGCTGTTGACAACTTCAGTTTCGCCTTCAATGTCCCAAACAAAGCTTTCCAGAAATTACTTACAAACACTTTATCCCTGTCACTTATAATTGATTCTGGTAAACCATGTAACCTGTATACTCCATCCAAGAAAGTTTGAGCCACTTGACTTGCAGTGAAAGGGTGAGATAGAGCCATAAAATGAGCATACTTACTGAGCTTATCCACTACTACCATAATAACAGTTTTGCCATGTGAATTGGGTAATTTTTCAATGAAATCCATGCTAATCTCAGTCCATACCTTATCAGGAATAGGCAATGGCTGCAGTAATCCTGGATAGACACTAAGATCAGGTTTCTGTCTTTGGCAAATATCACATTCTTTTACAAATTGCTTCACCATTCTTTCCATTCCCTTCCAATAATAAAGTGAGCTAAGTTTCTTGGTAGTAACTTGGACTCCTGAATGACCTCCAATGGATTCATTATGGAAGTGTGTTATCAGTTGAGTTTTCATTGCTGGACCATTTGCCACTGAAACCTTCAAAGGAGTAGTACTTCTCAACTTACACCCCAACTTTTTTGCAGTCTGAACATCCAAAAAGTTGTGTGTACTCCCAGAATCAGCCAATATATGCAAAAATTGTTTTCCCACCATACCCCTTACTCTCATGGTTTGATATGAATTAATGCCTGATAAGGCATTCAAGGAAATCTGTGGGCATTGTTCAGTGAATTCATACTCCTGACCATCAGTTTCTTCCTCATTTTCTACTTCCTCAATCACCACAGTGCTCTCCTCCCCTCATTTCCCATGTTCATCATTATCCAAAACAACCTCCAAACAATTCAATTGACCACTACACTTGTGACCAGGTGTGTACTTTTGATCACAATAAAAACATTGATTCTTAGCTCTTTTTTCCTCTAATTCCTTCTGAGTCAATCTATAAGGCCTATTACCACCATTTCTTGCCACTAATTGATTACCACCATAATTATTAACAGTCTTTTGAGCCACATTAACATTCTTATTCACTAGACTGTTATTAGGCACAAATTTTGGAGTTGACAGTAAAGGAGTTATACCTTGGCTTAAGTGCAGCATTAGAATCTTCTTGCGTTTTTGCCATGGCATAAACTTCAAGTAAAGTGCTTAGTCTAAACATCCTTAATGGCATACTAATCTCCTTCTTCAATCCTCCCAAGAACAAACTAACTGCATAAGCCTCATTCATTTTCACCCTGCTTAACAAGGATTCAAACTCCTCTTGATAATGCTGGAATCCATCTTGCTTCAATTCTTCAAGTCCACAATTGGATCATCATAGAGTACCCCAAACCTCTTAAGAACCGCCTCTTCATACATCTCCCATGGAATTTCTTCACCAAACCTCTTAACATATTGTTGGTGCCAAATCAAGGCCTTATCATATAGATGAATTGAAGCTAACTCCACTTTTCTATCATTTTGCACCCCATCAATCTTAAAGAATTGTTTACACCTGTAAACCCATCCTTTCACATCATCTCCATGGAATCTTGGATAATCTGCCTGTCACACCCCCAAATTACCTGTTTTGCAGCGGAATGGAATTCCTGGGGATTGACTGTCATAGCATCACAGTTACAGATATATTGAACGACCTAAAGTGTCGTTTGGAAAACACATCGTTTGATTTAATAAAACAATCAGAGTTTACAAAGTATAGGTCCCAAATGAAAATCAACTTGTGCGGAAATAAGTTTGTTACAATTCAAACGATGTTTTAATGTGAGTAAAACCCAAGTGAGACGCGTCGTCACCGCGACTCTAAGATGTGCCCACATGCATGCCATGAAGTGTATGCCTTAGATACCTGAGATAAAAACATGCTAAAAGTGTCAACACAAAGGTTGAGTGAGTTCATAGAGTTTGTGATGAAATGTAAAGACTATCAAAATCGTTTATGCAGCAAAGGCATTGTAAATCCACTCAGTTCCAAGTTCCGCCCATACAAAACTTGCAACCTGTGTATTCACAACCCACTGCCAAAAGGTGCATAGTTTATGTTCAAGTGCATGATATCAAATGAATTCACATTATAGTGCATGACTTAATGTATCAATAATTACTTGACATAATTATACCAAGACATTTAGTTCAATGAAAATCCCAAGACATTCAGTTCAATGATGTTCCCAAGACATTCAGCTCAATGATAATCCCAAGACATTCAGTTCCAGGATAATCCCAAGACATTCAGTTCAATGATAATCCCAAGACATTCAGCTCAATGATTTATGATATAGGATATGACTACTCATTAAGTTCAGTTAAGCATGTAGTTTCAAATAATCATGCTAGTCATAAAAATAGTTGAGCATGTATCTCCCCCAAAACAGTTATGAAAGCAAGTAAAAGTAGGGGCTATGAAACTCACTTGATAAACTGGTATGATGACAAGAGTGAGTACACTGAGGTATAGCGTGATACTTTAATATGGACCTATTACGAATGATATGATATGTAATAAGTCATGATGTAATGTTATGCATGCATTTCGTATGTTATTTATACCATTTGTGAGTTTTGGAAATAATACTCTTCGTCGAAAAATATCCTTTTTGACGTCTTGACCATTCTTAAATCACTTTACAAGTATTTACGTCAAAATGTCATCCTACAATGGTTTCGTAATGATTTATAGTGAAATTATCACTTTTTGTCGTAAAATAATGTCGTTGGAAATTTCATGAAAGTGACAAAAATGGCTTCGAAAAGCTTGTCGTAAAATGGTGTACGTCGAACGTTAGGAAACGAACTCGACGGTTTTGGAAAGTTTGTATCAAAATCTAGAAGTTTTAGTTCATGAGTTTTCGTCATAGAGGTCTCGAACATAAAGATAATAGAGGTTAAAGATGGTGATTTTGTCCAAGTGTTGTGTAAAAAGTGAGTTTCGGCAAAGTTTGAGCAACCGTAATTAATTTATTAAAACTCCGCTATACAAACGGTTGGTCGTTTTGAAAAATATGCTTGATGATCTTAATTTTATTAGAAAACATCTCGTTACAAAAAGTTCCACATCATCGTTAAAATCAGCCTTCAATATGGTCATTTTAGTTACCGTAACACTTGTCTCGTAAAAATAATATAGTTTTTATAAACTAAATGTAAGTATAAAAATATATCGGGATCATTTTTAGAAGTATCGGATTAATGTTCAAAATAATAACTCACGCGATAACGTTTATTTAATATAAAATTTACCCGTTTAAGGTGAAATGCAAAATCATGAATGAACTAACATGATGCAAATGATGTTAATGAAATGTAGACTAAACTTAGTCCATATGAAATGTTCGTGATGATATGATCATGAATTCGCCGCTAAACCATAAAGGTTACGCGAATTTGAAACACGTAAACCTCGTTTACGATAAATGTTGAAATTGTGAGGCATGAATTGTTTCGAGAAATGACCTGGAAGTACGGGTTGTCACACTGCCATAGTTGCTAGACACCATTTGAGTTCCTCAATTATTACTAGTCCGTTCACATGATTTCAATATTTGGACTTCAACCATTAAGGTTTGGATGATGGTGTTCATGTTAGTCATGGATTGTTGTAAAGATTCAAGAGTTGCTTCAGGTTGAGGGTTGTTAGAAGCATTTCTTGCGGTCACCATTGTATCAGTATCACTATTTCTCATCAACAAGGGAATAATGACTATTGATCCTGTTCTTGATTACCCAAACCAACTGCTGCTGATCAGCGTGTTCAAAGCTAGAGGATTTAACCACTTATGGGCTAGATTTGTGATCGCACATATGTTTGCCGCTAATCTGATGTAATAGAACATGTGAAATTAGTGGTGCCTAATTTCTTGCCGGAAAATCTCTCTTTTGGCCGGTGTTCAACCGGAGAAGATGACCGGAAATCAAGAGTATTAGTGTAATACTCTTGAAGACAATAAGGTCAGAAAAAGGCTCTGAATACTAATTGATAGACTCAATTAGATCTCATTAAAGAAATGTTAACTGATTATCAATGAAGATTAACAATTAGAAATCTAAAATGGTAGAAATGGAAATGGTAGTTGATTAATCAAGAAACTATGAAAGTTTGTTACAATGAAAGAGAGAAAGGAAATTGGTTTATTACAAAATTGGTTTATACACAATTACAGAAATTGGTTAACTAACTTTGGGCGCCAAAGTTAGTTATTTGAAAATGTGTCTAGTTTGAGTTCAAACTCTTTTGGTGTGTATCAAGACCATCGCACAAAAAAATTGCTCAGACCTTTTAATTAATGTTTATATAATCTGTGTTGGAAGTTGGAACTGCTAGTCGATTTATTAAAAAACAAAAACAACAAAAAAAAAAAAAAAAAAAAAAAAAAAAAAAAAAACGCGAACGACATTAGCTGCAACAAAAGAATTGCTCAGAACTTTTGGTCACATTCCGCCGTTCATTATCAAGATTCGAGTACACGGTGGTACAAACGTCTCTATAAAACAATGATATATAACATAAATAGCTCATATCGACAATAGAACACTAGTTATCTAAAAGGCTCAATTGGTTCTGTTTCCTCGAGTATGCTAGCAGCCTCAAAGCAGTTAGCAGCTTCCTTTAAGAACATTGGACCATCTTCTTTGTAAAACAAACCAAGATTATACCAAGCTGAAGAGTTCAGCCTATCTAGTCGTAATGCTTCTGTTAAGAAGCTTTTGGCAGATGCAGCTGACTTGCCTCCGGCTCGTCTGATTATCACAGCCATGGAAACCAGACTCGGCACATGTGTGGGGTCCAAGTCTAGTGCAAGTTCATAAGCATTTTGAGCTTCTTTCTCGAGACCCTTCGCTTCATAGAGTAAACCTACAACAATCCAAAGTAGAATGAGCTATAATTTCAAGATTAAGATTGTGTGCCTTATCATGCTAAAAACATCTACTTTTCCTAATTTGTCTATGCCTTCAACTTTTTATTTTAATGTTAAGGTTGACTGACCAACTTCTATTATTTACTCGATTAGGCCCTTTAGCTTTTGTTTTACTGTCGTGGTGTGATCCTAAATGAACCAAGAAAAGCTAAAGGAATTAAGCTGTGCAAAATAAATGGAAGGGTTATACAGCCAAAAAAGTTACAAGTTTAGTGGTTTTACCATTATTAACTGATTGTAACACCAAATTGTCTCATTTGCAGCTAAATTGGTTAAAATTGTCCCAAAAATAGTAGAGCTTGCACAGAATACCAAAATAGGAAGAGGAAGAAAAGGTAAACATACCGGTAATATGCAATCGAGAAGCAGAGTAGTAATTGATAGTTTCGGACTTCAAAAGACAAGCCTCGGCATCACGCCATTGTGATAATTTCATATAAACCAGAGCCAGATCATGCCATGTTTCCATCTCTAAATTTTTAACATGTTTTCCACCAATCTACCAGAAACAAAAAAATAAAAATCAATTTTTTTATTCAAGTATTTCGCTAAAAAAAATCATACCCAGAATTCAATTTTTTACCTCATGGCTCTTTTTCTGAGATCGAAAACTTTTACTCTGAACTTGAAGAACTGCAAGAATCTGTGTATACGTTTGAATAGCATTCTTTATTTGACCTTGTGCAACTTGAAGCCTAGCTTTGGTTTTCAACAGTTCCCCCTGATCCCATTTCCCAGTTTGTTCTAAAGCGGCGTTTATGACCGTTTCGCCCTCCGAAAACCTTTTCTGTCCCGACAATATTCTAGCCAACAATATCCACCCTTTAAGACTCGACCCACCTTCCATTTTAGCCAAACGTTTTGCATAGCCAAGAGCCGCATCCAACTTCCGCTGCTCAGCGTTTTCTAAACTCAAAGAATAGACAATTCTTGTGTCATTCATTCCCGTTAATTTTCCAGCCATTTCTAAACACTCGATTGCTTCAGATTGTTTCTTGATTCTTTCAAGATCACTAATAGATAATCTACAATGACCCGAAAGTGAAATAGCTAATAAATAGTAAGCAACACCGACCATTTCTTCACATTTATTTTCCAAAGCCCGGATGGCCTGTTTTCCGGTACTTACACCTTCTTCAAACATACTTAAACTTAGACCGCAAATTTTTGAAGCCAGTAGTAAAGCTGGCCCGGGCCCACAATGTTGGTCTTCATGTTTATATACATTTCTTAATAGATTTAAAGCGGATAGATCGTCCCCTTGTCCATGGTAACACAGGGCTAAAAGGAAGTACCTTTCTTTGTTGTCTATAATTCCCGCAGGTAATTCTTCGAGTTGTATAGATAGTGCTTCGAGTCCATTGGAAATGGATAACGCGTAAGAAAGATGATCTAAAATTATCGGGTCCCACTTGATAATATTTAATGAAACCTTTCTTAATAATATCATTAGAAGTAAAATCGCTTCTTCAATGTTATTTCTTGGAACAAATGAAGAATCCATTTGGGATCTTAAATTTGGGGGGACGGCTTCTTCGCCTCCATTATAAAGAAGAAAAAAGGCAAAATCTTTTTGGATTTTTGCAGTTGTTTCGGGATTCAGGCTTTGGTGATGAAGTAGGGCTCGTCTGAATGATAGGACCGCTTCTTGAGACGATCCCGCGAGTTTCCATAACTCGGGAAGTAACTCAACTGCGTGATTTAAAGTTTCTTGTAATTTACAGTCGGTACCAAAGTTGTCAGGTAAACCTTCGGGTAGTGATGATTCTACAACGTCGAGAATAATTTTGCAAGATTGAGCAGCTTCTGCAAAAAGTTGAAACGATATTAATGATTTGCAGGGATAACACAGATCGAGATTTTGTGATAAAAACATAAAACAGGTCACTTTTTTAGTACGTATTGTATCAATCTGGGTTGAACCGTAAATTCCTTTTTATCGTATTTATTTGTTTTAATATAAATAACCAATTCGTTAATCATGATACCAAAATAATATTGATACAGCAATAATCCAGAATTTCGAATAAAACCTTTAGGAAGTTGTAAGCACTAAAAGTAGACTTTGGGTGACTTTCAACTTATTCACCTGCTCCCCTTTTATCTCGTTTTTTTATTTAACCCGTTTGCGATAAAAGGCAACTCAAATTGACCAATTCATTAGTAAATGACTCAAAATTGCCACCACTAATATACTCTCCATGGCAGGTGAAAATGACAATACTTAAATTTGTGTTTAAAGTTTCTAAACTCAATATAAATAACTTGGCTTTTTATCAACAGACAGCAGAAGAAAGGGGTATTTGGATGTGCATTTTGAAGTATAATTGCAACTTGAAGAATCAATATCATAAAGTTAGTTGATTGAAGCAAGAAAATGCTTGAACCAAAGTAATTATGACCAGGACTCACATTATTTTTGCGCAAACACTTAGAACTGATGATTACAGCCATAAATCGCAATAACCAGCTTAAACACACATCCAAACACCCACAAATGCATTTTATGCCCTCAAATATATTCTTGTAAAAGCAGAACATTGCAAGATTGTGCAAGAACATACAGAAAGAACCATACAGCGAAGAAAGAGAGTACCTTTATACCTCTGTAGTATTTGCAACGATTTTGACTTCAAATAAATAGCTTCTAGGAGTAAACCAACAGCATGTATAGACAATGGCGGATCAGCAAAACTATATGAATTTCTTTTACGGGGTTCGCCTTTTTGGACAAGGCTAAGTTTCATCTTTGGAGTTACTATGGCTATATCTATCCCCTCAAACACATGAAGAGCCGCTTCTATGTTTCCCTTTTGATATTCATATCTACCTAACAACGCTCTTGCTTCCTGTATAAGAATAACATGGGATAAACATAAATATTTTTTACATGTGATTACAAAGACTACAGAATTTAAATAATGAAATGGTGTCTTTTAAAGAATAAAAAAAAAATCGTAAGCATCTAACTACATTAGAAGAGGTTAGACCCGCTAAACCCGTTCGACCCATTTGACTCATCTCATAGTTTAGCTAGTTTTCTATGTCTAATCTGCAATCAATAAAATACGACCGTAACTGACCCGTTTCCATCTAGTCGAGTTGCCACCTCTGAATAGACCATAAATAACCAATATTTGATTTTGCTAACACTCAAAACTAAGTATTACATCTTCAAGACACACTAATCAGTTTAGACGCACATCCAAACACACCTTTATCACGAACCAATATTACCTTAGCTCTAACGGCACAGGATTATAAGCCCACATTTTAGATTCAGATGGCATGGATGCAATTCAAATTAAGAAATGACGAAATGTAAAAGGTCTAGAGAATCAACCTCGTAGTTCAAAGAACCATTTTCACGAAGAGATGACTCCGCTTCTTCAATGTTACCCGTATCTATCTTCTTATCGTTTTCACCAGAAGAATAAGCATCTGATGAATAATCATTCACTGCAAGCGAGTCTGATGACTCATTCATAGCATTTGCCAGCTTCATCGTCCTACTCTTCAATAAACTCTATGACTCGCACCGTCTTTAATTTACAAAACAACAACCAAATTCAAGTCACATTACCCTACAATGAAGAAAAAAAACAAAAAAAAATAACATTAACATATACTGTAGTATATAATATTAGCCACTCAGATCTCGCTTTTACATAAATCACCAATCTTTAGTCTACATCGAGAAAATAGAGATCACGCATAAATTACACTTTCTCAGCTTAATCGCCAAAATTAAGCTACTTTACATCATCTTAACACAAAATTCATCACCCAAACTAAAATTTCTGAGAAAAAAAACAGCAAATTATTAATTTTTATTACTACCCAACTAGATTCAGAACCAATAGAATAAAGATCACACATAAATCAAAGTTTCTTTTAAAGATAGTTAACCCAAATTAAGCTACTTAAAACTGCAAATTATGAATCTTTTTTTATACCCAATTCAGCAATCACTAAATCCACCCAATCCCAAACCCTAAACTTAAACTCCCTAATTAAATACACAATTAATTTAAAAAAAAAAAAAAAAAAAAAAAAAAAAAAAAATCAATATAATTATATAAAAGTAGTTACCTTTCTTTATGCAGACTAAATTTGATGAAAATAATCCAAACCCACCTCAGATTTTGTTCAAAAAAGTGTTTGATCCACACAGAATTAAATAAAGTTTCAAACTTTATAAATCTTTATTGAAGAATAGTATGAAAGAATGTATATTTTTTATGTTCAAGTATATAAGAAAAGATGGTTTTGGTTAATTTTGAATAGAAGCCATGTGGTGGTATGTCATAAACAATAGTATTGTTGTTGTAAATATTACCTGTCATCATATAAATGTTAGATTTATGTATTAGGTGTGTCCCTCGTTTTACTAGAATATAAAAAGTTGATTGGAATAATTTGTGGCCTGCATACTTGGTTTGACTAGGTTGTGTTAAGGTTGATATTGGTGTTAAGCTTTGTTTTGTGTGTAGGTTAAGGAAGATTTCAGTGTGTCGCGGTGATTTAGAGCATCGAGTGTGGAGTGGTCGATAATTGGTGTCACGCTAATTAAAACGGTTTTATAGGGTCTTATAGTTAGTTAAATTACTTAAATACATTTCAAAATATAACTGACTATCAAGTAAAAGCCGTAAATATATTTGAATTTAGTTTGATTATTTTTATGCGATTTTATATTGATAGGCTTCGGTTCTAAATAATTCATCAAACAATTTTACAAAAATATAAGCTTTAACTTCCGATTTATAATATAAAATAAACGCCAGCTCAGGTCTTAACCCCAGCCACAACTGGCCAAACATGTCTTAAGATTGATAAGCTTAATTTCATTTTGACTCAAAATTTTGTTTTCGTTTAATGTTACTGTACTTGTTAAGCAAGTACATACATATTAAACACGCATAGGTGTTTGATAAAATTGTGATATGCACTCCCTAGTGCGTTTTGAGGGAGTCGAGTTCGATTGGGTTGATTTGATGTATTATGTTGAAATTGAGAAATTGTTTAAGGAGTTTCTTTTATGTGAGTTTAGGTTTTATTTAGTAAATGCAAACTCATTTTATATATTAAAAAAAAGCAAAATATCTACTATCAAAAAATGTTCAAGTATGATTTAACCCCGAATGTACAATCATTAATATTTGATATCTTGGGGAATGTTTTATAAGCTCAAATCGAATTCATTGTGTGGTTCAAGCTCACTAGTCATAACTATACTCAAACTCGACCAAGCTTAAACTTTGTTGACAAACATTATGTTTGCTCATAGAAATAATCTTAGAATCTAACTATCCTAGGTAATGCTTAATTTTTCATTTTTAGACAACTAACAAGAATTTAGTAATCCTACAGTAACGAAAATCACCTTGGCGCGCCTAGGTTATATTGTTAAGATTAGACCACGAAGAGGGTACAAAGAGGGTCCTTAAACGTACAAGAACTTATGTGAAATATGCCTTTCAATAAAACTTACAAAGTCAAAATGCGTATTTCATGTGTTTGCTCATAGTTATTGGTACATGTTTATAATTTGAATAGATTCTATATCTTAGCGGCAATCGACCAACAACATTATACTCAATTATTGTATTACTTAAGATGAAAACACTATTTAGGACTTTAATCACAATATAATCATGCAACTTGATCAATATCATTTTTTCATGTCAAAAGCAAACATATTTGATTTGCCAACCTGCTATTACTGCACATACGTGATTATCATAAACACATATTGTAGTATCGACCTGCAACAACATGGCAAAAAGGTTACTTTCCAGTTGTTGGGTGTATTTTCTCAAAACAACGCATATTGAGTCTATTTATCACTAGAGTGTTTTGAAAGGTTATGTATACATTTTAATATTCGTATGTTCGGATTGGAACTCGAGACTTCAGGATTGCACACATTACGTATGAGAATCAATGTAAATAATTAATATATAAAATGTTATATATTTAATTATTAGTTCACAAAATAAATAAAACACTTAACGAGAGTTAGTATTTAACGGAGTTTGATTAACGGTCGTTAAATATTAAGTTAAAGGACTAGAGATGAAAATATAAGTCGCGAAGGTTCTAGAATACCATAGGGATCCCATAATCGGTCGTATAGGGTGTTTAGAAACCCTATTCCACTAAAATTTGTCCTCCAAGTTTACTAGGCTATAAATACAAATGGTTTGTGATTTATTTTTCTATCTCTTCTAACCCTAAAATCCAAAGCTCTCCTTGTTTCTCCTTGTGGTGGTGTTCGGCCGAAAACAACATCCCTAAATCTTTGGGATTTTCGTTTTCCAAGAACACAAGGTTGTGTGTTTGATTCGTGATCTAGAACCTAGCTTTTCGCGTTGATTCGATCGTAGTACGTGTGTACAAGAACGAAGGGCAAATACAATTTTGTTTGTGACTTAGGGGTTTCGACTTGTGTAGGTCGAATATTACATAAACCCTAACTAGGGTTTGTGTTGGGGAAATTAGTACCCCGGGGTTCTTGATTAGTGTTTTATTACCGTTGTGTTTGAATTCGACAAAAGGTACGCTATTATTTAAATTCGGTTAATTAGTTTACATGTATTATGATCCTATTCGCTTTCGCTATTTGTTATGATGTTCTTTATGTTTATAATTGTTATATGATTCATAAAACCTAACATGTTTAACACAAATGCCTGTTTTGGCCCGTTCTTGTTTGAACCTGTTACCGGGACCGATCGACCCGCAAGTTTTGTCATTGGTGATTTTAGTGTCATCAACTACTTTACGTAATAGCGATTTGCTAGAGACCAATGAGATTTCATATTATGCTCGTACACGAGTTATGGAAGTGTGGAGTCACACTCATTTGAGCTAATATATTTTCGACCACGTCAAAGATGCGAGAGTAAAGGGGGCGCGCCCCCTTGCAGGGTCAAGGGGCAGCGCCAAAACCCAACCAGCATGTTCTTCCCACCATTAAGGAACTTAGAAGTTTTTCCGCCGAAACCCAACCAACACATGTGTTGGTAAAAGGTTGTGATTGTTGGGGTTTAACCTCTTTTACCTACCGATAACTATCACAAATTTTCTGGTTTTTAACAGAAACATTAGTCTCATTCTTACATACGAAAAACAAACAATTCCTTTTTATTTTTGTTTTCTTCTCTTGTGCCTAGAAATAAAGCATTCTTCTTGAATTATCCCAATAAAAATTTATGGTCGAAATACTTTATTCGAACAATGACTTTACACAATTCAAGTAACATATCGAAGATTATCATCATATCTGAACCCAATCTCTAACACCTTTTTGTCGGATGATATTTATTTAAAGGCAATTTGCTAGATGCTAATACTGTAACACCCCAACCCGACAAGGGTAGACGTATCACATTCTGGTGTCATATCAGAACATACAAATAAAATATTTACAAACGGAAACCTTAAAAATGAAGTATCAAATCATATAAACAATTGACTGACGAGGAAAATACAATATCCAAAATGAAATGAAATATCAAAACAAAAACTATTCAAAGTAAGTCCAAATAATAAGGTAACTAGGGTTGGTCTACTCAGATAATCCAACTCTCAGCCCATCCAAGCCCATCTTCAAACCTAAAGACCTGCCGCAGGAAAAGAAATGCGGCTGAGCTTAAAAAGCCCAGTGAACAGATATAATAACACAAAAGCTAAATAAAATTAGAAATGCGAAGTGAAATGAGGAAACTGATAACAAAGTCACAACGAAAAGGGAACCAGTGAGTCAAGGAGGATCCTGCATATCACAATTATACAAATATCCAAAAAGAACAGATAACAAGGAAGACGAAGCAAGGCAAGGCATCAATGACATATATACAAACACATACAAACAGGCATACAAGTACTGAAACATAAGCAAGCGTAGCAGACGTCGTGTCCACACAACACATATAAGGCATACAATCAATTCAGGAAATCAGAAGGCATACGAGTACTGAAACAGAAATCTAAAGGCAAGCGGAAGCAATTAATTAGTAAGTGAACATGGCAAACACATAGGTCAAAAACCCTCAGTTGAAAACATAACCAGCATCATAACAGCAGAAGTACTAACAATAGACAACACATGACAGTCACACGTAACAAGTAGGAATACAATATACGATATAATTGAATGAATCAAAGACATAGCAGAGCAACTAAACAAATTAACAAGCCAGCCGTCATAAGTTGAACCATTTACCCAGTCAACCGTAGCATAAACAGAAATGCATACATGGCAGGTCAACAACAAGCAGATAAAGATACCATCGGATAGTCAAGGTCCACGAGATTAACTGAACGGAGTGTACATAATAAACATACAAAACAATCGGTTACACACTAACATGGTCACCACACAGATCAAAGGAGTCACTTAACGGTAAGATAACATATAATCTGATGAAAATATGTGGATCACGTAATTGCATATTAATCATATCGTAGCACGGTAACCGATAGTCACATAAACATGTAAAAGCATAAACAAGCTCAAATAATCATATATTAACCCAGTACGTGAATGGAATGGTAGTCTGAAGTAACGAAATAAGAGTATGACAGATCAATGCAATGAGATAAAGCATGGTAGTAGAGTGAGTCACATAAGGGTACGGGGTAAAAGATAATCAATAAAGAATATGATGCATTGGGGAACACAAAAGGTATAATATAGGTATATCAATAGTGTAAGGTCTGTCAGAAATCCATCCCGAGCCAACAAAACAAACCAATATCAATAGTGGCAATAGCAGTCAAGTAACCAATCGTAACCATTGTACTCGGAGGGGTGACCTCGGAATACCAAACCAATAGGAGGGGAGACCTCAAGTAACCAGTGGAGTAGCTAGCTCCCTAAATGTGAGGGGGTGTATTGCACATACGCACCACATCACCAAATCAATGTAGCAATATCAATACAAAAACAAATCTAGGATGCATCCATACGCCCCCTGCAAAACAATAGTGGCCATACAATATATCTGAAGCGCGCATGATCAATACAAAATGGGGACGGTGTGGAACATCACTCATCCACACTGGAGTCATGCCATTGGTTCATCAATGACACGGACATGGACCCCCATGCCTAGTTAATGGCTCGGGTATCAAACCGGCAGGTCAAAGCAAAAGGTCCAAAGTATACAATAAATGAGTCATCATAATCAAAGGTCCAATATCAATGGTTCACAATTCAAAGGTCCATAGCAACAGTCCAAGATCAAAGTTCAGTAGCAACAGTTCAATATCGAAGTTCAGTGGCAACAGTTCAATATCAAAGTTCAGTGGCAATAGCTCAATATCAAAGTTCAGTATCAAGGTTCAGTATCAAAGGTTCAGTATCAGAGGTTCAATAGCAATGGTTCACTATCAAAGGGGTCAACAGTAAAGCAAAGGTTCAATATCAGAGGGTCAATAGCAATGAATCATAGCAATGAAATATCATAAGCGGAACAAGGTCGAAGGATCAGAAAATCATGAGAAACCCCTACTGAAAAGGGATAGAATATATGTACCTTATTCGAAGCAAGCAACAACGAAAGTAAAGTCAAGAAATGAGATCAATCCCGCCGCCCGGAACCTATATGAATTAGATAACGCTTAATAAGAACCAGATTACTCGTTTTATACGGCTTTCCATTTTAAGTAACTTTCTATTTTTGGTAACTTTCTATTTTAGACAGGTTTCCATAATTAACAAGTTCAGTCATTTAGGATGCATTCTAAAGACATATTAGGTTAAATGATTATTATTATACTTTAAAGATCATTTAAGTCAAATAATACAAGTTTAGGGTCTAAAGTGTAAATATTACAAAGTACAGGGTCTTAAGTGTAAGTATATCAAGTTTACTCATTTTACTCTTTTAATGCCTTTAATTAAAATGTTAACCAGTCTACCCTTTAACTTAATTAACTCATGTATATATACGAAGCCCTAATTTTATATTTAGGTTAACATATACGCTTTAGACCACATGAGCACGATTACCATAAAATTTTACGACCTCTTGTGTGACACCATACACAAGACTCTCTTTTCCATTCATTGAAATCGACACAAGTTAACCAAGATTTAAGTGCGTACATTAGTCTTATTTAATTCGTTACCAATTAAACAAACATGCAAGTGGTCGAATGGTCATGGGGTCGAGAGAGATTTCAAAACAGCAAGCACATAAGGGTCGATTACATGTTTTTAGTTATGCTTATAAAACTTACATTTATGTAGAGATTTAGTCGAAAAGTATGGCCTCTTTTTTTTAGTTATATCATGTGTTCCAACTATGAGTTTAAGTAATATACAACTCATGTCACCTAGGCCTCGTTTTAGTGTAAAACCAAAATAAACCAATATGCATGTGCTCGTGGAATGTAGGACCAAAAGAGTTATAACAGATTACATATGCTTTGAATTATAAAATCATCTTCATATGATATTCATATGTTATTATATGGGACGTCTACATGCATGTACAGCTAGGCCCCAATTCAGATTTATGCGTCAACATACATGGCCCTTTTTTTTTCTTATTCGATATATACTATTAATCCACACAATTTAGTTTCATTTAGCCGTAATAACAAGGAGCCAAGCATGACAGAAAGTCCACAAGCAGATTCAAAACAAGACAACATCCCATGTACCTATTTTAGTCGACATATATGTGATTTGATGCATGATTTCATGTGCTCTCTTACTTGATTACTTGGTTATGTTTTATCATTGGCTTTTTCTAACTTGTGCCATGGTGGTACACAATTAGAGCCATTAAATGAACATAAATTATCATGTTTAAATGTCACTTGTTATTAATAATTTCCTAATTTGTATTTACTTACCATGTTTAATATTGTTTTATAAAGAAATTAACATAATTTAAGAAACTATTATGTTTAATAAATACATTTAAACATATGCCATTGTGGCACATATTAGAAAATCCCTTTATGATTCTATGAGACATGATTATTTGGTACGAAACACACGCATGCCTGGACATACACATGATCAGATTCGCGAAGGAAAAAGACGAGACGAAGGCTGATATGATTACCTTGAAACGTGAAACAACGAGGAAGAATACGGGATCAAAACAAGCAGACCCACCCTCCTATTCGTGCTCCAAACTTCACGAAACCAGCAGCAGTTTAACCTACGATACCAAGGCCAAACAACACTCGTAGCAACACGTGATTCCAGCCTAAACAAAGCTCGTACAACCTCCTTTGGACCATGATTGGTGCTAAACCGTCAAGTTTAATTACACAAGCTAACCACTTGTGAATGGTCAACCGTAACAAACTTAAAACAGCTCAAACACTAATGCAATTAAGATCAGAGGAATATAATGGATTCCTGGGTCGTTAAGTCCCACGGATGATGAATTGGTGTATAAACACTTGATCAGATGATAGAATGATCACTAAGGATAGTGATCAGTAAGGATTTTGATGGATAATTCCTAAAGAAAAGATTTGTAAATTAAAGCGACTTAAATACAAATTAAAAGAAATTAAAAAGTTAAAATATATTAAATAA
The DNA here is from genome assembly GCA_019973895.1 of Chrysanthemum seticuspe. Classification (NCBI taxonomy): domain Eukaryota; kingdom Viridiplantae; phylum Streptophyta; class Magnoliopsida; order Asterales; family Asteraceae; genus Chrysanthemum; species Chrysanthemum seticuspe. Next base: position 97,708,815 of record BPTQ01000005.1, on the reverse strand, counting down.
ACGCTATCACTATTTTTACAATGATGTTTTTGTGATTTTATAAAATAAAATAACTTAAATAAACTATTTAAACTAAAACGTAAACTCAAATTATCTAAAAACTAGATTTAAAATGAAAACGTACGTTAAGTCTAAAAATTACGCGAGTGCGCAAGCAAAAACGTAAAATTTATGAAATAAAAGTCCTACAAGTGTAAAAACAATTTTTTTACGTACTATATGATAAAAGAAAATTTTAGAAAAAAGATTTATATTTTTTAGACTTTTATATTTTTTATTATGAATTAATTAAGATTTTACACTAATTAAATGATTAAAAATACTAAAACTATAGAGAAAAATCTGAAACTTTTTTGTAAAATACTTAAGACTAATACAATTCTAAGAAAAATGAAAAGGATGAAAAAGCTGGTCTGAATAAGCTGGAAATAAGCTATATTATACGTATAAGCTTAAAAGAAAAACAAGGTCTATGTATTTAATTGTGCAAAGTTAAACCGAGACAAGTCCCAAGGGCAGATGGTAAAGAGTGTGTGTGGTGAGCTGGGTGGCCAGGGTTCGAATCCCAGCAATGCTATTTTTTTGCAACTATTTTATTTTTGACTTTTCTTTTTGCAACTTATTAAGAACAGTTAAATAAGCACTTTTTACAACTAAAACTTTTTGTGAAAACCACTAATAAGCTCAGTATGAGCTTATTTATTGCAACAGTGGACAATATTTGGAAATAAGCAAAATATTAAGCCAAAATGGCTTATAAGCTACTCAAAAAGCAAAATGTAAAATGGAAATAAGCTAAATAATGGTAATAAGCTAATATGAAAACTGATTAAGCTTAAGGATTGACAAATAAGCTCTGAATAAGCTCAAATAAGCACAAGTATACCTGTTTGCACAGGACACTGTGTAATTTGCTAGGCACCTATTAGCTTAATTTTTAGCTATGTAATAAGCTAGAAAATGAAAACAAATGCTTGGATAAGCTAGATGACCAGTTAAGCTTTCTAAAAAACTAAATTACTCAGTTTGGCTTATACTAAATAGCTTGTGAGAAGCTTATGAAGAATTTGAAAAACCACTGAGGATGACTTAACATATACTGAGTGACTTGGGACAAACAATAAGCTAAGTGCAGCCCTACTAAATAAGCTACAAACTCAAAACTAAAAACTGGGACCTTGAGACAGCCAGGTGAGCTTCTCAAAAAGCCAAGAATCACAAACTTAGGCTAACTAATAAGCTCTATGAGAGCTTGTGAAATAGGTTACCCAATCTGTGCACAGGGCACTTTGACTTTTTGATTTAAACTGAAAGTTTGACTTATATGAACTTGTGATTGATTTTACTCACTAGTTATGTTATAATAAGCTATTATAAGATGAAATTAAGTTATGGTATCAACTTTTAAGCTACTGTGATGATTTTAAGCTCCTAATTCCTAACAGTTAACTTATTAAGTTAATTTAAAAGTGATTTTGACTTTTTCTGAACAAAGACAAAATTTTATTGCATGTTTGAGTTGTTATAACCTACTGAGACTAGAACCAAATAAGAACAACAGCTATATCAACCTATAACACAGTGTTACAAGCAAAACCAAACACTAGTTATGTAGACTGTTTTAGAGCTTTTTCAAAACAAATCACAAATGTAAACCACAAATCTGATTGCAAACTTTATAATTTCACTTATTAGGACTAATGAAGCCTAAAACAACAATCATAACAACATTAAACTTAAAAATGACCATTATCCAATTTTAACTGTCAAGATGAGATTTATGCTAAATACAAATTTAAAAGAACAAGTAACTATTTTTATGGTTTAACTATGTTTAAATATAACTAATAAACATTAACAAACAAAAATTAAACTAATGAGCAACTCTAATATTGGAATGCCAAAATGGATCAAACTGCTTACAAATGGGATTCCAAGTAAAACTGAGAACTGAGTCACACAAACACAGCCTATAGCTTCCCAAGAAGCACTAATACCAAGGCCATCCAATATCAACCCTGCTCCAGCCTTCTTGTACCTTTTACCATGGCTTTTTTATTTTTAAACTATTTATTTGGTATTTTTTTGTATTTTTGGTTTTTTGCTTCTAACTGAATTTTATTGGTTTCTAATAGCTTGGATAAGCTATGTAGGAGCTTATGTGGGCTTATCAGTCCAAGATAACAACTAGCAACAACATTTTAACATTCATGAGATTTTGAACATGGAAAATTTTGCATAAACTGAGAACTTGACTTAAAGATAAAATTGAAGGTTACAAAAGTTTTCTTGCACATTAAAAACGTGAAGTACAAAGCTTGGAAATTAAAATATACACTGAAAATCAAATTTAAGCTATAACGACATGAAAATTAAAGATTATACTAGTGATTTTGATACATTGCTTCAAACTTGTATTTATTGACTTCATTTAACCTTGTCGACATCTCTGAGCTAATCCCACTTCATATTAACCATTGGTTTGGGCCAGATCATCAAAATTGCCAAATGGCAATTTTGGCGCCATTTTTCAATTGAGCAGGTTCTTTGCATTAATTGGGTTTGGTTTGATGTGGAGGTGTTAGGAGACAGCTGAGGAAGAGTGTTTTAGATGGCAAGGTGGAAAGCAAGTGGTAAAAACCACTGGTATTGGTTAAACAGCTATGGGGGAGACAGGTGAACAGTAGCGCGGTTTTCTCTTTTTAAATATTTTGGGCCGGGTTGTGTTTTGGGCCAGCAGCTGGGTTTGTTGGGTTTGGATTAATATATAAGGGATCCGTTTGGTTTTGTAGCTAGATAATCACAAGGACCAAATATGTAATTCTGCCAAAGTTAAGGGTTGAACCTGCCAATCATCCAAAGTTTATACAAGGACCAAACCTGCCATAAATGAATAGTACAAGGACCAAGGTTGATTATTTTCCATTTTTAAAATGTCCAGGGACCATATTTGACAATTTTCAAACTCCAGGGACCAAACTTGTAATTTCTCTCTAAACTTATCATAAAGGACCAATTTTGTCATATATGAATAGTACAAGGTTAATATTTGATAATTTTCACTTTTTAAATTAACCAAGGACTATTTTTGACAATTTTCAAAGTTGAGGGACTAAAGTTGTCATTTTGTGATTTTTGAACTTTAAAGGGTTTGTTTTGACAACTTTTGAATCTTATGGACCTTAAATGACTTTTTACAAGTTTTTGAATTACCAGGGACTAGTTTTGATAACTTTTATAACTTGGGGGACTAAAACTGCCAATTATGCAAACTTTTATACGTTTTTCATCAGATTTTGATGTTTTTGCATTTAAAACATATAAAACAGTTGTTTGTGATATTTTCATCATTTTGATGCGTTTCTGAGTGTTTTCAGATGTTTTTGGCATTTTAACAGTACAAAAATGATGAGTATTTAGACACTCATCAATCCCCCACACTAAGATATTGCTAGTCCCTAGCAATGATTTATGAAAAGTTAATGGATTTTATCTCTTTACCAAAAGCCATTACTTCTGGAGTAGCCAATTGTTTTGATTCAAGTAAGAACCTTGGCACAACGATAACCAAATGATTTTGAGCAAATCATAAGCTGTGAACGGATTTGATTTGTCTTTACCAGAAGCCGTTTGCTTCTGGACTAGCCAACTCTTAGATAAATTATCATTATTATCTTTGGTGAGCCGATTACCAATTATGGATTTTCAACTGCCTTTACCACAAGCCATAAACTTGCGGGCTAGCCAACTTTTCACTAGTTTAAAGATATGGTGAGTTGAACACCATACAATTTTAGGCAAATTGTAAGCCATAAACGGATTTGAGATATCTTTACCAAGAGCCGTTTGCTCCTGGATTAGCCAATCCTTATGTGGGTTAGACATGGCGGACTGATTACCATTTGCTGAGTAAGTGAAAAACACTTACTCCAAAAAAAAAATTTGGCCAAAAACGGGGGAATTGGGTGGAATAATTACATGATAAAATTCGTGAGAATTCCCCCCCACACTTAGAAATGAATATTGCCCTCAATATTCAAAGTACCGGCGGTTATGCCGAAACATAGAACATAAAAGGGAAATACTACGGCCATTATTTTGTTTTTGATATATATACTTTTTTTTTTTTTTTTTTTATACTGATATATACAACAGTGTGGGGAAACTCCCCCACACTAGGGTGGTAGAAAGGGGGTAAGAAGACATAAACATGGGTGAAAACCCATATGGTGTGTGCTACTGTTTTTGATTCCCGAGTCACTAGCTTGACTCGATCCCCGCATTCATTGGTTCATGGGGAAAGTTTGTAGATCCGGGACAATCACGGGTGTAATGTCCTCTCCAAAGTAATGCTTTAATCGATGACCATTCACTTTAAAATTTGGACCATCAGGCTGAGATAACTCAATGGTACCATAAGGATAAACCTTAGTGATAGTAAATGGACCAGACCAACGGGATTTAAGCTTTCCTGAGAAAATCTTCAATCTTGAATTGAAAAGAAGGACTCGATCACCAACGTTGAAAACGCGGTTCTTGATTTTAGAGTCATGAATCTTCTTTGTCTTTTGTTTGTAGATTAAAGAGTTCTCGTATGCTTGATCACGGAGTTCATTTAGTTCATTCATTTGAACTTTTCTGTGATCACCGACTGTCTGTATATCGAAGTTTGCATGTTTTAAGGCCCAGTAAGCCTTGTGCTCTAGTTCAATCGGAAGATGACATGCCTTTCCGTACACTAGCTTATAAGGAGTACACCCAATTGGTGTTTTGTAAGCTGTACGAAAGGCCCAGAGTGCGTCATCCAGTTTATCCGACCAGGATGCACGATTTTCGCCTACTGTCCTTTCAAGGATTCTTTTAATACCACGATTTGAAACTTCCACCTGCCCACTTGTTTGTGGGTGGTATGCAGTAGATAGACGGTGGGTAACACCATACTTTTGCATGACACGATCAAATTGGTCATTACAAAAATGTGTACCACGATCACTGATTATAGCATGAGGAGTTCCAAACCTGGCAAAAAGAGATTTCAAAAATTTCACAACTACTCGGGCATCATTTGTAGGTAAAGCTTTCGCTTCAACCCATTTTGACAAATAGTCAACAGCCACGAGTATGTACTTGTTACCTCGAGAAGATGGAAACGGCCCCATAAAGTCAATACCCCAGATGTCAAATATCTCACAAACTTGAATGGCATTTTGTGGCATTTCATTTCTTTGAGAGATATTTCCATGACGTTGACAAGCGTCACAGGTTTTGACAAAATCGTGGGCATCCTTATAGATGGTGGGCCAATAAAACCCGGAATCAAACACCTTTTTGGCGGTGTAATTTGGACTATGATGGCCCCCAGTGGGTCCAGCATGGCAAGCTTTGAGAATGTAAAGAGCTTCTTGTCCATAAACACACCGTCGGATGACTTGATCCGCACAGATTTTGAATAAGAAGGGGTCGTCCCAGAAGTAATGTTTAACATCTTTGAAGAACTTGTTCTTCTGTTGGGTTGACATCCCTTTCACTATGAAGTTACCCGCATGGTAATTTGCAAAGTCAGCAAACCATGGGGTAGAAGAGTTTCCACGAAAAGAAACCGCATTGAGTGTCTCGAGAGGAAAGGTTTCATTTATTTCCTTTTTCTCAAAAACATCTTGGTGAGGGTTTTCTAATCTGGACAGATGATCAGCAGCCAAGTTCTCAGCTCCTTTTTTATCACGTATGATGATATCAAATTCTTGGAGGAGGAGAACCCAACGGAGCAATCTCGGCTTTGCATCTTGTTTTGCAAAGAGATATTTGAGAGCCGAGTGATCCGTATACACTACACATTTGGTCAAGATTAAGTATGGCCGAAACTTCTCAAATGCATACACCACGGCTAATAGCTCTTTTTCTGTGGTGGTGTAATGAGTTTGAGCTTCAGTCATGGTCTTACTTGCGTAGTGAATAGGCTGAAAATGCTTGGCTCTACGTTGCCCTAGGACTGCACCGATAGCAAAATCACTTGCATCGCACATGAGCTCAAAAGGCAAGTCCCAGTCGGGAGCAACGAGAATGGGTGCTTCAGTAAGCTTTTTCTTCAATGTTTCAAAAGCTATGATGCACTCGGGTGAGAAGATAAAAGGAGCATCCTTTTCAAGAAGATGGGTCATTGGCCGGGCGATTTTGGAAAAATCTTGTATGAATCTACGATAGAAACCGACATGACCTAAAAAACTCCTAATACCTTTGACGGTAGTAGGATGAGGTAATTTAGCAATAACATCGACTTTTGCTCTATCTACCTCAATCCCATTTTTTGAAATCTTATGGCCAAGGACTATGCCTTCTTTGACCATAAAGTGGCTTTTCTCCCAGTTTAGACAAAGATTGGTGTCTTTACACCTTTGAAGCATTTTTTCTAAATGGGAGAGACATGTTTGAAAAGAATCCCCAATGACCGAGAAGTCATCCATAAACACCTCCATTGTTTCCCCGATCATGTCGTGAAAAATGGCCATCATACATCGTTGGAACGTGCCAGGAGCATTACATAAGCCAAAAGGCATACGTTTGTAGGCAAAAGTTCCGTATGGGCAGGTGAATGTAGTTTTATCTTGATCCTTTAGATCAATGGGGATCTGAAAGTAACCCGAGAAACCATCAAGGAAACAATAGTATTCATTCCCTGCTAATCTCTCAAGCATTTGGTCCATAAAGGGTAGAGGAAAATGGTCTTTACGGGTAGCGTCATTCAACTTACGATAGTCAATGCAAACACGCCATCCCGTAACCAGACGAGTTGGAATTAACTCGTTATCTTCATTTGTGACAACAGTTATGCCACCCTTTTTAGGAACACAATGAATTGGGCTAACCCAAGGACTATCTGAGATCGGGTAAATCAATCTTGCATCAAGAAGTTTGATAACCTCCTGTTTGATAACATCATGGATTTTTGGATTTACTCTTCTCTGATGTTGAACTGCTGGCTTGAAGTCATCCTCCATCAAGATTTTGTGAGTACAAAATTCAGGGTTGATACCCTTAATGTCGGAGAGTTTCCAAGCAATTGCTTGCTTGTGTGACTTCAAGATTTTTATGAGAGCAGCTTTTTCATCTTTACTCAAATCTCGAGCAATAATGACGGGTAATTTATCATCACCTTCAAGAAATGCATACTCGAGATGAGGTGGTAAGTCCTTAAGCTCAACCTCAGGAAATTCTTCAGTTTTCTCAACTGATTTGATTTCCTTGTTATGAAGTTCGACGGGAGGGAGTGAAAATGATGATGGATCATCATTAAGCAATTTCTCAATGAGAAGTATGTCCCCCTCAATGTCGATGGGAGCGTGATCAATTTCCCATGGTACAGAATCACTAGATAAGTAAGCTTCAATCTCTTCTAAGATGAAGTCACTTTCCTCAAATGGGGTAAGAGAAGGAGTAGAATTGGCGATGATAGGTTGAGATGAATGAGTGAGATTATCACTCGAAAAATTATGATCATAACCAAGAACTTCTTGAGAGTACTCTTCAGAAGCAACATCAATGATATCTATTCGGTTAACCGACTCAGAATCATAATTTGCAGAGTACCTCGAAGTTTGATCAAGGTTAAAGGTGACAGCTTCATTACCAACACGTAATGTGATTTCTTGCTCAAATACATCTATGAGAGCACGGCCCGTTCTCAGGAATCCTCGACCAACAATGAGAGGAACCCGATGATCGACATCAAAATCGACAACCACGAAGTCAGCTGGAAAATGGAACTTTCCTACTTTCACAAATACGTCCTCGGCAATGCCAAGAGGACGGGATATTGTACGATCTGCAAGCTCGAGAGTCATGCATGTAGGAGTAAGTTCCGGAAGAGAAAGTTTCTTCCATACTGAATAAGGCATCAGGTTGATGCTTGCACCAAGATCGGCTAGGGCAAAGCATTCAACCATTCCTGGAAATACACAAGGTAAGAGAAATTTTCCAGGATCTCTAAGCTTTTCTGGAAGCTTCTTCAGGATAACTGCAGAGCAGTTCTCGTTAAGAGGAGTTTTAGCCATTTCAAACAGCTTTTCCTTGTTGCTTAACATGTGTTTGAGAGTTGATGCAAACTTGGGCATCAGCATGATAGCATCCGCAAAGCTTATGTCAAAATGTAACTCTTGGAAAATTTGAAAAAATTTGTCCATTTGATGACTAGCTTTTTCACGGAGCTTTTGCTCATTCAAACGTGATGGGTAAGGAATAGAATATTTGGATTTGGTATTTTCAACGGGAGCTACAGGTGGTTCAAAAACAACTCCTGGATTAGACTTGGGTTTCTGGACAACTTGAGGCTGGACATCATTGGTTCCTCCATTATCAATAGGAAGTTCCTTGTCCTTTGTCGCCTTTGTAACTTGACTCATTTCTCCTAGTGGAGGAGGCATTGGAGTCGTAGGTCCATTGTGTGTCCTAGGTTCACTTTCCACTACCTTCGGGAGAAAAGAAGAAGAGGTAGTAGGAATAGCGGGTCCATCATATGAAACACCACTTCTGGTTGTGATCGCCTTTGCATCGCCCCTCGGGTTAGCGATCGTGTTGCTCGGAAGTTTTCCTGAGCCCGAGGGTTGATCATTTAAAGACTTCTTAAGATCAGCAATTTGGCTGACCAACAACCTGTTCATTTCATCTTGGGATTTCATGAACTACTTCAATAACTCATCAGATGATGGTACTGGAGGATGTGGAGGGAAATTCTGAGGTCAGATGTTTTGATTAGGACCTTGTTGTTGAAAATTCCCTTGATTAGGATTCACATTCCCATGAAATTGATTCACACGATTGAAATTGTTTTGATGAAGGTTCCCTTGTTGTTGGAAACCTTGATTGGGTCCAGGATAGAAATTACCTTGGTTTTGATAACCTTGGTTCATTCTAGGTTGATTCTGATTCCGGTTAGGATTCTGGTTAAAACCGGGTGGTGCCTGATAAGTGTTAGCACGGTAATTTGGTTCATTTTGAGGACGGTATTGATTACCTCCTTGATTTGAAGTACCGGCTATAGCATTTGCTTCAAACGGACTACCATCGGTGGCAGTACAGTTGTAGTATGCATGAGGACCACCACAAGTAACACAAACTTCAACTTTCTTCACTTCACCATGTAATGGTGTCTGTGTGAATGTGACTTTCTTTTGGTTAGCAAGAACCAAAGCCTGAACAATATCTGTGAGTTTATCAATCTTAGCATCGGTGCTAGATGTACTCACAGGAGATGAAGTAGAAGGTCCAGCATTAGACTGAGTCTGATATGTCTTTGTGCGGAAAGAACGGACCTGGGACTTGTTTTCAATGATTTGTAAGGCTTCTTTTGTGGTTTTGCTAAGAAAATTACCTCCCGCGGAGGCATTCAAAGAGTCTTGGTCAGCTTGTCTCAGACCATTATAGAAAGTATCCATTTGCATTAACTCGGTAAAACCATGATGTGGACACTTGCGGAGCAATTCTTTGTAACGATCCCATGCCTCCCCGAATGATTCATCAAATCTCTGAGAAAATTTCGTTATCTCATTCTTAAGACTTGTAGTTCGGGATGGAGGATAGAATTCGTTAACGAACTTGGTAACTAGATCCTCCCATGTCTCAATGGAACGAGGGGGTTGTTTCTCAAGCCAATTCCGGGCTTGTCCCTCTAGAGAGAATGGGAACAGAAGAAGCTTGATAGCTTCATGTGGGACATTCTTGTACTTGATGGTAGATGCAATCTTGTTAAACCATCGAATGTGTGCATGAGGATCATCCCGCTCAAAACCATAGAATTGGCTTTGGGTTACCAGATTAAGCAACCCGGTTTTGAGCTCAAAAGTATCAGCCACAATGGCTGGGACAACAATGGCATCTCCGTAACCCTCGATGGGTGCTTGGAGAAGCTCATTCATGGGTTTGTCTTCTGCCATTTCGACAGGAGGTGGTGGTGGTAGACGTTCCTCAGTCACGGCTGAAGGAGCTGAACGTCCTCTACGTCTACGAGGAATCTTTCCAAGTTCTGAAAGTGGACTTGTAGAACTGGAAGAACGAGTGCGCATGCACTAAGTATAAAAATCAATTTTTCAAAACAAATGCGAGGCAAAACGACAAGTGAACTTAACCAATAATCACAAATGAAATGGCTTCTTTGAAAAAGGTACACCAAATCACAAGTGACACAAAGGCAAGTTTTAAATCTGTGGTTCGGGAACTTATTATGGTCACACCCCCAGTTAGTAGGTGTACTGCCTTGATTTGCGGTGGTTGATTTTTATGTATTTATTAAGTACCACTGAAAAGACGTAGGTAATGATTTGTGCAAAGGGGTTTAAAACTTTTTGACAATATTTTTGGTATCGTATCGTTTAACCAAATCGTATCTCTTTAAGAATCACCTTAAAAGAAACACAAGCTAGAAAACATTACGATTGTTTTGTTGTTTTATATTTGTAAGATATAACTTTTCACATACACATCAAACCATAACACAAGGTGGCGAATAAGATGGAATTCTAGAGAGAGAAAGTTAGAGGTTTAGGGAACTTAGTGAGAGAAAGTGAAAGATATTATTATGAGCTCCAACTCTCTACCTTGGAAGGTAGAGAGTATTTATAGTCTTACATAATTCGCCACACTACGGGCTGTGGATCAGGCATACAGTGGGTAAAGACCCGTCCGTCCTCCACGGTGTTACTTAACTAAATAACTACTTAACTTAAAAGACCTATGACTACGAGCTTTCTAACGATTACATATACTTGAGGTGACCGACTCTTTAATACCTGGAATTTCTAATTCCTAACAATCTCCCCCTAAGGGAGGTCACCTCAAACATGTATCAAAATTACAAAGAATACAAATAGATATAACATTAACAAGTGATCTAGTATTCTTGATGTAGTCCTTTGCTCTTGAGTTCGTAGTCATTGATTCTTCACATTGCATGTTTGGTTATTCCAAGTGGAGGTCTTTTACTGATCCACGTGATAATAATTCTGAGCCATCATTTGAGATCATCGGCTATCAACAATCTCTGACACATCCTTTGTGGTGTTGGTATTTTGTGATGTTGTGACTTTGGGACCGACATGCTCACATTCTGGATCATGATATCTTCTCATCAGAGTAACGGAAGCATTTGTTGAATCACGATATTGGCAGCAGCGTAGCAGAAGCATGGAGTGAAAATATCAGAGTCATTGATGCACTAATCATGATTTCTTTTGAGATGAATGTGTTAAGTGAGCATGCGGCTATGGATTGACCGCTTCATTCTGATCAGCTGCAAACGTCGGGCGTACCTGCATACAACAGTTAGCAACAAATCGCACGAAAGTGTCTTTGATCACTTTCGTTGAATTGAGGTACACGGCCCACGGTTCCCCGTTGATCAGTACAAGTACTGCCTGTGATCAGGTAGGATTCCTAAGAATCTCCTTGACAGGGTTTCGCAGCTGTTCTAGCTGTTCTCAAACCGGAACGTCTCAAAGAAGACAACACGGAGTGAGTGAATCAGCGACTTTTAAGTCCACTGATTGAAGAAAAGAGATTTGAAAAACAATCGTGTATTGCTCAATAGAAATTGTTTTTGCAATACAACGAAGGTTTTATTGAAAAATCAATTATCAATCATAAAAATACCTTTTGGTTTGAAAGATAAGTACACAGTCGATGTGCTAAAGAAAGGAGTTTTTAAGCACAAAGACCGGTTTTTCAAAGGTATCCGTCAATCCATAACCTGAACCAGGATTGATTCAAGAGATTGAATCGCCCCATTGTTTCTGTTCAGTTGTCACATGGTTGATCTATATAATAGATCTCACATGCCACCTACCAGGAGCTTGTTTGATGTTGGCTCCAGAAGGCTTTCCATCTTCATTGTGAATATGTAAACACATCACTCAGATGTTCTGGCAATACCACAAGGATAATGCGTAGGACTCAAGATATAATCTCTCTTTCCACATTGTGTGAAACAGAGAGTCTTCATTGAAAAGTGTCCTAATGAGATTTATTGATGATCTCGTGGCTCTAGACTCAATTTGTGCATATTTGGATCCTGTGCCGGAGACTAGGGAGAGGGTCTCCTACTTCAATATCAACAATCTCTAAGAGAAAGTCGATAGATAATGTCGGTTCCCCGTGAGAATGAAACAAGCCCTTTTAAGAGGAACTTGAGTGGTTTGGAAAGTTGAAGTGCATTGCGTCACTGGGTCCATGACGTCTTGTCTTCAATACCGATGTTACCATCAGTAGCATATGAAGTGAACCCGGTTTCTGCCCTAAGGTTGAATTAATGGAGGGCTATTTGTTTTCACCCTATTTACATTCAATTCTTTTTAATTCTTCAACCCCTTCAGTGCTTACCGAGACTTCATAGCTAGAACCTTGTTGGGTTTATTCCAGTACTAGCTCAGTCTTAGTCCGCACTCTTCCCATATCTCATTTTTCTCCTTTTATCATCATACCTAAGGACTTCTACACTAACTAGTGGATTGTCCCTGGGTAGATCCCTCCGGTACTGGCGGATCATGGGAACACATACCTAACCTTATCATCCTTATATCACCGTACATGAAGTAAAGTTGGTCGGTCTATTTGGTATTGTTCATCTGCCAATGGATCCAATTGAAAACCATTTGAAAATCAATTCAGATACTTGTGATATATTATCAAAGCTTTTTGTACCTGAATTGTTTTTGATATTTTTAGAACAAGAACTCCCCCTCAACATGAGCATCAAGTATTGAAAATGTTTTGCACACGGAGGCAGGAGAAAGAATTAACTTCTTTCGATTACCATTTTCTAAAAGATATCAACATCACTTCCCTCAACAAATCAAGTAGATATAGCAATTCCGGGAAGGATGAGGTTTCCATAAATTTGCTCCCCCTCAATATGTGCCTTGAGGTTTGAAAAGAGTTTTGCACATACTAGAGGGAACCTGCACATTGGGATAAATGATCACGTTTTAAATCAAAGGTTTTAAGATAGATGCTCCCCCTCAACATGTGCATTGAAAAATTGAAATCGTTTGTCACATGTGGGCGGGATAGCATGTACATCCTATTATAACCATTTACCTAATTATCAGTCTAAATCCAATTTAAATCACACATTCTCCCCCGATCACAATTATCAAATCATTTGTAATTTGTGATCTCGTATAGATTTAAATTGATTTTGAAAGCTTTTAAGGAGAATTGTGACTTGATTGTGAAAGTGTTTTAACTGATACGGATCGGATTTTGAGACTTTAAACTCCATTTATAAAACATGCATGTATATCTTTTGAAAACAATTTTAATGCCAAATAACTTTTTAATTTAATTGAAATCATTCTCCCCCTCAATCAATGACATAGGTTGTTGATTGAGAGATAGAGATTTTGACATATAAGTCCTGATGATTATCAAAAATAGAATCCGAGTTATTTTGCAAAGCATTTGTTTTTCAGCAGATAGGAGTTTATAGAATCAGAGCATAGGAATTTGAAAACATGGTAAAACATGGCTCTGTTCTTTCTTTAAAAAGCGGGTTATTGCCTGAAAATAACAATAAACCATTTCTCTTTCTCCCAAAAAATTTATTTATTTATTTTTTTTTTTTTTTTTTTTTTTTTTTTTTTTTAAAGAATTCGAACAACATCTAAAGACCCGTGTCATTCTTTGAATGACAGCACAAAGACCGTAGATATTATCGAACCGGAAGAAACATGACAAAAATGACAATAATAATTTTAATTAATTAATTTTTTTTTTTTTTTGAAGAATTTTCGAATTTTTTAAATTTTTTATGGATTTTGAAAGTTTTATATTTTTGTATTTTGTTTTTCAAATATATATGTACATGAGATAGATGAAGATAGACCTTTACTCCTCGTCTTCCTCCTGAAGACGTTTGAGAGTTTCTGGTTGAAGGCTTTTCAAACCAAGACGTGGAAGAATAAACTCAAAACGTTCTCTTGGAAGAGCTTTGGTGAAGATGTCTGCTAACTGATATTCAGACCTCACAAAATATAGTTCCACCACACCTTTTTCCACTTGTTCCCTGATGAAATGATGTCGAATGTCGATATGCTTTGCTCTTGAGTGTTGAACGTTGTTGCATGATAGAGCAATAGCACTTTTATTATCACAGTACAGAGGTATTTTGTTGAATTCAAAGCCATAGTCAGATAATTGAGATCTCATCCATAAGATTTGAGCACAACAAGATGACATGGCTATGTATTCAGCCTCTGTAGAGGAAATAGAAGTACTCATTTGCTTCTTTGAAGACCAGCTCACAAGCTTATCACCCAAAAACTGAGCACCTCCTGACGTACTTCGACGTGTATCTTGACAACCTGCATGATCAGCATCTGCATAGGCCGTTAGTGACATACCGGTGTCCTTCGGGTACCATAGTCCCATATTGATGGTTCCTTGGAGATACCGAAAGACCCGTTTAACTGCTTCAAGGTGCTTTTTAGTAGGCTTAGCCTGGTATCTAGCACACGTGCACACAGAGAACAAAATGTCTGGTCTACTAGCAGTGAGATACATCAGGGATCCAATCATACTCCTATATTTCGTTTGGTCAATCATGATCCCTGAGAGGTCCTCATCTAGTTTGGTTCGGTCAATCATGGGGGTGTCAACAGGGTCACTTGAATCAAATCCAAATTTCTTTAAAATCTCTGTTGCATATTTAGATTGATTTATGAAAATGCCTCCGGGACTTTGTGAAATTTGTAATCCCAGGAAAAATGACATTTGTCCCATCATTGACATTTGAAACTTTGAACTCATTTCATTAGAAAAACGATCACATTCCATTGGGTCAGTCGAGGCAAAAATAATATCATCAACATAAATTTGAACATGAGTTAAATGTTTGCCTGACTTCCTGGTGAACAATGTAGGATCAACTGCTCCTTTGCTGAATCCGGTTGAAAGAAGAAACTTTGAGAGTGTATCATACCAAGCCCTTGGAGCTTGCTTTAAACCGTAAAGAGCCTTCTTCAAACGATAAACATGAGTAGGATGCTCTTGATTCACAAATCCTTCAGGTTGGCTGACGTAGACGACTTCTTTAAGATCTCCGTTCAGAAATGCCGTCTTTACATCCATCTGATATACCACCATGTTCTTGCTTGCAGCATTAGCCAAAAAGATTCTGATTGCCTCGATTCGAGCAACTGGAGCAAATGATTCTTCAAAGTCTATACCCTCCTCTTGACGATATCCTTTAGCAACCAATCGAGCCTTGTTTTTCAACACAACACCATGCTCATCAAGTTTTACTTTGAAGATCCATTTTAGAGCTATAATCATAGCACAGTCTGGAGCAGGTACTAACTCCCATACATCCAGACGATCAAACTCATGAATTTCATCTTGCATAGCATTGAACCAGCTATCTTCATTCATGGCAGTTTTAACGTCTTTTGGTTCGATCTTAGATAGTACGGAGTTGAAGAAGCACCATAAGGCATCGGTTGCGAGTTGCTTCCGGGTTGATACAGGACGAGAGGGATTTCCAATGATGTTGTCTAATGGATGATCGTGAGTCCATTTTCTGAGGTGTTCATGTGGCATTTGTTGAGGAACTGAAGTAGCTGAGTCGATGTCTCCTGAAGAAGATGGTTCTGATGATGATACAGGAGTAGCAAATATGTTTTCAAATGGAGCATCTTCAGGAGTTGCAAAGGGATTAACTTCATCATTGGTGCCAGAAACATTTCCATGATGTACATTTGAAGAGAGATGATTTGTTGATGAGACTGAAGGATCAGCAGCAGGTGCTTCTTGACTTACAGATATAGAGACTGATGAATTGACTTCATTCACTGGAATATGAGCATCCTCTGTTGTAGGGATCAGCACCTCATTAGTAGTAGACTCATACAGTTCATCAAACATGGGATCAAACAGTTTCTTTACATCATCTTCAGATGGAGGTACATATGGAGTTTCTTGAGAAGAGTTTGGAACAAGAGATGAACCAATAGGACTGTTTTGAAGTGCGGGTCCTGAGCTAGAGTGTCCAGGAGCCATTTGACCGGTCAGCTCATC
Source organism: Chrysanthemum seticuspe (assembly GCA_019973895.1). Lineage (NCBI taxonomy): Eukaryota > Viridiplantae > Streptophyta > Magnoliopsida > Asterales > Asteraceae > Chrysanthemum > Chrysanthemum seticuspe. The sequence goes on along the minus strand of BPTQ01000005.1, from coordinate 97,692,759 downwards.
AAACGTAACGTGAATTGTTTCCATGATATTTCGGGTTCTTTTGTTGTAGATTCGGTATCCCTTTTTGTTGGGTGCATATCCTACAAATATTCCAATGTCAGCTTTAGCTCTAAGTTTACCCAAGTCTTGACCCTCATTAGTTGGATAGCACAATGCACCAAACACACGAAGGAAAGATAGATTAGGTTTCCTGTTGTGGACAAGTTCGTATGGAGTTTTTCCATGAGTGGTGTGAATCAGGGAGCGATTTTGTGTGTAGCATGCAGTGGCAATTGCTTCAGCCCAGAGAAACATTGGAACCTTTGAGTAGATCAGCATTGTTCTAGCAGCTTCAACAAGAGTACGATTTCGTCTTTCAACTACACCGTTCTGTTGAGGGGTTCGTGGAACACTTCTTTGATGGCTGATTCCAACGCTTTCATAGAATTCACTAAGTTGTTTGTTGACAAACTCAGTTCCATTGTCTGTTCTGATAATTCTGACAGTTTTGTTTAGTCTAACCTGCAGCTGTTTGATGAGTTTGATGATGATATCAGGAGTTTCATCCTTTGTCCTTAAGAACTTGACCCAAGTGAATCTAGAATAATCATCAACCACAACTAACACATATTTCTTCCCAAAGATATTCTGCACCCTCATTGGTCCACATAAATCCATATGAATCATATGAAGAACTTCTGTGACAGAGTTAGTAGGTTTGGGTTTATGGGCATACTTCTTGCTTTTTCCCAATTGACATGCTGAACAAAGATGATCCTTTTCATACTTTAGTCTAGGTAAACCTACAACTAAGTCCTTTCTGGAAAGATCGTTGATTGTGCCGAAGTTCAAGTGATTGAGACGACGATGCCATAACCATGACTTTGTTTTTGAAGCCTTTGATAACAAGCATATTGGTGAAGCTCTCATCATGTCATCGATAGAGATAGTGTAAAGGTTTGAGCCACGAGTTCCTTTCAACAGTTCCTTACCATTAAGATCTCTAACAAAGCAGGTATGTTTTCTGAAGGCCACTTCTAAATCAGAATCACAGAATTGACCAACAGAGAACAGATTATGACCTAAACCTTCCACATAATACACTCTGGAGATGACACTATCACCAACAACATAATCTCCATAACCCATAATAGCACCGAAATGATCATTACCAAATCTAACAGTCCCGATGAATTTGCTCACGAAGTTCATGAGCCGTGACCGGTCTCCAGTCATATGCTTGGAACAGCCTGAGTCCAGGTACCACAGAACGATTTGAACGATCTGCAGTTGAACACAGACAAGAATGGATAACTGGATATTTGGGATCCCCATGCAAGAATGGGTTCCATTTGGTTAGTAGCAACAGTTGGACCGCCCACATCAGAAATAGAAGCATTCATATCAGACAGTGAAGGAATGGAATCATTGTGAATAGATGCAATACTAGTGTCTGTATTAGCCCTATTTACAGTGTGACCACTTCTTAAGGGAATAGTTCTACCAGTAGGCATCCATTTTCTAGTGGGCATTATCTGATTAGTCTTATGACCAACAGGTATCCAATAAAAGCCTATTCTGCTGAATGTTCTTCCTGTGGGTTTCCATTGTTTTCTAACTCTCTTTCGCTTTTGCCTTTTAGCCTTTTTAGCATGAATTTTAGCATTAACAACATTAACTGGACAATTAACATCATTAGGCAAAACATTAACATCACATTCATGATTAGAAACAGAATTCAAGCAATCATTAGTACAAGGTTTGCAAATAGCATCAGAATTCGAATTAATCACAGTACGCCTATGGCTAATACTAGAATCAACACGATTCGTTTTATTCGATTCAAACTTAAGGTTCCTAGATTGTTCTTCTACTCTCTTCCAGTGCACATTCTTAGCTTGAGAGGTCCTATCATTCCTTGTATTGTCTTGAGACTTTGACCTGCTCCCTTTAATGTCACTGATTACTCCTGTAGTGGGAATGGGAACATTAGTTTGTTTTACTACTCTTTGCACCACCTGTTTAGATGTGCTGGGATCTGAACTACATGCAGGTGCACTCAGGTTCACTTTCTTAACATTAGAGGTACTGAGATTAGTACTCCTAGAAGGCACATTTGAGTTCACTTTCCTAGTATTGACAGATCTAAAATCTGAACTACTCACTGGTGCACTACTCCTCACATTCAAACTATTGGGAATCGAGTGCATGTCATGTTTGGCCTTAGGCATTGAGCATGGAATCAAGGGGTTAACTCTCTCACCTAATGTCTTTGGGCATATAGTGATCAAACATTCTAAGATTTCTTGAGATCGTTTGGCATATAAGCATGCATGTCCAATTGCATTATCATGAGGTTTCTCTAGCTTATCCTCTTCAACAATCTCACGCAGGCATTCTAAGCAATCCTTAAGGGATGAGAAATATGTTTGAATGGCAAGTTTGTTGTTCCTTAGGTGAGGGGGGACATATGTCACAGATAAAGTAAATTTATTACCAGAGGGAACCTTAGATACAACATTCTCCGCATTGATCATTGGCATTTTCCCTTTTACCTGACTCTTCAGATTCTCAATTTCCTTTTGCAATGAAGTTATTTGTTCGTTGTTTTTGTTACGAGTGACTTTAATTGATTCAAACAACTCATTGAAATGACGTTTAACCTTTTCATTCTCTTCAAGGAAACTTTCGTTTTCCTTTTGTAAAGCATTTACTAGGTTTTGAAGATGAAACGTTTGAGAATTCTGAGAATCTAAAGAAGGAGGCATTTGGGAACCTGTCATATTGTTCGTTTGACCCTTTAATTGAGAGATTTGGACTTTCAACTTTCTGATCGTGTTACACTGAGCATGAATCTGTTCATCTCGTTTGTTTATTTGAAAAACTGCATCAAACTCTGGAACATCTGAAGATGTCTTGAAATTTGAAGTTTTGACATTTTCTTTGAGATGTTGATATTTTAGTTGTAGATTAAAATACTCAACTTCTAGTTTAGAAAAATGTTTAACCAAATTGTCATGATCATCCAGTTCAATTTTCTCATTAAGTTTAGAATTAGTTTTTTCAAGCTCAATGACACGATCATGGGAGACTTTCAGGGCCACAGATAGTTCATGAAATTTGGAAGCATTAATAGAGCAATTTGAAGCAGTAAAAAAGACATCTTGAGCAACACATTCAGTAATAAGATTCTCATTCAATGTATGCAGGTTCTTCCTCTCGATCTCATTATATTTTAATGCACGCTCATAATCACTAATTTCAACTATTATTGCATCAAATTCCTTTTCCATCCCCTTAATGTCTGTTTCTATCCCCTTTTTAAGACTCTCAAAGTGATCCTTTAAAAGTTTAAAGAAGGGCATGACCTCAGTTAAATAACATTCTTTCATTTGTTCAAAACCCCTTTCTCCTTCAGTTATGCCAGTGGGTGTGATCCTTTTCTTGCAAGTTTTCTCAAAATCAACAAATAGTTGAAAAATAACGTATTGGCTAATTAAGATATTGCTTTTAGTGGCAATTGTTCTAGGAACAAGATGCATTGGTGTGTTAGGAGGATACACAGTAGCTTTAGGCATTTTCCAAAGGGGAGGATTTGTTTTTACAATATTTTCGGCTTTCTGCTTATCTAAATCCATTTTCCAGAAGACTTGTTCGGGAGTCAACAAAGTCTGAGGCTTAAACTTGTTTAATGCAATCCAGTTTTCCTTCTTATAATCATGAGGAGTGATATTTATGTTCTTCTCTTTGCATTTGGGGTCATCTAGTTTTTTGTTCATCCTTTCCCTAGTGACTTCATCTGATTTCTTATCTTCCTCCGTGCACTCAACGCAACTAGGTTTCTGCCTAGGCTTAAGAATTTCATTACCATCATAAATCACCTTTTGAGTATTTCTAGCCTTTTTGATTACCTCAGGATTTGGTTCCTCAACAAGGGGAATGCTATGCTTATCGCTTAATACTCGATGTTTGGTGACCATGTGAGCAGTCTGAATGGTGTTTCCTTGTATGTACAACTTGTTTTCAAGTTTGTTTTTCAAAGTTTTCAGATTAGAAAAATCTCTCAAGAGCTTTGATTCTTTTGCATTAAATTCTTGCTTAAGCATTTTCACGTTTTCTTGAAGTTCTTGTTTTTGCTTAGCTGTTTTAGAAAGTTTTTCTTGCAAAGAATTTAATTCTTGTTTCAATACTTCTTCTCTAAAATTACTTTTTCTAATTACTGTACGTACTTGGTCATCCATTTCCTGCTCACGAGTGGTCAACTCAAATTTTGCACGTTGTTCATAAATGGCAACACGTTCCTTATATGCATTTAGTTCAGAGATAATGGAATCATCAGGAGCACATGCAGTGAATTCATCAAAAACATAGTCATTGTTGACTGCAGAAGATGCATCACTAGGTACAACTTCACTTTCACTTTGTTTCAAATATTGATCATATGGGACAATATTGATATTACCCGTATTTTCAATATTTGATTCAAAAGTTTCGGTTGGTTGTACTTTGTCATGCATCTGTTGCACATCAGCATCATCATATAGCTTTAATACCTCAGAAATGAGTTTGTCCCTGGATGGGCCAGCTTGTGGTGAAGAAGAGATCTTGGAAGAAGCCATTGGAGAGATGCTAGCCATAAAGATTGTGTGTGCAGTAGGTCCATCATCTACATCAGAATCGTATGCATCACAGTCACCGACTTGAAAGGCATTTTGATGATTGTGACCTATCTCCTGAATGGGCTGCTCATCTACATCTGCATCATAGGTCTTGGCATTGCCTTCAGCAAGAAACAGCAGTTCCTCTTCATTCAAAGTAGCACCATTGTCCTGAGCTTGAGCCAGCAGCATCTTATCTCTGAAGTATTCGGCATTTTGTGGACGCTTTGGAGATGTGCAGTTCCTTGCAAAGTGTCCCTCACCACCACAGTTAAAGCATTTGATTGGCTTAGCATGACCTTGGTTACCATTTCTTCCTCGATTCTGGTTTCCAACATAACCTCTCCCAGCTCCACCTCTCCCCTGATCATACTGTCTTTCCTGAACTGGTTGCACCACGATCCTTCCATCTTTAACAGTGGCTTGATTATGTGGGTTAGATGCAGTTCGTAGGTTGTTGTTGGTTTGTGGGAGAGAGTTCATGTTTTGACTAATGAGTAGAGCTAGTTGATTAACGATGTTATCCACGCGTGCATCAGCATCAGCTTGTTTGAACTGAGGATCAGGGATGAGTTTGTGATTACCATTACCCAAGGGAATGACTTGTGATGCTTTGGTTGTGATTCCAATGTTTGAGTAGAAGGCAGTTGAATCATTAGATGAGCTTGTCTCTCCTGGGTTAGTTTTGAACTGATTGAGAATCAATTTTTCAAACATAGCATGTCTCTCATTCTGAAGGAGGAAGGCATAGAGTTGCTCATAGTTTGTATGCTTCAATCCTTTAGTGAGTTTCACAGATGTGACAAACTTGTGCCATTCGGGATTCATGTTGTTCACAAACTTTGAGTTCAACTGAATGTTAGGCATAGTCATCTTGATGTTCCTCATGTCATTCACTAACTTATGAAATCTCACATAGTACTCATAGACACTCTCATCTGGTTTCATCTTGAAGTGCTCAAATTCATCATAGAGTTGGGATTCCCTGTCTTCCATAGTTAATTCTGAACCTGAGAGAAGCATCTTAACGTTATCCCAAACAGCCTTTGCATCAGTGTTATGATTGATCAGCTTGTAGATGTCTTTAGGAAGACCTTGAAGAACAATGTTTGAAGCCCTGATATCTGCATCGAATCTCTTTTTCTCCTCATTATCAAGCTCATTGTACATCTTAGGTCTGTCCATTCCGTAGACAGGAGTACCATCTTCATTAGTATCAAGTATGTCTCTAGTCGTCTCAACCCGATATGGTCCTTCATCAATGGATTTGAGAATGTTGACACCATTTTCCTTTCCAAGGCAATACAATCTGATTCGTTGAGCCCAAGAATCGTAGTCAGTTCTGTCAAGCATTGGTGGACGAGTATCTGAGCCAGCTGCTTGAACATCCTCGGCAACAGTGGAGATGACAGTGGGAACAGTGGGAATGTTGGTAGACATGTTAACAGATTATACGGGATTTTATGACTCTATGATTAAACCGGGAAATAGATTCTTTCACGGGATTTTACTAAATCAAGAGAAAACCGTAAACAATCACTCAAGTTGCTAGATGATAAGATGCTAACTCGCTACCAAATAATGCACTAAGTCGCTAGAAATTAGTGCACTAAGTCGCTAACCCTTAACTCGCTACACGTCTAAGTCGCTAGAATCCCAAGTCGCCAACAGAAGAGCAATTCGCTAAGTAGTAACTCGCTACAGACTAAGTCGCTAGCCAAATTTGTGCAGTAATTCGCTACACAATTCGCTAGATATGCAAGTCGCTAAAGAGCAACTCGCTACAGACTAATTCGCTACCACAAGTCGCTAACCGTAGTGGAGATTCCACTACTTGTACTGTAACTCGCTAGCTCTAACTCGCTAGATTTTATAACTGTAAGTCGCTACCAAGAAAACAAGTCCGAGAGCTAATTCGCCAGGTTGAAAAACCAAATAACCTTCACTTTTCAATCCAAAAACAACCCAACCAAGATGATTCAAGCTTACCAAATGAAAACCTAAACACTTTTGATGATTCTAAACATAAAAGTACCAACAAAATTCAAACTTTAACACAAGAAATCAACCAAATGATGCAAAAACCACTAAACTTTTTCAAACTCAAAAACCACCTAAAAACCACTATAAATCCAAAGATGTGCAAGATATGATCTAACCATGGCTCTTGATACCAATTGTAAGATATAACTTTTCACATACACATCAAACCATAACACAAGGTGGCGAATAAGATGGAATTCTAGAGAGAGAAAGTTAGAGGTTTAGGGAACTTAGTGAGAGAAAGTGAAAGATATTATTATGAGCTCCAACTCTCTACCTTGGAAGGTAGAGAGTATTTATAGTCTTACATAATTCGCCACACTACGGGCTGTGGATCAGGCATACAGTGGGTAAAGACCCGTCCGTCCTCCACGGTGTTACTTAACTAAATAACTACTTAACTTAAAAGACCTATGACTACGAGCTTTCTAACGATTACATATACTTGAGGTGACCGACTCTTTAATACCTGGAATTTCTAATTCCTAACAATATTGTTTTTGGGTTTTTAACACTTTAGGAAAAGTGTTAATGAACTTTTTGATTTATTTTTAACTTTACAGAAAACTTTTTACAAACGATGGTAAATGTGCAAGTACGGGTCTGAAAAATGCTAGAACACGCTTACAGCCTCCCCGGCAGCGGCGCCAAAATTTGATTGGTGCTAAACCGTCAACTTTAATTACACAAGCTAACCACTTGTGAATGGTCAACCGTAACAAACTTAAAACAGCTCAAACACTAATGCAATTAAGATCAGAGGAATATAATGGATTCCTGGGTCGTTAAGTCCCACGGAGGATGAATTGGTGTATAAACACTTGATCAGATGATAGAATGATCACTAAGGATAGTGATCAGTAAGGATTTTGATGGATAATTCCTAAAGAAAAGATTTGTAAATTAAAGCGACTTAAATACAAATTAAAAGAAATTAAAAAGTTAAAATATATTAAATAAACGCTATCACTATTTTTACAATGATGTTTTTGTGATTTTATAAAATAAAATAACTTAAATAAACTATTTAAACTAAAACGTAAACTCAAATTATCTAAAAACTAGATTTAAAATGAAAACGTACGTTAAGTCTAAAAATTACGCGAGTGCGCAAGCAAAAACGTAAAATTTATGAAATAAAAGTCCTACAAGTGTAAAAACAATTTTTTTACGTACTATATGATAAAAGAAAATTTAAAAAAAAAGATTTATATTTTTTAGACTTTTATATTTTTTATTATGAATTAATTAAGATTTTACACTAATTAAATGATTAAAAATACTAAAACTATAGAGAAAAATCTGAAACTTTTTTGTAAAATACTTAAGACTAATACAATTCTAAGAAAAATGAAAAGGATGAAAAAGCTGGTCTGAATAAGCTGGAAATAAGCTATATTATACGTATAAGCTTAAAAGAAAAACAAGGTCTATGTATTTAATTGTGCAAAGTTAAACCGAGACAAGTCCCAAGGGTAGATGGTAAAGAGTGTGTGTGGTGAGCTGGGTGGCCAGGGTTCGAATCCCAGCAATGCTATTTTTTTGCAACTATTTTATTTTTGACTTTTCTTTTTGCAACTTATTAAGAACAGTTAAATAAGCACTTTTTACAACTAAAACTTTTTGTGAAAACCACTAATAAGCTCAGTATGAGCTTATTTATTGCAACAGTGGACAATATTTGGAAATAAGCAAAATATTAAGCCAAAATGGCTTATAAGCTACTCAAAAAGCAAAATGTAAAATGGAAATAAGCTAAATAATGGTAATAAGCTAATATGAAAACTGATTAAGCTTAAGGATTGACAAATAAGCTCTGAATAAGCTCAAATAAGCACAAGTATACCTGTTTGCACAGGACACTGTGTAATTTGCTAGGCACCTATTAGCTTAATTTTTAGCTATGTAATAAGCTAGAAAATGAAAACAAATGCTTGGATAAGCTAGATGACCAGTTAAGCTTTCTAAAAAACTAAATTACTCAGTTTGGCTTATACTAAATAGCTTGTGAGAAGCTTATGAATAATTTGAAAAACCACTGAGGATGACTTAACATATACTGAGTGACTTAGGACAAACAATAAGCTAAGTGCAGCCCTACTAAATAAGCTACAAACTCAAAACTAAAAACTGGGACCTTGAGACAGCCAGGTGAGCTTCTCAAAAAGCCAAGAATCACAAACTTAGGCTAACTAATAAGCTCTATGAGAGCTTGTGAAATAGGTTACCCAATCTGTGCACAGGGCACTTTGACTTTTTGATTTAAACTGAAAGTTTGACTTATATGAACTTGTGATTGATTTTACTCACTAGTTATGTTATAATAAGCTATTATAAGATGAAATTAAGCTATGGTATCAACTTTTAAGCTACTGTGATGATTTTAAGCTCCTAATTCCTAACAGTTAACTTATTAAGTTAATTTAAAAGTGATTTTGACTTTTTCTGAACAAAGACAAAATTTTATTGCATGTTTGAGTTGTTATAACCTACTGAGACTAGAACCAAATAAGAACAACAGCTATATCAACCTATAACACAGTGTTACAAGCAAAACCAAACACTAGTTATGTAGACTGTTTTAGAGCTTTTTCAAAACAAATCACAAATGTAAACCACAAATCTGATTGCAAACTTTATAATTTCACTTATTAGGACTAATGAAGCCTAAAACAACAATCATAACAACATTAAACTTAAAAATGACCATTATCCAATTTTAACTGTCAAGATGAGATTTATGCTAAATACAAATTTAAAAGAACAAGTAACTATTTTTATGGTTTAACTATGTTTAAATATAACTAATAAACATTAACAAACAAAAATTAAACTAATGAGCAACTCTAATATTGGAATGCCAAAATGGATCAAACTGCTTACAAATGGGATTCCAAGTAAAACTGAGAACTGAGTCACACAAACACAGCCTATAGCTTCCCAAGAAGCACTAATACCAAGGCCATCCAATATCAACCCTGCTCCAGCCTTCTTGTACCTTTTACCATGGCTTTTTTATTTTTAAACTATTTATTTGGTATTTTTTTGTATTTTTGGTTTTTTGCTTCTAACTGAATTTTATTGGTTTTTAATAGCTTGGATAAGCTATGTAGGAGCTTATGTGGGCTTATCAGTCCAAGATAACAACTAGCAACAACATTTTAACATTCATGAGATTTTGAACATGGAAAATTTTGCATAAACTGAGAACTTGACTTAAAGATAAAATTGAAGGTTACAAAAGTTTTCTTGCACATTAAAAACGTGAAGTACAAAGCTTGGAAATTAAAATATACACTGAAAATCAAATTTAAGCTATAACGACATGAAAATTAAAGATTATACTAGTGATTTTGATACATTGCTTCAAACTTGTATTTATTGACTTCATTTAACCTTGTCGACATCTCTAAGCTAATCCCACTTCATCTTAACCATTGGTTTGGGCCAGATCATCAAAATTGCCAAATGGCAATTTTGGCGCCATTTTTCAATTGAGCAGGTTCTTTGCATTAATTGGGTTTGGTTTGATGTGGAGGTGTTAGGAGACAGCTGGGGAAGAGTGGTTTAGATGGCAAGGTGGAAAGCAAGTGGTAAAAACCACTGGTATTGGTTAAACAGCTATGGGGGAGACAGGTGAACAGTAGCGCGGTTTTCTCTTTTTAAATATTTTGGGCCGGGTTGTGTTTTGGGCCAGCAGCTGGGTTTGTTGGGTTTGGATTAATATATAAGGGATCCGTTTGGTTTTGTAGCTAGATAATCACAAGGACCAAATATGTAATTCTGCCAAAGTTAAGGGTTGAACCTGCCAATCATCCAAAGTTTATACAAGGACCAAACCTGCCATAAATGAATAGTACAAGGACCAAGGTTGATTATTTTCCATTTTTAAAATGTCCAGGGACCATATTTGACAATTTTCAAACTCCAGGGACCAAACTTGTAATTTCTCTCTAAACTTATCATAAAGGACCAATTTTGTCATATATGAATAGTACAAGGTTAATATTTGATAATTTTCACTTTTTAAATTAACCAAGGACTATTTTTGACAATTTTCAAAGTTGAGGGACTAAAGTTGTCATTTTGTGATTTTTGAACTTTAAAGGGTTTGTTTTGACAACTTTTGAATCTTATGGACCTTAAATGACTTTTTACAAGTTTTTGAATTACCAGGGACTAGTTTTGATAACTTTTATAACTTGGGGGACTAAAACTGCCAATTATGCAAACTTGATACGTTTTTCATCAGATTTTGATGTTTTTGCATTTAAAACATATAAAACACTTGTTTGTGATATTTTCATCATTTTGATGTTTTTGCATTTAAAACATATAAAACACTTGTTTGTGATATTTTCATCATTTTGATGCGTTTCTGAGTGTTTTCAGATGTTTTTGGCATTTTAACAGTACAAAAATGATGAGTATTTAGACACTCATTAGACCAGCTACTTGGCGACATAATTTTATGGAGAAGAAAACCACTTTGCCGTCACTTTCTTTTGAGTGAAATAGGGTTTCTTATGAGTTTATTTTGAATGAGTTATGAGGGGATTTTATTGTGATATGGATGAGTAAAGTTAGGAGCCAATTATGGCCTAGGCGTTTTTTTTTGGAACCGAATATGGGGCAATCACAAAACAAATTATCATATTTAACTTACTTTCCAATTTAACTTGTACAATTAATTTATATTGTCTATTAAAGGTCCATGTAACATTATTATGTGATATATATTCATTTGAGAGTTACTATAAGTTTTATTTCTTCCATCATTTTTGGTTATCATAAGTACTTAACGTCATTATCGGATTTTTACTCGAGGGGTATAATAGTATTTTAAACGCGTTTACAATTTTAGGGTTTTACAACTCTTCCCATCTAATTTTTTTTTTCGTCCTCGAAAATTAAAGTCGCAGAAGTACACAGAGACGTACCGGTTTAAGGTAGACGTAGCAATACACAGATCATAACGATTTCGGTTCCAAAGCGTACAGAACTTATACATAACAGATATCGGTGAGGATTTCGCAAAGAGGTATAGAATTCCAAACGAACATGAGGAGTGCCAGATAACGGATATAAGTCATAGTCCATTCACGTACCAACCCCCGGCATTTCCCAAGACGTCGTATGATTTCCATAAGTTCAAATTATATGATCTCGGTATTATCACGTTGATCAGACGTCATAATACTTGCATCACATAACAAGTCCTTATGGTCATCATATTCTGCCTCGGGTCATGACAAACCACATAACCAAAATCACACAAAACATATCACATACAAATATCAAGTAACATACCAAAGCAGACCAGATTCACACATATGCAACATATAATACAACAAGCCAACTTACCCTACCACAAAAGAAAGAAGGCCACCAACTTGCATAAAACGGTTCCTCATGACTCATTACTGACGATTCAAAGGAAAGCTGAGATATCACCAAAATGCTAAATGATAAAACTTCACGATTCAAACCAAGTTCTGAACAAATCAAAGAAAAGCAATACCGATCAAAATCGCTTAACAAAATATCAAACCGCCTCAAAACGCATGACAAACGAATCGGAGTAACACAAGTCGCGCCCAACTTATATGAAGTAGATGATCCTTCTCAATCACCGGTTGAATCTTGTCTCCGTCTTTTGCGTCTTTGGTTGATCCGTCCAGCTTCCTCCAGCAGTATCCTGATGTCTCCAGCAGCACGACAGTCGGGTGTGGCTTCTGCTTCATGAACCTCTCTAGCTCAGGGACTGTTGCAGCAACGCAGGGTCGGCACCATCTTCGTCGGCTCCACGATAGTCTCCATCTAACGATCGACAAACGGATGTGCGAAGACAAAATAACAAAATTCGATGCGAAAAGAGGAAGGCCAAATCAGTGAAGACAAACGAATATCAAAGTTAAATCTAAACGACTATCAAACGAATCGGAGAAGATCAGAACACACGGAAGCCTAGTGTCTACCCAAATCCTCACAGGTTAATCCTAAGGTCAACAAGACGAAACCTTTGCTCTGATACCATAGTTGTAACACCCCAACCCGACAAGGGTAGAAGTATCACATTCTGGTGTCATATTAGAACATACAAATAAAATATTTACAAACGGAAACCTTAAAAATGAAGTATCAAATCATATAAACAATTGACTGACGAGGAAAATACAATATCCAAAATGAAATGAAATATCAAAACAAAAACTCTTCAAAGTAAGTCCAAATAATAAGGTAACTAGGGTTGGTCCACTCAGATAATCCAACTCTCAGCCCATCCAAGCCCATCTTCAAACCTAAAGACCTGCCGCAGGAAAAGAAGGATGAGCTTAAAAAGCTCAGTGAACAGATATAATAACACGAAAGCTAAATAAAATTAGAAATGCGAAGTGAAATGAGGAAACTGATAACAAAGTCACAACGAAAAGGGAACCAGTGAGTCAAGGAGGATCCTGCAGATCACAATTATACAAATATCCAAAAAGAACATATAACAAGGAAGACGAAGCAAGGCAAGGCATCGATGACATATATACAAACACATACAAACAGGCATACAAGTACTGAAACATAAGCAAGCGTAGCAGACGTCGTGTCCACACAACATATATAAGGCATACAATCAATTCAGGAAATCAGAAGGCATACGAGTACTGAAACAGAAATCTAAAGGCAAGCGGAAGTAATTAATTAGTAAGTGAGCATGGCAAACACACAGGTCAAAAACCCTCAGTTGAAAACATAACCAGCATCATAACAGCAGAAGTACTAACAGTAGACAACACATGGCAGTCACACGTAACAAGTAAGAATACAATATACGATATAATTGAATGAATCAAAGACATAGCAGAGCAACTAAACAAATTAACAAGCCAGACGTCATAAGTTGAACCATTTACCCAGTCAACCGTAGCATAAACATAAATGCATACATGGCAGGTCAACAACAAGTAGATAAAGATACCATCGGATAGTCAAGGTCCACGAGATTAACTGAACGGAGTGTACGTAATAAACATACAAAACAATCGGTTACACACTAACATGGTCACCACACAGATCAAAGGAGTCACTTAACGGTAAGATAACATATAATCTGATGAAAATATGTGGATCACGTAATTGCATATTAATCATATCGTAGCACGGTAACCGATAGTCACATAAACATGTAAAAGCATAAACAAGCTCAAATAATCATATATTAACCCAGTACGTGAATGGAATGGTAGTCTGAAGTAACGAAATAAGAGTATGACAGATCAATGCAATGAGATAAAGCATGGTAGTAGAGTGAGTCACATAAGGGTACGGGGTAAAAGATAATCAATACAGAATATGATGCTTTGGGAAACACAAAAGGTATAATATGGGTATATCAATAGTGTAAGGTCTGTCAGAAATCCATCCCGAGCCAACAAAACAAACCAATATCAATAGTGGCAATAGCAGCCAAGTAACCAATCGTAACCATTATACTCGGAGGGGTGACCTCGGAATACCAAACCAATAGGAGGGGAGACCTCAAGAAACCAGTGGAGTAGCTAGCTCCCAAAATGTGAGGGGGTGTATTGCACACACGCACCACATCACCAAATCAATGTAGCAATATCAATACAAAAACAAATCTAGGATACATCCATACGCCCCCTGCAAAACAATAGTGGCAATACAATATATCTGAAGCGCGCATAATCAATACAAACTGGGGACGGTGTGGAACATCACTCATCCACACTGGAGTCATGCCATTGGTGCATCAATGACATGGACATGGAACCCCCATGCCTAGTTAATGGCTCGGGTATTAAACTGACATGTCAAAGCAAAAGGTCCAAAGTATACAATATATGAGTCATCATAATCAAAGGTCCAATATCAATGGTTCACAATTCAAAGGTCCATAGAAACAGTCCAAGATCAAAGTTCAGTAGCAACAGTTCAATATCAAAGTTCAGTGGCAACAGTTCAATATCGAAGTTCAGTGGCAACAGCTCAATATCAAAGTTCAGTATCAAGGTTCAGTATCAAAGGTTCAGTATCAGAGGTTCAATAGCAATGGTTCACTATCAAAGGGGTCAACAGTAAAGCAAAGGTTCAATATCAGAGGGTCAATAGCAATGAATCATAGCAATGAAATATCATAAGCGAAACAAGGTCGAAGGATTAGAAAATCATGAGAAACCCCTACTGAAAAGGGATAGAATATCTGTACCTTATTCGAAGCAAGCAACAACGAAAGTAAAGTCAAGAAATGAGATCAATCCCGCCGCCCGGAACCTATATGAATTAGATAACGCTTAATAAGAACCTGATTACTCGTTTTAGACGGCTTTCCATTTTAAGTAACTTTCTATTTTTGGTAACTTTCTATTTTAGGCAAGTTTCCATAATTAATAAGTTCATTCATTTAGGATGCATTTTAAAGACATATTAGGTTAAATGATTATTATTATACTTTAAAGATCATTTAAGTCAAATAATACAAGTTTAAGGTGTAAAGTGTAAATATTACAAAGTACAGGGTCTTAAGTGTAAGTATATCAAGTTTACTCAATGCCTTTAATTAAAATGTTAACCAGTCTACCCTTTAACTTAATTAACTCATGTATATATACGAAGCCCTAGTTTTATATTTAGGTTAACATATACGCTTTAGACCACATGAGCATGATTACCATAAAATTTTAAGACCTCTTGTGTGACACCATTCTTGATCGAGACATGCCAAGTTCCTTTTTAATCTACACGACACAAACCAAGACAACACAAGACTCTCTTTTCCATTCATTGAAATCGACACAAGTTAACCAAGATTTAAGCGCGTACATTAGTCTTATTTCACTCGTTACCAATTAAACAAACATGCAAGTGGTCGAATGGTCATGGGGTCGAGAGAGATTTCAAAACAGCAAGCACATAAGGGTCGATTACATGTTTTTAGTTATGCTTATAAAACTTACATTTATGTAGAGATTTAGGCGAAAAGTATGGCCTCTTTTTTTTAGTTATATCATGTGTTCCAACTATGCGTTTAAGTAATATACAACTCATGTCACCTAGGCCTCGTTTTAGTGTAAAACCGAAATAAACCAATATGCATGTGCTTGTGGAATGTAGGACCAAAAGAGTTATAATAGATTACATATGCTTTGAATTATAAAATCATCTTCATATGATATTCATATGTTATTATATGGGACGTCTACATGCATGTACAGTTAGGCCCCAATTCAGATTTATGCATCAACATACATGGCCCTATTTTTCTTATTCGATATATACTATTAATCCACACAATTTAGGTGGTGTTTTTTTGTGACTTAATTGACTTAATATGAAAAAAACTGAATTCATGTCATATTAAAAGTGTTTGTTTGTGACTTAATAAAGAAAGATGACTGAAAATATTAAGCAATAAAACAGAGAGTGTCTACATTAAGTCATCTCTTAATTAAAATTGACTTAACAAAAAATTTTAACAAACAAGCTCTTAGTTTCAATTAGCCGTAATAACAAGGAGCCAAGCATGACAAAAAGTCCACAAGCAGATTCAAAACAAGACAACATCCCATGTACATATTTCAGTCGACATATATGTGATTTGATGCATGATTTCATGTGCTCTCTTACTTGATTACTTGGTTATGTTTGATTACTTGGTTATGTTTTATCATTCTATGAGACATGATTATTTGGTACAAAACACACGCATGCCTGGACATACACATGACCAAATTCGCGAATAAAAAAGACGAGACGAAGGCTGATATGATTACCTTGAAACGTGAAACAACGGGGAAGAATACGAGATCAAAACAAGCAGACCCACCCTCCTATTCGTGCTCTAAACTTCACGACAGCAGCAGCAGTTTAACCCACGATACCAAGGCCAAACAACACTCGTTGCAACACGTGATTCCAGCCTAAACAAAGCTCATACAACCTCCTTTGGACCAGCGACTTGGCGACATAATTTTATGGAGAAGAAAACCACTTTGCCGTCACTTTCTTTTGAGTGAAATAGGGTTTCTTGTGAGTTTATTTTGATTGAGTTATGAGGGGATTTTATTGTGATATGGATGAGTAAAGTTAGGAGCCAATTATGGCTTAGGCGTTTTTTTTGGAACCGAATATGGGGCAATCACAAAACAAATTATCATATTTAACTTACTTTCCAATTTAACTTGTACAATTAATTTATATTGTCTATTAAAGGTCCATGTTACATTATTATGTGATATATATTCATTTGAGAGTTACTATAAGTTTTATTTCTTCCATCATTTTTGGTTATTAAACGTACTTAACGTCATTATCGGATTTTTACTCGAGGGGTATAATAGTCTTTTAAAGGCGCTTACGATTTTAGGGTTTTACAAATACAATGATCGGTCATAATTTAGTGAGAATCTTAAGTCGGTCTGCTTTGATTAAAGCTTTGTACTGTGTTAATGATGAAGTGCTTATTTTATCATTTCATGATGATAACTTTAATCCCTTATTTGTAGTTCTGCATTAGGTGGTATGATGTTTGAACGTTGCCATGTGCAAAGACGAAACTTGAAAAAACCTATTGAGAGGGTCGCCGCTCAGTTTGGAAGGCCAAACTTTTATTTTTCTTTATCAAGTGTGTCAAATATGATCAATTTGTTACGTAAATATAAGTAAAACTCTTAAATTTTGACGGGGCCATAGCCCTCCCGGGTCTCCACTTAGGTCGTCTATGGCCATGTGGTTGTTATATGCAGCTTATGAGCTTATTAAAGATTGTGATTTTTACAGAAAGATGTATAGCGTCTTAATGGATGGAATTTTTAGATGTCTAACATTTATTTGTATATGGTAGGAAAATTACATAGAAATTATATTGCTAAAAAAGTAAAAACAAAGTTAAAGAAAATAGCTAACATAGAAGCGCCATACACGCATATGTATATTTGTACTCTTGTTTTGACAACTCAAACAACTGTATCTGTCGAGGTTGATCTACCAAAAAGTTTTACATAAACAAACAATTATTCTTTTTCGGAACGAAACAAGCATGTATCAATAAAGAAATACATAATAAGCAACATAATTTGCGACTTCTGAGTCATACACTACACATGACACATGTCTCCTGTAAAAGCCCACACTCGCTGATTTATTGGGCTTGTGTTAATCTATATAATACATGTAAAGTACGAACCAAATTGTTGAAAACTCAATATATTAAAATTACTCATTATGTTGAACTAAACATAAGAATATTTTTTAATGATTTTCTAAATTAAAACACGTCAGTAATTAATTCATTAAATGTTTTCGTAATTACAACCTTTACAGCTACTACACACATACAAAATAAAAAATTACAGATTTACATTCTAAATTTTTGGAAGGCAAACGAGAAAATTACAATTAATAAATCACTTATGCATACTCATCGTTGGCATATTTGTGTGTATGATATACTATATCTCATTTCACAAAGACATCTTTATTTTAATATATATGTTTGTAAGATGATATTTATAATTCTTCCATAACAAATTTTCGCATAACATTTTATCAGAAATAAATTATATTGCAGGATACCTGTCACCGCAACGCGCGGGTATCCGACTAGTTTATTGAAATAAAAAAAAACCACAAATTCTCACCCATTTTGAAACGCCCGTAATTTTTAAATTTTTTTAACATACTCCTATACGCCATATAAGCTAGATCATATACGTCGTATAAGACTCAACTTATACGACGTATACAGCTTCTGTAACATTTTCTGCACTTTTCTGAAAACTATACTTCTCCGTTATGTACATAAACTTTAAAATCTCAAAATATACATCATTAAACATAAAGATCATAAGGTGTACAAAAGTTTCATAATTTAGACGCGTGAAACCTTTGTTTTCATGAAGCGTTGGTGTTAACCCATGTAGGATACTAACTAACATAAACACCTTTGATTCTTGTGATTTGGCCGTCCACTTTAGAGAGAGAGAATGGGAGTTCTAGAGAGATAAAGTGAAAGAGAAATAAGTTGTATGATTAGAAGCTCCAACCCTCTTCCTTGGTGGAAGAGGGTATATAAAACGCCCCTACTTGGGCTGTGGAGCGAGCTAACAGTGGGGAAAGCCCCGACTCGACTCCACGGGTGTTACTCTAACTAGTTTAATACTAATAAGCCTACAAGCTAATTTATGCTAGACATAACTTGGGGTGACCGAGTTTTTCATATGGAGTTTCTTAATGCTAACTATCTCCCCCTAAGGGAGGTCACCCTAGAAATTACAATTTGAATTCTAGCATTCTATTACATGAATTAATTTCCAAGCTCGTAGTCTTTGATTCTTCAAAGTCTGCAATCTTTGTACTTCCAGTAGCGATCTTTTGAAGAATGTTCCTTTGACTTGTGTGATCTTTGAGCTTTCTTCGAGATCATCAGCCACGTAAATCTCTAAATCATCCTTTGTTGTATCGCCTCCATGTGATGTTGTGACTTTCGGACCGACGTGCTTACACTTTTCTGGATCATGATATTTTGCATCAGAGTTGCGGAAGCATTGTTGTATGTCTTTCAATTATCATGATTTCTTTGATTGTGAGTGTGAATTGTGAGCACCTGGTTATGAATTGACGTCTCATTTACCATCAGCTGCAACCGTCGGAAATTCCTGCAAACAACAGTTAGCAATAAACACATGAAAGTGTCTTTGATCACTTTCGTTGAATAGGGTTGCAAGAACCACGGTTCCTCGTTGATCAGTATAAATACTTCCTGTGATCAGGTAGAATTCTGAAGAATCTCCTTGACAAGGTTTCACAGCTTATACTAGCCGTTCTCAAACCAGAGCGTCTCAAAGTACTCAACACGGAGTGAGTGAACCAGCGAATTGGGATTCACTCATTAATGAGAAATTGATTTGAAATACAATCGTGTATTGCTGAATAAAGAGTTTTTGCAATACGACGAGAGTTTTATGAGCAAAATCAAGTTTGAATCACAAATACTTTTGTTTGAAAATTTATGTGCAGTCAATGTGCTCGAAAACAATTGTTGAGCACATCGAAGGGTTTTCCAAAAGCATACGTCAATTCCTTTACTGGAACAAGGTTGATTCAAATGCAAATCGCCCCATCGTTGTTTTCCAGTTGTCATAAGTTTGATCCATGAAGGATCTTACATGTCATCCACCAAGAGCTTGTTTAATGTTGGCTCTAGAAGGATTTCCATCTTCATTGTGAATACTTTACGTATCAGTCGGATGTTCTGGAAATACCACAAGGATAATGCGTAGAAATCTTAATGTATGTTTTCTTACTTTTCACAGTGTATGAAACAGTAAGTATATTGTAAGTGTGTCCTAATGAGATTTATGGATGATCTCTTGGCAGATTACATCGGTTCAATATCATACTCCCTCCGTCCCATATTAACTGTCCACTTTAATTTTTCTAGGTCTTTCATTTCTAACTTTGACCTTAAATATTTTTAATTGTATTATATAATACATGATGCAAAATATATAAATAGATTGAGTTTTTAAATGTATTTTTCATTGCTATAGTTTTTATTAAATATTATATAACACAAACAAAAATATTCAAGGTCAAAGTTGAGAAAAAAAGACTTAAAAAGTCAAAATAGGACAATTAATATGGGACGGAGGTAGTACATCTCTAAGAGAAAGTCGATAGATTACATCGGTTCCCCGTGAGAATGAAACAAGTCCTTTTAAGAGAACTTGAGTGGTTGGGAAGTTTAGTGCACTGCGTCACTGGGTCCATGGCGTCTTGTCTTCAATACCGGCGTTACCTTGGTAACCACCCGTATCATGCGAATTGAACCCGGTTTCTGCCCTAAGGTTGAATATTTGGAGGGCTATTTCTTTTCACCGTTTCTCTTTATATTTATTTTTCATTCTTCAACCCCTTCAGCGCTTACGGAGACTTCATCACTAGAACCTTGTTGGGTTTGTTCTAGTCTTAGCTACATCTTAGTCGGAACTCTTCCCTTATTCTCACTTTTCTCCTTTTTTAATCATACCTAAGGACTTCTACACTATTTAGTGGATTGTCCCTAGGTAGATCCCTTGGGCTCTGATGGGATTGTGGGAATGAATACTTAACCTTACCATCCTTATAACTCCAATAAAGTAAATGCAAGGTCAGTCATGTGGTATGGTCTCTCCGCCTTAAAACTAATTGAAAAATCAATCAAGTTACTTGTGATATAATATCAAGGCATTTGTACCTCAATTGTTTTTTATCTTTCAGAAATGCTCCCCCTTAAAATGTGCATCGGTATTTGAAATCGTTTAGCATATAGAGGGAGGAGTGCTTGGTTGAATGTTAAACAATCACAGTTTTATCAGATTTAATATTTAAATCACATTCTCTCCCCCGATCAAAAATTTCAAACCTTTTGAGATTTGTGATCTCAATTGATTTAAATAAGTTAGAAAATTTGGAAGAAAATGTGGTCTGGTTTAATATATACTGATAAAGGAACATTACAACGCTCCCCCTCAATCTATGAGGGAGAATGTTAGTGTTAGGTATGATAATTTTGAGAGATCTTTGAATATAAGAAAAATCATTTTGAAAGATCTTTGAATATAGAAAGATTATACACTGACAAATAACACTAAATCTTTATTTACTACTTATAATGTACAAATGGACTCGTTTGATGATATAACATTTGAAAATATGAAATTTGAAATCACTCTCCCCTCAATCGATGACGCAAGTCATTGATTGAGTGACAACTTTGATGAAAAATTTAAGTCCGATTGACTTTCAAAAATTTGAGTCTGATTTATTTAAAACAATATGTTACCACCATGTGAAATACAAATATTTTTCTGAAAAATCATAGAAGGAAAAACATTTGTATAGGAACAACCGTCTTTTTAGCGACATGCTTTTCTCATTTTGTTAGAATAACTGCTCGATATTTATGAAAATCGATTTTGTGTAGCACTTTCCTTTTTTGAAAAACGGGTTGTAAAATAATAGCAAGCCATCTTAGGCATGTTTTGAAAACTTTTTAAACTTCTATTTGAATTTCATTTAAAGACCCGTGTCATTATTGAATGACATTTCTAGGACCGTAAATGTTATCGATGCCAGAAGACATGCCTCGCAAAACTATTTTTGGTATTTTCTATTTTTCTGGGTTTTTATGGTTTTTTGTTGGTTTTATATTTTTCTATTTACATTTTGGTATAAAATATGTACAAAGTATATTATTCAGTTCAAGAAGATGTTGACATGGATACCGAAATGAGGATATCGTTCTGAACGTTGTAGAAGTCGGTAGTCAACATCTCTTAACCATTCACCACCAAAGCTTTCGAGGCTCTTGAATAATAGTCTGAACTTGAGCCTTCTAAATGTGATGCTTTGGTAGCTTCCCCCCAAACCGACAATCTTCTTATTGAGAATGTACAAAGAGACGTTGTAGAAGTCAGTAGACAACATCTCTTAAAAATTTCACCACCAAAGCTTTGGTAGCTTCCCCCTAAACCGACAATCTTCTTTTTGAGCAGTTTCAAAGCTCTCTTTCAAGCTTGCATTAGTGAAGTGCACAACAGAATTTGTAGCAAACCACATCTAATATTGTTGCTCCTATTAAGAATGATCATCGTGATTATCCATTCGGGGGTTCATCAAATAGATCAACATCTTCATCTCACCAAGTGCGCTCCAGTTATCTTACATATGACAAATCAACCCATAATGTACACATATCCCCAAAGAAAGAAGAAACGATAACACGAAAGTAACAGGTTGAAGCACTGATCATCTAAACCGGATTTGATGAGATAATACATTAATATCGATCATGTGAACCTGTTGTGCATCTCCGATGTACACATTTCTCCCCCTGATGGTTGCGATCTCATCGGAATCAGCATAAAATTGTGTACATGAAGCATTAACCGGAAGCACTTTATCATAAATCATATAAGCTCATGAGAAGATGTCAATAACCAATATCAAAATCCAACGGCTGACTCAAGCAGCATATCATCTCACACTTGAATAATTCTTCTCATAATTCTTCCTAATGAAGGCTGAAGTAATGCATACCAAAAATATCAAGATACCACTTCCCCCAAGTAGTTGAAGTGATGCAATTAGTCTCATTGTATGAAGCTCAATACCCAACAAAAGATGAAACGATAACACCAAGGTAACAGGTTGAAGCACTGATCATCTCCGGAGTAAATGATTAAGCCCGATCATGTAAACCTGTTGTGCGTCTAGATGTATGTCTCCTTCCCCTTACTGGTTTTGATACCTCATAATCAGCAATACATATACTTGAAATCAGACCTTCAGAAACTGTTTCTTACATCTCTTCCTCCATTTTGTTAGAATAATATGTGGAGTCCCAAACCTTGGATCTAGAACACTTAGCTTGTAAATGTGTTAGTTGCCTTGGATAGTTCCAAAACAATAATGAGAAACTTTGTTGTAGATGCACACAAGTATGCGGAATCTACTTGAATGCACTTAGAAGATTAATGTAAGAACAAGTATAATACCAACAGCTTCAATATTAGTGATAAATAATACGAGTACTCTCCTAGTACTAGGGTTTACAACCTTGAAGCTTTTCTTAAGACGGCTAGAATATTGGTATTTGCTTAACCTAGCTAGGATCTCCTTTTATACACTAAGTAGATCCTTACAGAGATAACTATGCATTAAGTATATCATATCTTCTATTGGAATAGAAGATATGCTGTTACAAACCATACATGACATTCCTAACATAGATCAGTACAAACTCTAACACTATCAGTACTAATATTTCCACTGTCAGTACTAACTAGTTAGTACTTATCAAATAATACTATCAGTACTAACTTTACTACTATAAGTATTAACTCCCAAAAGCGAATTTACCAACAATCCTCCCATAAACTTATTATTGGGTTTCAGAATCACAAGTTTCTTCAGTCCTTGAGGATTCTTCCAAACTCACTTTCCTCTGCTAGGTCTTCCAGCTTGATCAAAGATCTTTATCAGCAACTCCTTAGCCATGTCAACTGCATTTCCCATCCTTAGCCCAGTTGTCAGCATTTGTAGAAGAGTTCATAATGCAAGTGGGCAAGTTCTTTCAACTAGCATGTAGATATCAGTCCCATTGCATGTAGTGACCAAGTGAAGTCCACAAGAATCAATCAGGGTCCAGCTGAGAGCTTCATCAAACTTCCATTGCTCTCCTGCTGGATCAGGTTCAAAGATATTTTGAAGCTCATAAAGTAACTCCAGATCTTTATCATTATCTGGATCTTTGTTCTTGAACCTTTTTTTGACTAACTCCCAAAGCTTGAGTAGATCCTCCCTGTCAACGAATGCAAATAAGTCTACCAAGTACAAATAGGCACTTGTCCTTCCACCTACCCTATGAATTCTCCAATGCCTCTTTCCATCTTCAGTGTAGATATCCCAGTTGATGATTGGATACCTAGTGTTGATGGGCTCTGTGTATAGTGCTTCTTCAGGAGCTTCAATAATCATCATCTGATTAAGCTCCTCTTTCCATTCGCAGACGCCATTATGTTGACATTGAGGACCGAGGCTTGAACTGATGTATTCAAATGTCATCTTTCATGTTCATCAAGGTTGAGTTTCTCGAACCCATGATTTATGAGATATCACTCATTTTGGCAACCAAACTCTGAGTCTTTCCTTAATAGGAGTGAATGATCTACCTGCACTTAAGTAAAGACTACCTGCAGTAACATTAAAAGTTTGATCGCATTTATATGGGTTAGTGATATCAATATCTATACCAAATGGGGTTTCTCTATCAACCTTGGTTTTGCAATCAGTGAACATTTTCCTAGTAGGTATCCATCTAAGACCAACAATCTTAAAACTTCTCCCCGTCGGTATCCACCTAAGGCAAGATCTAGGAGTGTTTGGTTTCTCATGAACAGTGGAAGACTTTTTGAGAGAAAACCTTTGTCCTATAGCAATCTGCCTACCAGTATTTTGAGTATAGCTCTTTGGTTCTACGGGATTGTTGTTGTTTCTAGTCTTAGGGGATTGAACCTTAGCACGAGCATTTACTTTCTTCAGGAATTTTGTTATACAATTATCATGATTTGCATTAAAGACACATTTTTGACAATTCGAGCAAAAAAATTGTTTGGATTCTAAAAAAGATCTAGAATTCTTAGAGTGATCTGCTACGAGAATTGCTTTAATCGATACGCAACTACTCTTGGAAACTAGACAATTCCTATTTATTTGCTGAGTGCTCCTAGGTTTTGGTTTGCTACTACTAGTCGTGTTCTGCAATACACTAGAAGGTATCATACGAGGTCGTTAACCTAAGATTCCATCCTTTTAAATTAGTGCCCTTTTCCTACCCTTTTTGAGATCATAGTTCTTGCACAAGTCATTCATATCATATGAATTCTGGATTTTAATGCTCGATTTAGGCACTGTTTTCGAACTAATCCTAAAAGAGCTAGGTGTAGGTGTAGCTACTTGTTGAGGTTTAACAAAGCCATTAGCATTTTTCTTAGGTAAATAAGGTGAAGTGACTAGTTTTGTCAAAACTTGCTTCGCATCAACTTGGGAGGCAAACCATGTTTTTGAAAATTTTGGTCGTTCAGATCTAAACGCAGTCGGTTTTCTAACAACTGATTGGTTTCTAAGTGGTTGTACAGCTGGTTTTCCCAAGACTGATGGTTTTACAAACTTATTGTTCACAATGTTCCCTGGAGTTTTTCTTAGCTCGTTCTTTAATGTTGTAATCGTAAAACCCTTATCCTGAAGTTGAGCTTTGAGTTCATCATGCTTGGCTATCAAAGAAGTTGTTTGTTCTATACTTTTAGTCCTTGTTTCTTTGATTGAGCCACACAAGTCATTGTGTTGTTTTTTCAAAGTCTCATTTTCTTTAAGTAATTTAGCCACATAAAGTTCCAATTCGACGTTTCTTGTTTTAATAGCATCGATGTCATGTTTACTCTTAACTACATTACTTTTCTCATGCATATCAGAAATCAGTTTCTTCAAATTGTTGATTTTCGAGTTTTTGGCTGGAAGCTGAGCTTTTAAAGTGTTTATTTTAAAAAATTCACAAAATTTAGGAAATTCTGGATTCTCAAATGGTTGATTAATTTGAAAACTTTCCTTCTTATGTTGTATTGCAATTTCAAGTGAAATGCAATGTTTTTCAAGTTGTGAGAATCTGTTTGAAAGTTCATTATAAACTTCTTTTTCAACCATATCATTTGTTTTGAAAAACTTAGCCTCAGACTCAGCCTCAAGCGAAGAACATTTCTCTCGATCATGTTTAGCATCCTGATCAATTTCTCCTCCCTTATGATCCATATTTGTTTAATCAGGAGTGATATTGCTATCAACCTTTTCTAACACATATGTGTCATAACTAGATTCAACTTGATCAGTATCTTGATGGTCATTAGTAGGGACATTATGTTGAACAGTTAAATGTATCTCAGCACATGACACATTGTCATTTACTGTTGTGGTATCTGCATCCATATCATGTGTGATATGAGGCACTACACTACTGCTCGTATCATGCTTATCTGACTTTGTCCCACTGCATTTAATGACATCTGATCCAGCCTCCGATGCTTTACTCAAATCAACATTAATATCTCTTGATTGCACCCGACTCTCATTCATCTCGATGTCATACTTGAGTTTGTGTTGTGCTTTCTCCTCAATGTGCTTCTTAAAATTACCCATGTGCTGGAGTAATGTTTTTTTTATGAAGATGTTAACTTCCATTCCAGTGTAATTAGCAAAGCACATTTATGTCATTTGACAGTCATAATCCCAAGTGTATTGGGAGTTGATGAACGATTGAAGTTTTTTGTTGATCACTTGAAGTGCAGCCATGGAACCAATTTCTTGAAATTCATCTTTGTTAAGTTGTTGTTCAAGTTGCTCTAAGTTCGAGAACAATGTTGTTGATCCCAGTTGAGCAAACGATCCTTTATAGAAACTGACTTAACAAAGACTTATTAAATATTACGCGGAATTTAATACTTAATCTTAAGAAAAAGAACAATAAACATTCAACACCTCAATATTATTATTAATACGAATACTATAACCAGTATTAGGGTTTTACAACCTTGAAGTGTATCGACCTTAGATATAGTAAAACACACGTATATCTAATCTAACCTAGGACCTCCTTTTATAGGCTAAGGAGTTCTTTACATAATACAATACTTAACCTACAAGATAAATATCTTTTCCATATATATCTAATAAAAAATATTAAACCGACTATACAAAACTAGCAGTGCTTACAATACATTAGCAGTGATTCTATATTACTACTAGCCGCGGTTTCACATCAGCAGTGGATTCATTCTTCTGTCCATGGTTTCATTAACTCTGTCCGTGGTTCCAACACTTAGAATAATTCATGATCTGAGGAACCTAAAACCCAACAATCCTCCCCTAAACTTGATACATTCAAATACAATTCTCAAGTTTCCTTTAAGCTCAAAACACCTGAATTGGAGGATGTATCCAAACACTTACCAGTTTTAAGAATTTGCTCATACTTTAGCAACAAACTGTATGCTTAATCATCATAGGGCTTCATCATCTTTAAACCACCAGGCTTCACCATCTGAGTAATAACTCCTGGATAATTATTCAGTTGAGGATAATCAACTTCTATAAGCATATGAATAACTTCTCCAGAAACAGTTAGCACATGAACTCCACAAGATTGATATAAAAACCATCTTGTAACATGACCATTGTAGAGTCCTTTCCATTCAGGTTCATCATGAGTAGGTTCAAACAAGATCTTCAAGTGATGATAAACCATTCTCTCATGATAGTCATCTGGACGTACATCACCAAATTTATTCTTGTAAAGCTTCCAAAGATTCATCGAATCATCTCTATCCAGATATTGAAGCATCTGTGAAAATTTCTCAAACTCAGAAACTTCATTACTGACTCTTTGAATTTTCCAACATCCTTCACTTCCATTAAGCTCAAATGTATAAGAAATAATTTGATTATTATCTTCATTTACTTCTTTCATTCTTTTAGAACCAGATGTCTCCTGAATCTCATATTTTCTCTTTTGACTACTTTTGATCCACTCTTCTTCTTTTTCAGAATTCATTGGAATAAAATCATCATTATTAATCCTCATACACATCAGATAAAGCTCATCAAATTCTCTCAAATGAACATTTACTAAGATTTTCAGGAATATGTATGCCCGAATTCTTGATAATCCTTATCATTACATCCTCATCTCACCTTTTGTAGGAGGTTTCTTCCTTTTAACTTGATTCTTCTCCTTACTGATCCTCCTTGCCCATTCACCCAAGATTCTAGCTCTTTCATCAACAGATAGCAATGCCCATTCTTGAGTAGTATACTCATTCTATATGTTATTAGAAGCTTGAAGATAGTTTTGTGTTTTATTCCATTCAGCTAACCATTTCTGAGTAGCCTCCTCTTCTTCTTGCTTTTCTTTCTCTGCAGCTGCTTCTTCTTCAGCTTGCAGACCTCTTGTATACTCTTCATCATAAGCAATATGTTCTTCTTTACTTTTAATCTTCAAAACTAGTGCTGCAATACCTTTACCCTTTCCAATGTCTGGTTGAGCCACCTTCTTCTTCAAAGGCTCACCAATAATTAAACTTTTACTTTTGGGTTTGGTTGCAGTAGATTTAAGAGATAATGGAACAGGTGCAATGATGGGTGTATGGTTAGTTGAGGTTTTGCAAAGATTTATCAATGTACTTGCAACTTCCTTCTCAACTTCTTTTGATTTAGGTGGTGATACAGAGGTGGTTGTAACAATTGTAGAAGTGGTTATGATAGCAGTGGGTAAGTTTAAAGTGGGAGTGGTTATGGTTACCTTATCTGAAACTGCAGCAGTGGTTTCAAGAATACTAGCCGGGGTTGCAGACACACTGTCAGTGGTTGTGTCCTGCATCACCTCATCTTCTACCACAGTCTTCAAACTTTCAAGAACAACTTCATTCCCATCTTTATCAAATACCACAAATTTTTCTGCTTGATCTCCACTATCCACATCCTCATCCATATGCACATCTACAGCCTCCCCTAAATTCATGCCTTCACTCCTCCCCTGTTTGGGTACATTCTCCACATTCACAGCTGGAGAGGAGTCCACCTTCTTTTTCAACTTTCTCACTTTTCTTAAAACAGCAACCTCAGGTCTCCTCACTTTCTCCAGTACAAACATCCTGTGCTTCAGCCTCCTAATCTCTCTACCCTGAAACACAGCCAACTCTTGAAGACTTGAGATTGTGTCCTCCATTTTGGTACATTTAGCCGTCAATTCATTGAAGTGTTCAAGAATATCCTCCCTACTTCGACCTGTGTTAACTGGTCCGAGAGGTGGTTCATTGGAAAAGTCATCATGTACCAGTTTAGGATCCGTCAATTCAGTTTCATGTTCCAAACTATCCTCATCACTTCGAGCTGTGTTAACTGCTCTGAGAGGTGAATCCTTGGATAAAGTAAACATAGCACCAGACCATGCCTGATCATCTATGCACCCTGAGTGAGCCAATTGGCTAGGGATACCTCCACCTGTGTTAAGTTCCAAGGAATTCTCCACATTAGGAGTTGCCAAAAGTTGGGTCTTAATGATGTTTCCACTATCCTGACCAGCATCTAAGCATGAATCAGTAGTGGAAGCCCTTCCAATCATGTCACCTCCACAACTTGTGACAGCCTCATGAACAACACCACTAACACCAGCCTGAGGTAGCTTGGTGCCCTTCCTCCTCCTAGTCTACAAAATGGGTTTAACAGTGGTTTGAGGTTGACTAGGCAGTGAGTTCAGTTGCACTAGCAGTGGGTTGATATTCACTAACAGTGGGTTGAGGTGTACTAGCAGTGGGTTCAGGTTCTATGGGTTGGGATTCAAGACCTTCATCAAACTCAGGAATAATATGCAAATTAATCGTATGTGGGAATAAGGGAACATCTCTTATTTGAAAATTAGGGTTCTGATTCCTCATATGTGCAAAGACCTTAGGAAGCATATAATGCACTTCATACTCCCTAGTATGCTCAACAGGTTCTTCTATTTGAATTTCCACAATAAGCTGCATAAACCTTGGATATAAATACAATTTACCCTTCTTCCTAATATTCTGCACAAACCCTTCATAAATCATCCTAGACCAATTAATCTTCCTCCCCTCAGATAGACATATGATAGCAGTAGCAATTTTGGAGGGAATGTCATCAAAGCCAGTGGTCTTATTACTTATACACATCAACAAGGTATGAATCAAAAACTTCCATTGTTAAGAAAACATTCCTTTAAAAAAAATTACCTTGTCTCCCCTGTGAGTATATCCTAGCCTCTCTAAACCTTCAAAAATCTCAGCATCAGAAAGGTTAACTACACCATCAGCATCATCTAACTTCAAAACCCCTCGAATAATCTCCTTATTAACTAAAATCGCATTCTCATCCACCACAATACTAAAAACTTCCAACCCATATACCTCCTCAAGCTTAGCATTTCCCCAAAATTGATGTATATAGGCTTTAAGGATGGTGGGTGCTTCAGTTAATGCAAAGTGAATAGGACTGTGAATAAGGAAATCAATCATTTGATGAAAACCTTCGGATCGATTGTTTTTTTATCAAATTAGCAACTAGGTTATGGGTGTTGGAGTATTGGTTCGGCATGATGATTGGTGATGTGAATGATGTGGGATTTGTGAATTGAACAGATGGAAGTGGTTTGGGTTTATGTAAAGTGCAAATTGGAAGTGATTTGAAGATCAATTAAATGATCTATCAGTGATTTGGGGATATAAATGTGTTTGTACCAAAGTTACCAAACATCCCCTCAAGTATCCAAAAGCAAAAATATGCTAGCAGTGGATTGAAAACCACTAGCAGTGGTTTGAAAGACTTTAGCAGTGGATACAAAATTACACTCTAATCTGTTGACCAAGATTTACAACAATCAAATCTTTGTCAAAAACAGTGATATCACACAAAAATATGAAGGATTACAAAAAGATTTTTTTTTAATCAGCAAAAGCTCCAAAAGCGCCAAAGTATACAACAATGCTTCATAAC
Organism: Chrysanthemum seticuspe; assembly: GCA_019973895.1. Classification (NCBI taxonomy): domain Eukaryota; kingdom Viridiplantae; phylum Streptophyta; class Magnoliopsida; order Asterales; family Asteraceae; genus Chrysanthemum; species Chrysanthemum seticuspe. Next base: position 97,661,959 of record BPTQ01000005.1, on the reverse strand, counting down.
TGCATATCACAAACATAAACCAAACACTAAAAAGATGGTTAAGGTTAGCAGTGGTTAGATAAAACAAGAAGTGGTTCCATATACTTAGCAGTGGGTAGCCAATAGTGCTAAATTCTAAGTCAATATGGTCAACTTCTGTAATTAAATCGTTTCCCAAAGTCAAAAGACTTCATTTACTCCTCAACCACTTACACCTTCCCCTTATTAACTTCTTGATTCCATCTTAACCTCTATTTAATACCTTTAGACTCACATATATCTAACACACCAACACTTATCTCCTACTAAAATATGCTTTACCAAAAATCACCATGAGCAATTCCAACCCAATCAACATCTCATAAGACAGCTCTATCTTAGATAGCATGTGGGATAATGAAGCTTGGCATTATGTTCTTAACAACCCAGGGAAAACCAAGAGAGAGGTGTTTACAGAGGTGTCATCAAGAAAGAGAAACCATGGGTCCATGAGCACAACTCCTTCAGCTGCTGGTCCATCAACTCTTCAACCACTCTCACAAGATGCCATCATTAAGGAAGATAACTCTGACTCCATGTCAAGCTACATTTCACCATATGAGAGCACAGATGAAGACACTTCTTCAAGAGTCTTGGTTGTCCCTCCCCTTGCTGTTGTACTCCCAAATGAAGAGCTCCAAGCACCACCTGCAAGAGCATTGTTAGCAGCACCACCACCAGAGGGTCCTTCATCATCCTCTCCAGCTGTCAGAGGAACTGTGTTTGGGCTTGCATGCCCAAAGGTGTGGAGAGTGATTGATAGGCGTGGGGCACCTAAGGTGATGCCTAAGTGGGCTTTTCCCAAGAAGCCTTAGGTGGGTGGGGGGTTAGTGGTGAAGCTTGTTGTCTGTGTTGGTTGTTGTAAGCTTGTTGTGATGTATTCTTCTTTTAGTCTGTAACCATGGTTGTAACCACTGCATTGCTAAATGCAGTTTATGAAATATGAATAAAAGAACCATGTCTTTTCCTTTTAAGTCTTTTGCATCATTCAAACAGTGATTAACTTCCACATCTCTACAAAATGGTTAGTGGGAACACAAAGAAACAAACAGTGGTTTGAACATAGCTAACATTGGTTAGAACAAAAATAGCAATACTAAGATCACCTAATGACAGTACAATACTTATACAAACTTTTACAAAACAAGTTGAGATTTAGAGATTAATCATTCCAATACTAACTACAAGGTACTGAAACCTACCCACATCAAAAGCTTTAGTGAGAAGATCAGCAACATTGAAATCAGTATGGATTTTTACCATTTGAATCAACCTTTTCTCATTAAAATCTCTAATAAAATGATGCCTTATCTCAATGTGTTTAGTTCTAGAATGTAAAACAGGATTTTTAATGATGCAAATTGTACTGGTATTATCAATGTAAATCTTAGTATGCATAAAATTGTACCCAAAATCCAACAATTGATTCTGAATCCAAAGAACTTGACCACAACAACTAGCAGCAGCCACATATTCAGCTTTAGTTGTAGAATTTGCCACTATTGTTTGCTTTTTACACTACCAAGAAATTAGTCTGCTTCCCAAAAACTGACATCCTCCAGTTGTAGATTTCCTATCCAAACTAGCACCAGCATAATCACTATTTGTATAGGCCACCAAATCAAAAGGTGAATCCTTAGAATACCAAAGGCCCAATTTCGGATGACCTTTAAGGTATCTAAAGATTCTTTTAACAACATTCATGTGTGATGTATTGGGTGTGACTTGGAATCTTGCACACACACATACTGAGAACATTATATCTGGCCTAGATGCAGTGAGATACATCAAAGATCCAATCATGGACCTATACAACTTCAAATCAACTTTGGGACTTCCATCATTTGGTAGCAGTGGTTTCTGAGTCTTCATAGGTGTACTAGCACTCTTCACATCCTGAAACCCAAACTTCTTCAAAATATCTGCTACATACTTGTCTTGACTAATGAAAATACCATCAGTCCTTTGTTGAACCTGTAGCCCCAAAAAGAAAGTGAGTTCACCCATAGAACTCATCTGAAACTTATCATGCATAAGTTTCTCAAAATCCTTGCATAGCTCCTTATTTGTTGCCAAAGATGATGTCATCTACATAGACCTGAACCAGTAAAATATCATCCTTGTGCTTCCTAATGAAAAAAGTCTTATCAATCAACCCTCTTTTAAATCCATTGTCCATCAAATAAGTAGACATGCACTCATACCATGCCCTAGGAGCTTGATGCAACCCATACATAGCCTTCTTCACCCTGTAAACCTTGTCAGGATGATCAGGATCTTCAAAACCAGGAGGTTGACAAACATAAACCTCCTCATCAATTGTGCCATACAGAAATGCACTATTAACATCCATCTGATACACCACAAAATTCTTGAATGAAGCATATGCTAAAAATAATCTAATAACCTCAATTCTTGCAACTGGATCAAATACTTCATCATAATCCAATCCTTCAGTTTGTGTGTCTCCTTGAGCAACCAGCCTTGATTTGTTCCTTACCACTATTCCTCTTTCATCCCTCTTATTTCTAAACACCCATTTGTCCCAATTGCCCTCTTTCCATTAGGAAGGTCAACCAATGTCCAAAACTCTTGAAGCTTAAACTGTAGAAGCTCCTCTTACATTGATTCAACCCATCCTTCTTCAGACAAAGCTTCTTCCACTCTCTTGGGCTCCTTTTGAGACATAAAACAAGCAAACAGGCAATTTTGCAGATCTTTATGACTATTTTTTTTTGTGAAGTGATCTTGCAAAGAAACCTTGTTCAGGAAAGGTTTTAGTGTTCTTAACCTTGCTTCTTGTTTGAACTGGTGTAATCAAATTTCCAAGTATTTGTTCCTTGGGATGAATCTTATGAATCCTTGTGGTAGTGATTGGACTTTCATGAATGACAGTTTCCAAATTAGTAAAATCAGCATTGAAGAAATCATCCATGTCTTCATCATCAGTAGGAGTATCAATCTCTTCCAAAGCAGGCATATATGGATCGTGTGGATACTCCTCTTCACCAAATAATGGCTTTGCAGTTGGTCCAAAGAAAGTACTATCATCAGTACTTGCAGCCGGGGTTTCACTTGTACTAGCAGTGGTAGAAGTTGGCTTAGCAGTGCTTTCAGTATCCCTATCTGTTCTTTCGTTTGGCTTAGCAGTGCTTTCAGTATGCCTTTTCTTCCTTTTAATTTCTTCTACCGACACTAAGTTATCTTTCAACAACTCATCCTTATCTTGATGATGATCAACTTTGCTTCCAGAATTCAAGACATCATCATCAGTGGGACCTTGCTTATCAATGATGGGTGAGACATAACCAGCTTTCCACTTTTCAACCAAATAGAACTCCTTTGGAGAATCAGCTTCCTTAGAAATTGTTTCTGCATCAGAATCCTTTTGTGTACCTGCATTAACATTAGTGGAAGTTCCTGCAATGATAGGCTCATAATTCATAGATTTGGTTAGCATATCAATGTTAAACAGCCAGTCTGGTCCTTTGGTCTCAACACTAGGAGTCTCTTCACTAAATTGAACATGTAAGTTTTCTTCAACAATCCTAGTCCTCCTATTGTATACTCTAAAGGCTTTACTATTAGAAGAATAGCCTAAAAAGTATCCATCATCAGCTTTTTCTTGAAACTTGCCTAGGTAGTCTATGGTATTCAAGATAGTAACAGGATACCTAAAAGGTTTTAGGAATGCAATCATTGGCTTCCTTATTATGTAACAGCTCATAGGGGGTCTTGTTATGAGGCTTCACTACCTTACTTCTATTCTGCACATAACATGCAGTGCCTACAGCTTCAGCCCAAAAGGTAGTTGGTAGTTTAGATTCTGACAACATTGTCCTAGCAGCCTCAATTAGGGTCCTATTTTTCCTTTCAGCTACACCATTCTGTTGTGGTGTTCTAGCAACACTAAACTGTCTTTCTATACCCTTAGCTACATAGAACTGATTCATCACATCATTCTTAAACTCAGTTCCATTATCACATCTGATTACCTTGACCTTATGGTTTACTAGATTTTCTATCTTAGTAATGAAACTCTTAAGGATCTCACTAGTCTCACTCTTAGCAGCCAAAAAGTATACCCAAGAAAATCTACTATAATCATCAGTGATAACTAGGCAGTACTGCTTATGGTTCAAACTTTTAACAAAGGTAGGTCCAAATAAGTCCATGTAAAGCATAAACAGTGGTTGTGTGATGCTGTTAACAGTTTTGGACTTACAAGAAGCTCTATGTTGTTTTCCTTTCTGACAAGCCACACAAAGTTCCTTACACTCAAAAACCTTAGAAGGTAACCCTCTCACTAAGTTGCCCTTTACAAGTTTATTGATTGTTTTGAAATTAAGGTGACCCAGCCTTCTATGCCACAATTTTGACTCATCAACTGATGCCTTAGCAAACAAACATGTTAAGGATCTATTAGGAATTACATCTTTAAGATCAAAACAATATATGTTCTCTTTCCTAGGTATCCTTAACTGCACAAATTTCTCATTAGGCATATTAAAATCAGGTGACAACACCACACACTCAGTTTCCCCAAAAAGTACCCAGTTTTTCTTATCACACATTTGAGAAACACTTAATAAATTGTACTTTAATCCCTGTACCAGATAGACCTTTTCAAAGTCTAATTTCCCTGTTCTGATTGTGCATCTGCCAAGTATCTTTCCTCCCTTTGGATCAATGCCAAATGCCACATATCCTCCATCAAAAGCTTCAAAATCCTCCAGGTTGCTCCCATCCCAAGTCATGTGCCCAGAGCAACCACTATCAAAAATTCCTTTGTCTTTTAGCTCATCTTGTAGATTGCCCTGCACATGAATTTAAACAAATTAGTTCCTTTTGTGGACCCAAGCCAATACTAACTTGGGTCTGCCCTGTGCATCAACATAATCAAATTTCTTTAGGTCCATTGATGCACAGTTGACATGATGTAAAACCTTGGTGTTAGGCTTCCATTGCTAGCTAGCTGAGGCCTTAACAGCATAAAAATGGTTTCCAACCACTGTGTCAGTTATCACCTTTGGAATTTTTAAAACTTCATTTGAATCAGTGGTGATATTCTGCTTAGTAGTGGATAGATTTTGCTTAGCAGTGGTTACATTTTGCTTAGAGTGGTTGGAACCCATTTGGGTGCAGCAGTGATTATTGATTTTGTTTTACCATTCCTCATTAACACTGCCCTAGGAATCATTATTTTGTTAGGATGAGAGATTGTTTTATTTGAAAAGTTTTGATGATTTACCCCCCTCCAATGATTCCAAACTTGTGGTTGGTTTTTATAACAGTTTCTCTGTAAGTGCTCAAAACTACCAAATGTAAAACAAGCCTTCTTAACACATTGAAACTCATCTCCTAATCTGTTTGAAATTAGTCCATTGAAGTTTATTTGATTTCCCCTAGGTATATATCTTTTCATCTGTTCCCTAGGTACCTCCTTGTAGTCTACCACTTTCTTAGAGATTGGTGCTCCAAATCTAGGAATAAGGTTGGCCTGTTTAGAATCAACTTTCTTAGCATTTTCTATCTTCTCAAACTGTGTTGATTCAGATCTAACTTCCTCAGAATCTGATTCCCAATCTTCAATAGCGGGAGCATCAGATGATTTATCAGAACCTATCTTAGTTGTTTCAGTCTTACTAATCTCTTCTATAGGTTTGTTAAAACTGAATTCACTACTAAATGACAGTTCTTTTGTAGGTGGTGCATGTTTCATAAGAGAGGGTGGTGGCATATTGTTGTAACCTATCCCATAACCCTTTTTCATTAATTGACACTCTATTGATTTATGAACCATATCAGAAGCAAATTGTGTTTTTAGCAACCCTAACATGTTTTTCTTTTTCTACTAGGGCTTCTTGTTTTACACTCTCTGCCTTTTCTAGTTTCTTTTTAAGCACTTTAATTTCTCTGTCCTTAAGATCAATTTCACCACCTAGTATATTAATCTTATCGACATACTTGATAAGGTTTTAAAAGGTACCATTTTGAAGGGTCGTTTAAGTCCTTATTTGATCACTTTTGTATCCGTTATTGCTTAATATTGTTCCTTTTCACTTTTTAGGTCTCGTGAAGGCAAAATGCTGGAATGGAACTTATTTGGACGAAAAGGCGCGATTATATGAAGAAAATGGCCAAAGTCGAAATCGAGACACTCACAGTTGCTGAAAGTAGAAGGCGACGGCGTCAGGTGCTATTGGCGACGCCGTCCCAAAATTATTGTGACGGGCCAGAACCCAAAACTCGTATTTTCAAGAGACGGCGTCTAGTTGTGAAGGAGTAGGCCGTCGCTACTCAGACGGCCTAGATGCAATCCAGACGACGTCAGAAGCTGAAGAGGACGGCGTCACGGACATAAGGTAACGCCGTCGCAAGGTTAACGTGGCCAAGACGAAACCCTAATGGCGGCGACACGACGGCGTCACTAAACATAAGGTGACGCCGTCGCAATTGTAATCTTATATATAGAATCCGAATTTTTCAGTCTTTGTGTGGAGAGTCTTTGGAGTAAAAACCTAAAACCGAACCTAAGGTGTCTTGTACAGTATTTTAGGGTTTTAAACCCTATCTTACATCAAGATAAGTCTTTACTTCATTAATTCAATTATGTCTTTGATTATTTGTGTGTATGCTTGCATGTTCTCCATGTCCGGCTAATTTATTTGTGTGTTTGCTTAGGAAGTATGAAACTTAATTATTGAATATTGATTGGTTGTTTCTTATCTTAGTTGATTAATGATCTAGTAATGCGATAGGTCATTCGTTGTGCACTTTATGCTTGATTCATCTTTGTGAACCTTAGAATATAATTACCTGAGTAGTTGTAGGCTAAACCATCCAAAGAGCGCCTTAGAGTAGGAGTTTATAATCCCTAGTGGGTTTGTAGACAAGACCCTTTGGTAAGTTCAAAGAGTTAGGGAGAAACGCATACCCTACAACTTTAGACACACAACGCAACTAGGAATAAGACGTGACACTCAACCATCAATATGAGATAATTAAGGAGTAATACAAACTAAGTAAACACATCTTTAAACTATCATACGAGCACACATTAATTAGACATAGACTCCCACAACCTTAGTTTAGATAATTAGATAATAGTAGAGTAATCGGTAGAAATACCAACCCCCCAAATCCAATACCCGAGATTCGTACCTTTCCATTTCATAAAATATAAAAAGATAAAAAATAATCTCCCTCAACCTTAACCTTAGCGTAGTAACTCCTTACTAGCATTCCTATTCCCCTAGAGAACGATATCAATACTCGTGGCTTACCCTAATTACTACACTACAACGATTAGGTTCACTGCCTAGGGTGTTATAAAACTTGCTCGAAGAAAAGGAAGTTTCCTTGACCCCGAACGACGCGTGTAGCGTTATCAAGTTTTTGGCGCCGATGCCGGGGAATAGAATAGCTAGTTAGTAGTCCACCTCGTTTAGGTTTCTTTGCTTGATTCCTATCAAGTAAATTTTTTCTCATTTTTAGCTTTCTCTTAGTCTATCCCCCTTCTTCGTGACCTTTGTTCGTAACTATTTTCATTAACTATTCCGTTAGCCATTATGAAGAACGCGAATCTGCCAAAACTGTCACCCAATCAACGAAATCCACTACATAATCTACCCTTTCCACTCCAGAATGAGATCTTGAGGTTCCAGCAATATCATGATGAATCCTTTCCTGAGGCGTGGACTCGAATTAAATATTTATTACAAAAAGTCCTTTATCATGGTATTGATTTACTGTTTCCACTACAATTCTTTTACACTCGTATCGCCTACGAAACCCAAAGGAGACTTGACTATGTAGCGGATGGGGATATTTGGGGACGTGGTGTTCGAAATGCATGGGAAACCTTTGAGATTCATGCCCAATTTAGAAGTGGAACATGGGACCCAAAAAACGAATCTTTAGACCTATTTTCAATTTGGAAACTTCGGTCGGAAAGGTTGTTTAGGAAGGAGATGATTAGAGTTGAGGTACCAAGGTGCATGTCATGGTTAGGCGCTACCACAGTACAAAATGAATACATAGGTGATCTTGATAAGATGGAGGATAGAGTAGAAAATCCAATCCCATCGGATAACCCACAAGTCCTACCATCACTTGAGGAACACACATCGCCTATAACTTACCCGGAAGAAGTAGAAGAGACTATAGGAACCCCGATTGTAGAACCTTTGGACCAAACGCCACTAGGGAATATAGGTTTAGATGCTTGTTGTCATGACCTCTCTCTTAGTCCTAGGAAAGTTCCTAATTTTGATGAACCAGAGCCTCAACCAAAAACCTTACCCAATTTTCCATCTTTAGATGTGAATCTTGGAATTGAATTAGGCCCCAATCCACCCATCAAAATAAATAGTCCGAGTAGTTGCTTGATAAAGGTGGTAGATTCTAGGCCATGTAGAGTGGAAGCTAATATAGGAGTAACCCATGACCTTACACACTTATATCACCCATTCATGGTTGATAACAAGAAACACTATGGGTTTAAACCGGGTTTATTAGGTCAAGATGGATCCTTAACTAAGAATCTTTTGAAGTTGATAGAAGATGATCCATTTTTAGGAGGGAGATTTGATTCACCCGCTACACCAATAGACTTAGGTAAGGTTATAATGAATGGAGCACACTCCTTTGAGCATATAAATCACCCATCACCCTCTCCTCACGTAGCAAATTTCCACCCTAAGGGTGTGTATTGCTACTATCACCCGCACTTAAACTTAAGTGTAGGAAAAACTTCCCCTTTATCTGTTAAATAAGGGTAGAGTCAGGCTCGTGACTCGAACAAAAACAAGCGCTTCTTGGGAGGCAACCCATGTGTATTTGTTTTTCATTTTCATTTGTGTGTCGTATATCTTTTATTAATTGTTTATTCTCATGTTTGAATTTGTAAAAATGCTTTATTTTGTCTTTAACCTCGTCTTAATTACATATAAAGGTATTTTACATAAGGGATAAGTGTAGGGAGGATTACACACGTTTTCAAAAGAAACGTGAACATGAGAATTACAATTATTTAAAAGATATATATGTGTGTTTGTTAGAGTCAAATGCTTGTATCGAGTCATAATGGATGTTTTGCAGGAATTTTTCCAGATTCTAAAGATATAAATTTTCCAGAATTTTTTCAGAAAATCGCAGACCAGTTTCTGTCAGGAAAACCTGACGGCGTCAGGATCACAACCTGACGGCGTCAGGAGGAGTAGAAACTGCTTACTACTTTTTTCTCGTTTTCTGTGTTACTTATAAATTTTTGGAATTTTCCAGGTCTTAATTTTCTAGAAAATCTGCAAACTTCCATTCCACAAGCATTATATCCTATTTAAGGCTGGAATTACATCTTGTTGAGATTTTTGTTTGTTCGGTTTGATGCGTTGGGTTGTTTGTTTTCTTCAAGTGTGCAGGTTTAATTTACCAAGAAGAAGATACATAAGATGAGAAGAAGCTTTTAACGCTAACGTTCTTCTTGGAAAGGATTTAACCACCACTTTACACGGATCCTACCGAGCTAATCAGGGGAGTATTAGTTTCTTTCGTTTTTGATTACCTTCTTTTATCATAACTTTGATACTTTCGGGGAACATTGGGGACAATGTTCAGTTTAAGTGTAGGGAGGGAAAATAAAACGGGAACTTTGAAACTATGCTTATCCTTGATTATTTGCTTTCTCCAATTCTGATTGTGTAATAAACCATGAGAAAATGTCGGTTAGGGTAATTTTGGCACCAAATTTAAAATTTTTCATGACATATAGGAGTGGGCCATTAGTCTTAACAAAAGCGTCTCACGGATAGGAAGTTATATGACTAGCACAAAAACCCTTTACCACTTAAATTCCACCAAAAATGTGAGGATCGCCCTTAGATTAGTAGGAATTAAAGCATTCATCTTCAATGGTTAGAGTGTGAACCGGTAGTATATTAGATTCTTGTTTGTGATGCATTCCGAGATCGCAAGTGAGGCTACACTTGTGTAGTTAGGAATAACTAAATGATAAGAGGCATTAGGATAACCCTTGTTTGATACCTGTAATATAATTACTTCTTCCACTTCGGTTGAGTAATTCCCCCACACCCTTTGCGTTGTACTCATTTTTAGTACACGATACCCCTAGTTAACCCCTCAGAGCCTATCCTTTTCGCGGTTCTCGTGATGTTTCGGTTTTTCCGGAATATCAATGAAGAGCATTGTTTACACCCCACCCCCAAATATACACCCAAATCGCCTTAGCCTACCCCTTATGCACTCACTTTTAGTACAAATGTTTGTTATCACCCTAAACCCTTAGTTCAATTATCTAGTTGCTTGCATAAGTTGCTAAGCCGAGTCATATCCTTTGTATACAGTTTTGGGACGATTGGGATTCATGGGAAAAGTTAAAGTTTATGAAATGACGGGAAGGGAACGTTAAATTCAAATTCCCTTTGTTTGCGTAATAATATACCCCAAGTGTTTTGATCTTTTCAATTCGGGTCAAATTAGTGTTAGAATAATAAAAACTCAAGTGTAGGGATATGCCTATAAATCCCTAGTATTTTGATGTTATCATAGAGGATGGTAGAGTAAAAGTGTATGAAAAAAAAAAAAAATCGAAAAAAATAGATAAAGAGAAAAAGAAAAAAAATAGAGTGAAAAAAAAAGAAAAAGAAAAACATACGGGCTACCATCCTACATCTATCTTTAAATTTATGTTTATTTATTTCAGTTATCTAGAGTTTAGAGTGTCGAGTCTTGGCTTAGCAACGCCATTCTTCATATGCAGTTAACATAAAGATTTTTGACTTGCCACCACTAAATAGCCTATCCCACCAAACCCTCATTTCCCTACCGTAAGCCTAACGTTACAACCCTTTAAAAGACCTCTTTGATAGTCTTTCCTAGGTGCTTACGCCAAAGCAATGGAGGTTTGATCTATTCTCAAGCCTATGGTAATCTATGTACTAGGACCGGTTAATGAGTGTTTATCTTCCATTTCCTATTTTGTTATATTTCATATATACACCCGAGAGAGATGTGAGTATCCAAACACCCCATGTGAGGTGCTAGTATGTAATTTCCGTGCTTGTTATGACTTTTGCGGGGCTTATATGTGTTGTGGACCGTTTTGAATTAATGCTTCATGACCCCTAACTTATAAATTAATTGGCTAAAAGCACATTTGCTTGAGGACAAGCAAATAACAAGTGTAGGGATATTTGATAAGGTTTTAAAAGGTACCATTTTGAGGGGTCGTTTAAGTCCTTATTTGATCACTTTTGTATCCGTTATTGCTTAATATCGCTCCTTTTCACTTTTTAGGTCTTGTGAAGGCAAAATGCTGGAATGGCACTTATTTGGACGAAAAGGCGCGATTATATGAAGAAAATGGCCAAAGTCGAAATCGAGACACTCACAGTTGCTGAAAGTAGAAGGCGACGGCGTCAGGTGCTATTGGCGACGCCGTCCCAAAATTATTGTGACGGGCCAGAACCCAAAACTCGTATTTTCAAGAGACGGCGTCTAGTTGTGAAGGAGTAGGCCGTCGCTACTCAGACGGCCTAGATGCAATCCAGACGACGTCAGAAGCTGAAGAGGACGGCGTCACGGACATAAGGTGACGCCGTCGCAAGGTTAACGTGGCCAAGACGAAACCCTAATGGCGGCGACACGACGGCGTCACTAAACATAAGGTGACGCCGTCGCAATTGTAATCTTATATATAGAATCCGAATTTTTCAGTCTTTGTGTGGAGAGTCTTTGGAGTAAAAAACTAAAACCGAACCTAAGGTGTCTTGTACAGTATTTTAGGGTTTTAAACCCTATCTTACATCAAGATAAGTCTTTACTTCATTAATTCAATTATGTCTTTGATTATTTGTGTGTATGCTTGCATGTTCTCCATGTACGGCTAATTTATTTGTGTGTTTGCTTAGGAAGTATGAAACTTAATTATTGAATATTGATTGGTTGTTTCTTATCTTAGTTGATTAATGATCTAGTAATGCGATAGGTCATTGGTTGTGCACTTTATGCTTGATTCATCTTTGTGAACCTTAGAATATAATTACCTGAGTAGTTGTAGGCTAAACCATCCAAAGAGCGCCTTAGAGTAGGAGTTTATAATCCCTAGTGGGTTTGTAGACAAGACCCTTTGGTAAGTTCAAAGAGTTAGGGAGAAACGCATACCCTACAACTTTAGACACACAACGCAACTAGGAATAAGACGTGACACTCAACCATCAATATGAGATAATTAAGGAGTAATACAAACTAAGTAAACACATCTTTAAACTATCATACGAGCACACATTAATTAGACATAGACTCCCACAACCTTAGTTTAGATAATTAGATAATAGTAGAGTAATCGGTAGAAATACCAACCCCCCAAATCCAATACCCGAGATTCGTACCTTTCCATTTCATAAAATATAAAAAGATAAAAAATAATCTCCCTCAACCTTAACCTTAGCGTAGTAACTCCTTACTAGCATTCCTATTCCCCTAGAGAACGATATCAATACCCGTGGCTTACCCTAATTACTACACTACAATGATTAGGTTCACTGCCTAGGGTGTTATAAAACTTGCTCGAAGAAAAGGAAGTTTCCTTGACCCCGAACGACGCGTGTAGCGTTATCAATACTCAAACTCACATTTAATACAGAAATTAAGTTTTTCTTCAACACTCTCAAGACCAACTTTATAACCTAAGTTATCAAGTGAAAGTCTATCTACTTCTTTTTCTCAAACTCTCAATAATAGCTTTTTGAGATTCTAAGTTATCTTGACATGATTTAAAAGAACAAGTACAATTTTTAGAATCATTAGATACCTCAGAATTTGAACCAGAAGATGAAGCATAGGCCATAAGAGCAAAGTTATGCTCTTTAGAAGCTTCACTAGCAAGAAAAGCTGCATTGGGACCTTCTTCAATCTGATCACTCCAGTCATAATCACCAATACCATCTTGAGTAACCAATGCTGAAGAAGAAGCAGGCTCTTCAGTGGTCTTCTTGATGCCTTCAATCCTCTTAGGAGCTCGACATTCCCTAGCAAAGTGACCCTTCTTCTTGCAGTTAAAGCACTCCATCTTGCTTTTGTCAAATCCAGCTCTCCTTTGACCATCATACTTAACTTGCCTTCCAGTTCTTCTCAAAAACTTCCTTGCTTGGAGAGTCAACATTGCCATCTACCATTGAAGATTTATCTCTTCAAGATCATCAGGATCAATTTGATCTAAATCTTGATTCAAAACAGTAACACTGGTAGTTAAATCAGCCAGAAAAGCACAAATTGCACCATCACTGACATTATCACTAACAGTGGTATTGTTAGAAATGGCCGTGGTTACTTCATAAGCAGCAGTGGAAACATCTTGAGAATTCCTATGCCCTGTAGACACAAAAGCAATGTTTTGTGGTGATGAGGATGAGCCAGTTATGTTCTTTTCAGAGTCATAAACTTTCAGGTTGTTGTAGAGATTGTCCAAAGTCATCTTTTCAAAATCATATTTGTTTCTCCACACAACAGTATGTACAACCCATTCTGGTGACAAACTTCTGATGAACTTAAGATTTATATCTTTTTGAGCAACCTTGTAGTCCACCAATTTCAGTTGGCTGATCAGTTTCTGCAGTCTGTTATAAGTGCCATCAAGTTTTTCTCCACTAAGAGCAGTGAAGTTTTCAAGCTGATGCTTGAGCATGTTCTTCCTTGATTTCTTGGTAGCTTCATTACCAGCAAACCTAGTTTCAATAGCATCCATCAACTCTTTAGCAGACTCATATTGTTCAAAGCCAAAGCATACTCATTAGGTATTCCCATGGAGAGAATACTATGAGCTTTAATCTCCAGCTTCCTTCTAGCCTTGTCAACCTCACTAACAATGGCTATCTCTGTACCATTATCACCCTTCTTAGGAAGAGTATCACCCTTCTCAACAACATCCCAGATGGTGTAATCAATCATACGAATGTATTGCCTCATTCGCATTCTCCAAACTTGGTTCTCACCCTGCTTGAGCATGGGCACCTTTGATGCAGTAACCATGTGAGTTTCGTTAGACATCTTAACTTACTTGAATAGAACTTAACTAGACTTCTTCTTGATTTCAGTTTCTAGATCACAAGCTCTGATACCACTTATTGATCCCAGTTGAGCAAACCATCCTTTATAGAAACTGACTTAACAAAGACTTATTAAATATTACGCGGAATTTAATAGTTAATCTTAAGAAGAAGAACAATAAACATTCAACACCTCAATATTATTATTAATACGAATACTCTAACCAGTATTAGGGTTTTACAACCTTGAAGTGTATCGACCTTAGATATAGTAAAACACACGTATATCTAATCTAACCTAGGACCTCCTTTTATAGGCTAAGGAGTCCTTTACATAATACAATACTTAACCTACAAGATAAATATCTTTTTCATATTTATCTAATACAAAATATTAAACCGACTATACAAAACTAGCAGTGCTTACAATACATTAGCAGTGATTCTATATTACTACTAACCGCGGTTTCACATCAGCAGTGGATTCATTCTTCTGTCTGTGGTTTCATTAACTTTGTCCGTGGTTCCAACACTTAGAATAATTCATGATCCGAGGAACCTAAAACCCAACAAGTGTGCCCGTGAATATCTGTACATCTTGACTGAAGAGTGACACAAACGCTCGTTCAAATCCTCCCTCGAATCCAGGTCCTTCTAAAACTACCCTGAGATGTGAATGAAGTAGTCAAAAATTTTCCATGCAACTATCATTTGCATTATCCTGCATCTATTGTAACAGATACAACTCTCTCTCTCTCTCTCGTGTGAATTCGAGCACACTGATATCATATTATCATTATCCAATTCATCTACGTTTATCAGTTATACATTGTTGGGAATCTTATGTTCATCGATCATGTCGTACAATTTGAGTATCTTAGTTATGACTGAATCTTAAGTGTTTGACATGATATGTTAGTGCACGGGATTTTACAAGTCTACGATTTAAACCAAGAAATAGAATCTTTTGCGAGATTTTACAAAATCAAGATGAAACCGTGAGACAATGATTAACTGAATATGTTATGATAACAGTTGGATGGGTACAATGATTAGTGATTGTGTGTTAAACGTGATGATCATTTGATATACTAGCTGATATATGTTGTTTAGTTGTGATTTGGTTTGGTTGATTGATAACATCAAATAGTCCTGTATTTTAAGTGTCAATTTCCCCTGAGAATGCTCGTATTTTATATCATTTATATGGATTTACGCTTGTATTCCTTTATTTCACTTTCAGGTAAATTACGAGCATTGGAGCTTATGAGACGCGGATTTGGATATTTTCTTAATGATTTATGATAGTATGCCAACTGTGAAAAAGCTACGCCCGTAACTCACTCTCTCACATTACGCCGTAGCTAGTGCATTGACTCAGAAGACCAACTTAAAGGCAATTATGGCGTAACTCCTAACTAAGGTTACGCCGTAATCAACTAGGTCAAGAAATGTTTTGCGCCTCCATCAACTAAGCCGTAACTCCTCACAAGGATTACGGTATAATCTTAGCAAAAGTAACCTGTATTGAACGGCGTAACCTTTCCCAAGTGTTACGCCGTAACCTGCTTAACGAGGGCATTATTTGAAGAATTATTGAAGTTACGGTGTAAATCTCAACTCAAGTTATGCCATAACCAGATCGTGCCTATAAATACCAGCCCTAATTTCTGCAATTCACATCATTCACTCACAACTCAAAGGCAGAGAACGTGAAGAGGGCTTCATAACGCTCAAATTGTACATGTTTTTATTAGCGTTATCCGTGCTTTTATGTATGTTATTTGGTTATAATCATATTCTTTTGATGCTTAATCGTATAAAAGTGTGTTTGCAAGTTCATTTGTAGCCAAGTACAGGAAAGTGGATAAAAAGACGGAAAAAGAAGTAAAATATGAAGATTTCTCCATGTACGAAGAATTCCCGACAAAAGAAAGACTTGTGGAGTATATTCGAGGAGATAAAGTCATCAAGTTAGTGGTCCAAATACTCAAGAATAAAGTTCAAGAAGGAAAACGAGAAAGAAATGAAGAAAAGAAGCTAAAACGAAGACATATTGGAAGACTCATTGTTCCCGACACACCTTCACCATTTTGGCCATAACTTTTGCATACGAACTCCGTTTGACCCCCGGTTCACGGTTACGGAAAGCTAAGAGAAAGATCTACAACTTTGGTGCTTATGATTTTTTTTCAACTTGCTCCAACCGTTTAATCGGGCCCCACAACCGAAACGGTTGGAGAGTAGTCAAGAAGACCAACCGAAACGGTTGAAGCCCAACCGATTCGGTTGGGAAGTTCTGGACAACCATTTCTTCATCACTATGACTCCAAACTTGTTCCAAATGATTCTAGGTCCTTCCTACATGTATTCTAGTCCCTTCCAAACCACTTGGCCTCCAAGAAAAGCATTGAATACCCCTAGGCTTGAGAGTAGTATAAATAGACCTCATTTGTGTATGTTTTCATCATCCCTTCTCATCCCTTACCACCACCACTCCATCTCTAGTTGTGAAATTCAAGCCTCCACCCTTAAGGATGAATTTCCACCTATTACACCATCCCACTCTCAACTTACCTTCCCCAAAGGTGTGAAATTCGAGCCTCCACCCTTAAGGACGAATTTCCACCAACTATCCTATCCCAACTTGTGTGAAATTCAAGCCTCCACCCTTAAGGATGAATTTCCACCAACTGATCTTCCCCAAAAGACTACAAACCTCTACCAAATTCGTGTAGTGTGCTCAAGGGTTGTTGAAGGCGTTTGGACATCATTTTCCGGCTTGGTAGAACTATTGTAGTTGATTGGAGGCTTGAAGGTTGCTATAATCCTTCATTTTGCCTACTGTAATTAATACTTTGGGTAAACCTTGTTACTTTTATATTTAAATATGTTTGTTATTGATATGATTCTTGAAGCTTTGTGTTTGATTGAAATAACTATGAATGTCTTGATACTTGCTTGTTCTTATATTGCTTTTCTTGTTGGTTTGATACGGGACAATCATAACCATCAACTTGTTACTAGCTTAAACAAACAAACAACACTTGTAGTGCAACCAAGTCTCTTGGGACGACCTTGATTTACCAAAACCTATACTACAACTCGACTAGGGTATACTTGCCCGAATGTGTTCCTAGTTAACCGATAATTCTTGTATATAAATTTAAAACCTCGTGCGAACGCATCAGGGTTCCAAAGGCAGATCATTCGGAGCATACGGAGCCATCTCTAAGGGAGAAATCACTCCCTAACGATAAGCATTAGCGATCATTTTATTTTTTACTTTCGATTCATTTATTTCATTATGTTAAACATTGAATTCTTTGTTTCTTTTAATATGATCGGCTAAGCACCTTTGGTGCTAGCCTAGTTATGATTCTTTGAATTTTTTGTTTATGTTTTTATGCTTCCGTATAATTGTTTCTAGTGTATGCATGCATAGTTCATTGGTAGTTACCCTAGCTTCGGTAGTTTTGAATGGCGGTCGTATCTAGTTGCTTAGGAGAATTGATCAACTGACCCTAAGTAGTTAGGTAGAGTTTGGGAGGGTAAGAATTGACCAATTGGCGACCCTTCCTCGCTTGTGCGAACTGACCAAATGATCACCGGTCATTTGGATGAACTTACGAAGTTAGGGATGAGTGTCTAAGATGCTAGCGCCTGGGCACTCATTATTTCGAATCTTGCATGTAGGGTACTTAATGACTTGACTTAGGTGACTAAAAATAGCTCGACTATCAAGGGTAGAATCTTCACCTCGGGTGGAAGCCTTTGTTGAAAGGTTAGGACGAATCAACCCCGAATCAACCAACCGATCGGTTGGAAGCCTCGTACTTAATAAATTAACACGAACCGATCGGCCTGCACCTGTCACACCCCCAAAAATGGTTTGCAGCGGAAGAAAAAGTTTTTGGGATGCTACTCAGTTGGATCATAACACAAGTGAGAAATAATAGCTTTTTCGTAAAATATTTCATTTATTGTAGTAAAACAAAGTTTACAAAAGTTGAATTGTTGCGGAAAAATAGCTCATTAACAAAAGGTGGTCCCAATTCGTAAATCAGAGTCATCTATGACCATGCCATGCCAATGCCCAAGCGCCTCCAGAGTTAGCTATCGCCTTTTCATCCTGAAAATACATGCTAAAAAGTCAACACAATGGTTGAGTGAATTCATAGGTTTAGTAATAAAGCAGTTGATCACAAGATTTTCAAGTTTAAGATAAGCCATGGGCTACGCTGTTATACGCCCATAAAAGATAGTTGATATTATTGCACTAAGCTCATGACACCAAACTAACTGCATACACCTAAATTACTGGTGTAAGTAAATAAAATTGCCCCTCTGAGATGTAATAGCCAATTACATAGAGATACCAAATATAGTGCGCCCCGGTTATTTCCGATAACCGAGTCGGGGTCGTCAATTCCCATAGTACTATCCACGATATTTGCGTTCACTCGCAAGTGATTAATGGTTCATGATGTAGGGGACTTTTGGCAAACCACTTAGGCAGAGTCATAATATCAAAAGTAAAGCAAACAGTTTTCAAGCAATTGTGATCATAAAAGCAGTAGTAGCATGTATTCTCCCCCAAGGAGTTTATAAAACAGTTAAAAGAGTAAAAGTGGGGCTATGAACGCACCTTAGGCCGAAGCAATGCAAGAATCGATACTATCACAACTAGCATCAGGAAAGCAACAAAGTAGTATCAAGTGTGGCATCGCTCAACGATTACAAGAGTATAGGCACAACGCACGCCATCGGCTCAACCTAGTAGTGTACGGCTTATCTCAGAATATGTATCGTAAAGTGAATGAGTTTTTAAAGATAAGTGTTTTAGTTTTCGTGGAAATACTCGTATCAATGTTTGTTAAAAAAATATAATGTATCGTATCTCAAAAAGTTTATCATTAATGTTTCGTGTGGTGGTAAGAAAACAAGACTCGGCAAGTAACTCACGCCAAATATAACTCACACTAGAGCATAATGTATATCCCAATACATTATAAAGAATAGCCAAGAAATATTGCCCAAGGCTCAAGAACACACGCTAAAGCAATAAACATATACAAGAATTTAAACAAGTAGGAAATCAATTAACAAATAAGAAATACTATAAGTTGAACGTTAAAGTTTTGGTTTGTAAAAATAAAAAATAAAAAATAAGTATATGTGTCCAAATTTTATAAAGATTTGGGCATGACCTATTTATTTATAAAACTTTTAAATTGTGTACACTTGATTTTAAATGCGTGTTCTCAATATGTTGACAAAAATATTATAGTTTCGTTTAGATTTCTGTTTTAACTAATCGTGTTCAATTGTCTAGTTTTGGTTAGTCTAACCATTGTTATTCCGGTTAGTTAACTTACCGAATAGTTCAAGTTTACAAGTTTGTATTTATTCTAACTAGTTAAATTATCCAATCTTAACCTAATAATTGTCCAAACGATACCCATCCATTACACGTCCAATGTTCGTCAAGTCATAATCCAAGTTCAATTTTCCAAACGTACCAATACCACGAAGGTTAAAATAAATCATTTACGTTAGTCTAATGATTCGTGCTTGAAATATGTAATACCAATTTGTTAACCAAAATTGATAAATAAATAAAAATGCATATATGACTTCATGGGCATTGGCCCATACCAAAATAACCAAACGTACCTTGTTTTATTAAGCCTTAGGCCTAACATCATTAAGACCAAACGCACCATATAGTGTTGGACACACTTAAACACGCACATGCACCAATTAACCAATTCATAGTCCCAGCGTTTTGTTAATAGACCGAGACAGCAAACAAGTGAACACTCTTTGTGTGTATTTCTGTCTCGACCGAGAACAAGCAAGACAATATAACACACCCTCGTGGGTGCCGGTTGAACCGAGACACGACACAGACACTAGACAACACATGAGATTTCTTTGGAGTTAATTCAATAACAACAACATAACTCCATTTCTTAAAACTATGATGATGCTCATCAACCATTCCAAACCAAGACAAAGATCCCACTCGCATGGTTCCTAACTGACACGAAACTAAACTAATTCAATCATACGCCATTTTAAAACAATGGTACCTCACAAGAACATTTTAAATGTCAAACCAAACAAACACACATTAATATGTCTCGTTTGCTATCGAGACTAAGAGAAGACAAGTAAACAAACGGACCCGAGCGCAAGAAAATCACCATCACCACTTAATCACAC
The DNA here is from genome assembly GCA_019973895.1 of Chrysanthemum seticuspe. Lineage (NCBI taxonomy): Eukaryota > Viridiplantae > Streptophyta > Magnoliopsida > Asterales > Asteraceae > Chrysanthemum > Chrysanthemum seticuspe. The sequence continues at coordinate 97,641,647 of BPTQ01000005.1, read as the reverse complement.
GAAACAATGTTACCATTAGTTAAAAAAAAACGTTTTTAAATCTATTTTTAAATTCCACGAAATGAACTAACCACTTGCCATCAGTTTCAAACCAAATGAAAAGGAATAAAAATATCGAAATATCAAGAGTAGGTCTCGGCTTACCATCGAAACAAGAACGAAAAGAAAGAATGAAGGAGATGACGGCGGTGGCGGCTGTGGTGACCGTGACCACAGCGACGGTGGCGGTGGCTCTCAGATGCAACCCCAACAACGTGAAACCTCTTTATACTCGTTCAAGACTAAAAACCCTTGAGATCCGAATCTTAAATTTAAGATCTACGGAGCGTGGGTGGTTCTTGGGGCGCGTGCTACCCATGGATGGAACCATAAGCTCGCGATCTATCTTTTAGTGGTAAGTTTGCATTTTCCGGCGACGGTGGTGGCGGTTTCCGGCGATGGCAGTGGTTGATGGCCGGAATTTAGAGAGGAGATGGAGAGTGATATTTTAAGAGTGAGAAAGTAGTGTGAGAAATGAGGGAGGAGAGAGAGTGGGAGGTATATATACCCTTGGAGGGACCTAGTTTGCCAATATCAAAAGTGTAAGGTAAGGATAAGTGAAAATATCACAGGGACCAAACTCGTAATTTAGGAAGTCATTCATAAGTATTAGCTTCGGGACACATTCGGAGGAGTAAACAGACTCGAAAAATTACGAAACTTGCGCCATCGTTCACGAAATCATTTTTCCAATAAAAATGAGTATTTACTTGACTATTTTCTCACAATTAGAAATAGCAAACAAATCGAAATGATTGATAGGTTTATGGTTATTCCGGTACGCGTTGTGTCTAAAATTTCACGTTTCGCGAGATAGCTTTCTCGTTTTCATGTCAAACGAGCACAGAAAAGTTGTAAATGAAAAACAGACGAATTTTATCGAAAACGAATATCTGGAAAAGTACGAGTGGTTACAGACTTCCCTCCTTAACGGAATCGCGTCCTCGCGATTCAATTCGAGTTATCCGTTAGATGTGAAAAGAGATAAGGATATTTTCTCAAGATTTCGTTTTCACGTTCCCACGTGGATTCGGGACATTTCTTAAAGTTTCATTGATCAGTAAAGATAGGAAAACGACTCTGATCAAGTCGCTTGATTTCGCGATTCACGATTTCGATAGGTTTCTCAGTACTGCCTAGGCGTTCGTCGATATGGGTATCTTCCAGCAAGGACAACAATTTCCTTCAACCGCGGGGCATTACCTCAAATTACGCACATGTAAACGGCATGAATAGCTAAGTTCTAGCGGTAGCTCAAGTCTCTAAGCCACTAGTCTAACTCTAGCAAGAGTCTTAACAAGGATCAACACAACAAAGATTAAACTTTCCACGTTTACTAAACGTATCACACAATCCATGGTGAGATTTTAAGCATAGCTTCGTCTCCAATCATGGAATCTCCAAGATTTCCATCATTTTCAATCACAGTCCTTCTGACGACCGCAAGCAATTTGCATTCTGCTTTTGATCTGAACAAATTCAGGATAGAAAGTTGGGTATGTACGTTTTGAGAAGTTTTAAAAGTTTATGAGCATGATTCAGTTGTTAAGGTTATGCTTCTCGAAGGTGGGGGGTATAAAAAAAAATTAAAATATAGAGCCTTTAAAATTTCAGGAGAGAACTTGATGCATGTAAAGAAAATTGCTAAATTTCAGATTTTGTGATGAAAACTTGTTAAATAAGGTCTTAGGCGACATCATGGAATCGGTTCCAAGTTGAAGGTTTTTATGTGAATTCAAAAGTTGTTTCGCAATTTCAAATAATTTTGAAATACCTTAACTTTTGTAGATGATGGATAAGTTTGTTCCTTAGCAATTAAAATATTTATTGTTTTCAAAACAAAGCGCGTATTTTTACTCCGAAAATTTGGTTTATTTACAAAAGAAAATATCAGTTATCCTAAATTTTTTTTTTTTTTTTTTTTTTTTTTTTTTTTTTTTTTTTTTTTTTTTTTTTAGAGGAGTAAATAGTTTGTAAGAAAATCGCAGTAAAGTTTATGAAAATGTTTGTAAAACCACTTTATTGAGTAAGAAAGAAACATTTTTATCATTTACAGTTTAATAATAAATCTTAGTTGTGGCTTGGTGTTAAAGCAACAACTTAGTAAGGTGATTTTAAAACAGCTTATATAGTGATAGAAAACGGCTTAACAATGGTTGTGAAGTATTTTGGTAAGACACAATTCAGATTATAACATAACTCGTGAAATGATTTGTAAAATAGCTTACAAGAAAATAATTTATCGTTTGTCAAATAATAGAAGATTTCGTAGTTCAATTAATATCAAGATGGTTTATAGGTTGGTGATATAATAGTCAGTAAAGTAAAGGCGAATAGTCTGTGAGGTAAGCGTACCAAGTTTTATGTTTTTAAATCAGACAGTGGCTAAAATAGCTCACCAAAAGGGTAGAATAGTTTATAAGACCGTAATATAACTTGCAGAAAAAATTTTGTAATATAGTTTACAAATTGCTATCGCCATTGTTTGTTGTTTCATAGTAAGGTAATTTATCGGTTTATCACTCTATAGAGAATAGTTTGCAAAGCATTAATAAGGTCATTGTTTATGAAGTATGAGTAAGGTTGTAATTTTTTTGGTTTAATGGCACAATAGTAAGACCTTTTGGAAAAATGACCGTGAAGTGATTAGTAAAATAGTTGGAAGTAGTTCACGTTAAATAACGACGAGGTTTATTATTTCATAAGAGGGTAGTAGAACGGACCGTTGGTATTTCAAATGAATGAGTGAAAGGTTAGGAATCCGTTCCCAGGGGCTTGAGTTGCAAGCTAACTCTTGGTATGTCTTTAGATCTTTTAGTCGTTCGTTTATTATTTGTGTTTAGCGAGGGTTTTTTTTTTTTTTTTTTTTTTTTTTTTTTTTTTTTTTTTTTTTTTTTTAGATTGTCGAGGTGTGATGTTCCTAGAATGCTAGAGATGTAATCCGATTCATCGATTGAGTACGAGTTTTGGGGTAGAGAGGTGACACTGTTACCGCAATGGATGACGAGACAATTTCAATCTCAACGTATGAGAGAATAATGATAAGTTGGGGTTATGAAGACGTGGGTTGCAATGATCCAGCAATAAAGGTTTAATGATCCAGTAACGAAGACGATAAGTCAATGGGACGGGAAAACAGGAGACATGGTATTGTAGCAACCCGAAAATATAATCTAAACCTAGAGTAGTGTCGTGCGTTAATTAAAATTTAGTTAGTCGCGCGTAAACTGCTAAGCAAATCTAAATGGTAAATACCATCACTAACTCGCATCATGCAACATTTCGTCGGTTATGCATAATCTGTTCAGCAAATCTCATACATAACGTAGGCACGGAGGGCGCGAAGTGGTGGCGTAAAATGGTTCATCTCAACATGGATCATTGTGGTGTCCTTGTGCGAAATGGTAGTGTGCATCATCTGCCAGGCAAATCTCCATGCACGTTGCTAGTAAGATGTAGACGCGGAGGCGTAAGGTAGTAGTGTAAAATGGTCAGTTTAGAGAGCGTAGTAATGGAAAAGGCATTCCACTTAGGAGAAAAGTATCGTAGTGAGAAAATGTTGTGACGTCAGTGTGATGTGTATGGATAAGCCTTTATAACTCTTATGAAGAACACACATGAAAATTTTTACCCTTTTTTTTTAAGAAGTCGATCAGGAGGTCAGCTGGACATAATACTATTATAACTACTTTCAATATTGCAACATCCACCTCTGAGTCAGACATAGGTGATCAGGCTATGTCTCACTGTCCCTGGCTGAATATAGGTGATCAGGCTATATTCACCCGAGGTTCAATGAATCTTGCAATGCTTAGCTTAGTTATACTAGTAACATGTCCTAATGCTTTTA